>SJYH01005954.1:192718-203968 GCA_006408735.1 Sylvicapra grimmia
CCCCCACGCCCAGACCCCACACCTCTCCCTCCGCCTCCTGGGTCAGCTCCCCTCTGCCTCCTGATGGACCCCCTCTTCCTGGCCGCTTTCTTTCGGCTGTGGTGACGGTGAGCTTCCGACGCTGGCCTCCCACGCGGGGTGCGGGGTGCAGACCAGCGATTACATGGAGGGGTTCACTCGCAGACACACAGCTGGGCCTGTCACCCAGGAGTTCAGGCTGCGTTCCAGCACCAACTGGAAATGCACAGGGCGAGGGCGTCCCTCCCAGGACCCGCCCTGGACGGTGCCCGTTCCCTGGAGTCCAGTCCGAGCTCTGAGAACAAGTCCCAGTACGTGGTGGGGATTTGGGGCATGCACCCCCGATATACAGCAACTCCGGGAATGACTCCGAAGCGCTGTGCGCGCAGCTGGGGTGAACGCGCGCCCCAGGCGGCCCCGGCATTGGGAGCCTGGTGACTGGGTGCTCAGCCCCGGGTGGGGGCTGGTGTCCACCCGTCCCTCCCCGGGGACACGGGGCCGAGGCGCTCGGACTCTGGGTCACGAGTTCCCAAAGCCTGCCCTGCAACTCGGCTGCAGGCGCTCGGTCCCCGGTCCGAGTCTGTCTCCGCCTGCCTCCTGGCAGACAGGCGCCGTCACCCCCGCGGCCGCGGAGGTCGCAGGGAGGACGGATGAGGGCTCTGGAGACTGTCGCTGTGTCTGCTTGTGGGTGGTTTTCGTTACTGGGCTTTAGAGCGCGGGCGGCCGCCTTCCCGCCCCATCCCTTCCTGCAGAGCGGGGTCAGCTGGAGGGTGCGGCGCGGCTCCCCGGCCCGGAGCCCGGCCCTGCCTGGGCTGCCCTCTGCCGGCCACGCGGGGAAGCGCGAGGCCGCGGCGGGAGCACCTCGGAAACGGGGGACCCTAGGGGCGGGGCGCACCCTGGGGGCGCGGCTGGCTGGGCGGCTGGGCCCCGGGGTCGAGCAGCAGCGGGCTCAGAGAGCTCTGTGTCCGCGTGCGCAGTGGAGGGAGAGGCGGTGGGGCCGCCTGCTGCGGGTGCACTTGCCCGGCGGGGGTGAGGCCGGGCCTGCCTGGGGCGGGCGGTTCACCCGACCGGCCCGAACCGGCGCAGCCAGGCAGAGGCGGAGCNGGAAACGGGGGACCCTAGGGGCGGGGCGCACCCTGGGGGCGCGGCTGGCTGGGCGGCTGGGCCCCGGGGTCGAGCAGCAGCGGGCTCAGAGAGCTCTGTGTCCGCGTGCGCAGTGGAGGGAGAGGCGGTGGGGCCGCCTGCTGCGGGTGCACTTGCCCGGCGGGGGTGAGGCCGGGCCTGCCTGGGGCGGGCGGTTCACCCGACCGGCCCGAACCGGCGCAGCCAGGCAGAGGCGGAGCCCGCCCCACGCAGGGCCCTCCGAGCCAGGGCTGAGGCGCGCCCTGCGGGAGGCCGCGCTGCTCTTCCGGTCACCTTGGGGGGCAGTGGCTGCCCCACGGCCAGGGTCGTGCAGAGTGTTTGTGAGTCTGATGTTTTGATGAATGTGAGCCATCCTTGGAGGAAACACATCCTTTCAGTGACTTCTATTTAAATTTTAAGAATCGAGTCCGCTCCCCAGGGAGAGGTGTGGGGTGCCCTGCTCAGGGCTCAGGCCGAGAGGGGCCGAGGGGCGCCAGGCCCCCATCCTTTCTGTGCCACCTGCGCTGCCCCAGGGCTGCGGCCAGACGCGGCCTGGGTCCTCTTCTCAAGGCTCATCGGGAGGGTTCGAGACCGCCCGGCTCGGGGTGGANTGATGCCATCCAACCAGCTCATCCTCTGTCGTCCCCTTCTCCTCCTGCCTTCAATCTTTCCCAGCATCATGGTCTTTTCCAATGAGCCAGTTCTTCACATCAGATGGCCAAAGTACCTGAGCTTCAGCTTCAGCATCAGTCCTCCCAATGAGTATGCAGGACTGATTTCCTTTAGGATCGACTGGCTGGATCTCCTTGCTGTCCAAGGGACTCTCAAGAGTCTTCTCTTGGTTTGTGTTTGTTTTTTTTTGTTGTTGTTGTTGTTATTGTTGACCCACCTTAAACTTTAAACCCATTGGAAACCTACACCGTAGTGCTTGCACCAGTAAGGAACCAGGGAAGTATTTCTAATCTGATAAACACTCGATGTGAAGGGCTGGAGCTGCTGGAGGACAGACACTCTGTCTCAGCGTGCGTGGGTACTCGCCTGCGGCCTAGCAGAGTGGCCTCGGCTCGGTTCAGAAGAAGCTGGAAGGGCCTCCTCTGTACCGTCAGGGAGAAGGCCTCCCCGCGGTGTCCCGAGCTTCACGGTAAGAATTTGGCTGATGAGGTGGGAGTCATTAGTGCTCTTTCCCTGCGGGGAACATCAAACCCCATCCTAATTATTTGTAAAAGTGAATTTCTCCCCCTGAAAGTTGCAAGCTTTTCTTAATTGGTGTGAGAGGCATGGTCTGTGCACACAAACGGGGTGATGGTGAGGCCCCTGCTCACTGGCCAGCACCTGCGGCAAAGCTGGCTGCACCTGAAGAGGGGGTGCCACGGGCTGCCGCGTGAGGAGAAGGGGAAACGCTGGCGTGAGTGATCTTGGGTCATTATTTAATCAGGGGAAAGGCCGGGGAGCTAATAAGGGCTCTAGGAATAGGATTTAATGAGGGGAGGAAAAGCAAGAATTCATGCAAAGGTCAGCAGAACCGTGTAAAGACACTTGGAATTCCTAACGAGCACTCGCATCCCGACCTGCTCTTCACAGAAAGACTTTGAGATCATGGAATGTGGCTGGTTAGTCTGATGAGGAGCAGTGATACTAACCATCCTGACGTGCGTTTAGCTCTTGGTGATTGACAAAGCCCGTGCAGGGCTCTCTGACCCCCGGGGATGGGCGTCGTGGCCAGCCTGGCCCTGTAGGGTCTGCCCAGGATGGGCCGGGGCCCGACCCCCTCTCATCACTCACTCCCCAGAGCGGCGGGCCGTGCCCTGACCCGGTGTGACGGGCAGGGGCGGAGAAGTGCTTCAGCTACAGGGCGCCTCAGCCCTGGCCTCCTCTCAGGCCTCCCCGTGCTCTGCCCCTTGGGGACCCGTGGGTGAGAGTGGATCAGCCGGCAGCATCTCCATGTCCTTTCAGGTGTGGGCAGGATCTGGCGACGGGCGGGCGGAATGGTGGGTTCAGTCCCCTTGGGTCGGGGGCAGCTCTCCTGCAGAGCCCTCAGCCTCCGCGGACCTGCCAGCAGGTGGGCCTCATGCTCCCTTGAGGCCCACTCCGAGGGCTGGCTAGCAGGGGTTGCTCATAAAGACAGCCCACACGCCCTGCTTGCCGGCAGAGGCCAGCCTGGAAGGCCCCGGAGCAGCTGGTGGGCGCCCGGGAGCTCAGGCAGGCGGCAGTGACCCCGGAAGAGCATCCTTGCACCGGCTGCCCGCGTTGACCTAGGGCCTTCTGCCAGGTTCCCGCCTGCTTCTGGCCTAGAGCAATCCCCCAGGGGGCAGGGCGTCTGGTATTTGGCGCCCGGAGGAGGCCTTTGCCACGAAGTGGCCTCCGTCTCTTCAAGCCCCCTCTTCTGTTCCTCATTTCATTTCACGACAGGGCCTTAACCTCCAGGTCGGACGAAGTGTCTGCGATTGTTTCAATTCTTTATGACTAGTTTCTCCTCCTTGCTCTTCATTGAAAATATGTGGATATCACAATAAGGGAAACTATGTCTACCGACAAATAATTGTAAAAATCCTGTTAGGACAGTTACGTTTTCCCTTGTCTCATCAGAAGAGGCTTCTCCACCGGCGCATATAAAGGGTGAGACAGTAGCCGCGATGGCAGCTGAGTTACTGAGCGGCGCTCTCTGCAAGCCCCGAGGAACTGGCGCTTCTGAACTGTGGTGTCGGAGAAGGCTCCTGAGAGTCCCTTGGACTGCAAGGAGATCCAGCCAGTCCATCCTAAAGGAGATCAGCCCTGTATATTCATTGGAAGCACTGATGCTGAAGCTGAAACTCCAATACTCTGGCCACCTGAAGCGAAGAACTGACTCACTGGAAAAGCCCCTGATGCTGCAAAAGACTGATGGCGGGAGGAGAAGGGGACGACAGAGGATGAGATGGCTGGATGGCATCGCCGACTCAATGGACATGCCTTTGAGTGGACTCGGGGAGTTGGTGATGGACAGGGAGGCCTGGTGTGCTGCGGTCCACGGGCTCGCAGGGAGCGAGACGCCACTGAGGACTGACCTGAGCTGCTCTGTGTGAGAGAATATGCTCGGTGCTCAGCACGGATCGTTGTTAATCCTTGTCGTTCTCCTAGGAGATAAATCCTGTATTTTACCCATGAGGAAACCAAAGCTATCTACTTCCAAAAAAAGTTCACCATGCCGAAGAGAAATCCAGTTCCCAGTAGAAGTCAGTGTGTAGGCTTTTTTTTTTTTGCATGTAGGCACCATTGTTCCATTCTTAAAAAGGCCGTATTTTCTCCTTTGAATTGCCTTTTCACTTTTGTTAAAGAATCAACTAACCATATTTATTCAGTCCATTGGTCTATGTGTCTGTTCTTTTGCCAAAACCATGCTGTGCTGATTACTGTAATTTTACAGTAGCTCCTGAAATTGGGTAGAGTGAGACTTTGACACTTGTCCTCCTCCTTCAGAGTGGCCAATTTTGGGTCTTTTGCCTCTCCATGAAAACTTTATAACCAGTTTGTCAATATCTACCAAGTGACTTTGGAATTGCACTGAACGTCTTGATCAAGTTGGGAAGACTCGACACCTTAAATGTTACCAAGTCTTCTGATTGTGAGCACAAACAGCCCTCTGCTCATTTAAATCTTTGATTTCTCTCATTAGTGTTTGGAGTTTTCAGCAGACAGATCCTGTTCTTTCTTATTCAAATATGCACCTAAGTATTTCAGTTTCTTGGAGCTGTTTTAAAATTTCAGTTTCTAATTGTTCTTTGCTGGTAGGTAGGGAAGGAATGCCCTCTGCCGTTCTCTTGGTGTGAGAAGCGTACGTGAGGCCGCGGTTGGGTGAGACAGCTCCCAGGACAGCTGTTGCAGGAGACTGCAGGTGCTGCTGGGGTCAGCTGCGTCCTCCTGCCTTCAGCCCGCTGGGCCTGTCAGGCACGGAGGCGGTGACGGAGGCCCCCCCGTCGCACGGAGCCCCTCGCTCCTCGCCCTGGCTCTGCCAGCGCTGGGCGTGCGCCCTGACGCTGCGTTCTTAGGTTTGCCGTGTGCCCTGGAGAGCCCACTCTGTCCTTGTCCCTGATCATCCTTCCTGTTCTGAAGCTCGTGGCCCTGTGGCCTGCAGCCCAGCAGGTTCCTCTGTCCCTGGGATCCTCCGGGCAGGAATATTGGAGCGGGTTGCCATGCCCTTCTCCAGGGAATCTTCCCGACCCAGGGATCAAACCCGGGTCTCCTGAGTTGCCTGCAGATTCTTTATCATCTGAGCCACCAGAGAATGAAATCTGAATAAACAGAGCCAATCCAGCTTGCTTCTGACTAGTGATCCGTGGCACATCTTTCTCCACCTCTTCACTTTTGACCTATCCTTGTCTTTCTGTTTAAAGTGGGTTTACTGTAGTCAACAGCTAGTCAGGCCTCGTTTTATAAAAAGTCACTCTGACCATCTCTGCTTTTAATTGAAGTGTTTAGACCATTCACATTCAAAATGGTTTGATATTATTGAGCTAATACTAATACCTACCAGTTTTAACTCGTTTCTTTTTCTTGCCTTTATTCTTTTTTTTTTTCCTCCCACTTGGCTCAGATGGTAAAGAGTTTGCCTGCAGTATGGAAGACTCGGGTTTGATCCCTGGGCTGGGAAGATCCCCTGAAGAAAATGGGAACCCACTCTGGTATTCTTGCCTGGAGAATTCCATGGACAGACGAGCCTGGCGGGCCACAGTCCACAAGGTGGCAAAGAGCTGGACACGGCTGAGCGGCTTCTCACTTTCCCTACCTGCTCTTTTTCACCGAGCATTTCGTGTGGTTCTGTTTAATCTCCGCTCTTAGGGTATCAATCTTCCTTCTTTTAAGACATTTCTTAGTGGTTGCCCCAGGGTTCTTAATATACATTTTTAACAAATCGGAGTTTGCCTTCAAATAGCACCTTACCTCTTTACCTGTACGTAGTCCAGCACCTCACGGCAGAGTATTCCCGGCTCCCTGTTCCCAGCCTCTGACCTTGCCTGTCTTCCTTTCATCGCTCCATGCACTATAATCACCCTGCACACTCTTGCTACTGTTATTTTGAGCTGGCAGTTATTTTTTTTAGCATCTGCTTTTATTGTTTAGGAGTAGTTTATTTATCTAGGTGACAGGTGTATGAATTTTCTTTATAATTATCGATTAAACTATACATATAAACATGCATTTTACCTGCATGTAAATT
Source organism: Sylvicapra grimmia (assembly GCA_006408735.1). NCBI lineage: Eukaryota > Metazoa > Chordata > Mammalia > Artiodactyla > Bovidae > Sylvicapra > Sylvicapra grimmia. The sequence continues at coordinate 199,053 of SJYH01005954.1, forward strand.
GCACAAGAAAAAAGGTGAAAATGATGATGTGATCAGATATATAAAAATGCTTTAAAAGAAAGACTGCTGTACACTTGTGAAACCACGGCAGCTTCCTTTACGGTTTCCGGCTTAGCGGTGCTACGGGGGAAGGCCTCTCCGCTGGAAGGATGCCATGGTGTCTTCAGTCATCTCTCCCTGCTCTCGCCTGTCCACTCGCGCCTCCGTCCACGGGGCGTGGGCTCTACCCCTGGTGGGCACAGGGTCTGCATTTCTCCCCTTCGTTCCAGTGATGCCGGCGTCTCACGTCCAGCCGCTGTTCCCGCCCCAGCCCGCCTTCCCGCTGGGATCTGGACCAGCCTCGGCCACTCAGCTGGGCCCTTGCTCCTCCCGTGGATTCCTGGGTTCAGGCCTGTGGTCTGGATTCCACAGACCTGGTGATGCTGGAAGTTTTCATAGCTGAAAAGGTCGATTCTCATCTCACGATTAAAAAAAAAAAACCTTCTCAGCTATCTCCAGACATCTTTCTTCCGTGTGATTTTACACACCGTTTTGCTTCTTTAAGCAAAGGAAACGGGCAAGATCGCTTTAGGATTCTGACTCAAGTGGCATTGCAGCCACCCACTCGCGCGGAAGATTTTAAACAAGAGGAACTCAGCTGCGCATCGGGCGCTCCCCTCCACGTGGACGCACCGCCTGCGGCCGGCCTCATCCCTGTGCCTGGGAGCTGCGCGAGCTCCACACGCCCTCTCGGGCTTTGCAGAGAGATGCCGGCTCTCCCGGGCCTTCCCGTCGGGGGCGCGGTCACCCACGGGCCCCGTGACGGTGCCGTCATGAGTCAGCTTGGCTGGGCCGTGGTACCTGGGTGTTTGGGCAGATGTTATTCTAGGCGTTGCGTGAAGGTGTGCCTTGGATGAGATGAAGATTTGTGTCCGTAGATTCAGGTAGATTAGGCTCTGTGTGGGTGTCGGGGTCCGGCTCCCCCAGTCAGATGAAGCCACTAAGGAGAGGACTGACGTCTCCAGAGGAGGAACTCCTGCCCACAGACTCCTTCCCGCGCGGGCTCCACGCTGCCAGTCTGCTCGCAGATTTGGGGCCTGCCAGCCTCCCGTATCGTGTGAGCTGAGCCCTTAAACTGTGTCTCCTTCTCCTCCCTGCCTCCCGCTCCTCCCGCCTGCCGGCTTGTCTGTTTATCTCTGCCCGTCTCTAGGTACACACACCTCTGTCCCGCTGGCTCTGCTTCTCTGGAGAAGCCTGACCGGCGGCCCCGTCCTCAAGCTGGAAGCTGCCGAAGGTTCAGCGTCCGCGGGGCTGGAGTCCCACCCTCAGGTCCTCGGGCTGCAGTCTGGACTTCTTGCTCATCTCCCCTCTGTCTCCACCACCCAGGCGGGGCCCTGCAAACGCACTGAGATGCTCCTGTGTTTCTGGAGCCCGTCACCCCTCCCAGGATCACTGTTGTTGCACAAAGTCGACACATTTAAGAAACATTTTTTGAAAAATTCACCCCCTGCGGCTATTGGTCATTATTCCTTGGATTTGAATGGTCGTGATGACGGCCTCTGCCTGCGGAGCGTCCCCCGCCCCCTGCAGCCACGCCTGTGGCCGTCTGAGGTCAGTTCAGTGCTGGGGGGAGCGGGAGAGGGCTGGGCTCAGCGTCTAGTCAGACCATGTGCCCGGCTCGGAACACGGAGACGGGCTTTGTAGCTGACTTGTCCCTTTCTGCCCTCTGCTTGTTCCTTCTCTGTAAACATCGCGTCCTTTGTCTGGGCGGATCGAAGCTGGGCGCGCTGGTGCTTGTTCCTGTTTGCAGGTGGCGGCCAGGCGGGCCCCATTCCTCGCTGGTGGTGGACTGTGGTGCCCGTGCTCGGGGTGGCCCAGGGGCCCACGGCACCCACAGCCCTCCCCGCCTGCTGCCCGCGAGCCCGTGCGTCCTTCTCGGGGCCAGGGTGGGTCCTCTCCCTGGGTTCCCACCTGGCTGCCTCCCTCCCAGGTGTGCTCCGAATGGTCCTCCACAGCCGACCCGGGACGGGCATCTGTCTCACCCACCGGCACCAGCGCCCAGGACAGACCTGCCGCTGCCTCCTTAGTGCCCCCGCTCCCGGCCGGACCCCGCTAGAGGGGCTGCTTCCAGCTGCGCTGCGGCACACCCTGCCCGCAACTGCACCTGCGTGGGCTTGGCCTCTGTTCTCTCCCCATCTCAGACCCGCCTGGAGAGCAGCCCAGCAGGGCTGGCAGGGCGCGCGCCCCAGAGACCTCTGTGCTCAGGTCCGCTGAACCAGCGAGTATATCGGGGAAGGAGGCTGATGAGCAGCTGGCCTTACCTGGACCATCCAGGTGGGCCCAGCCTCATCCTGAGGGCTGGCAGAGCCTGAGGCCAAAGCTGGCTGGGCATCGCGGGCTTTGAGGATGGAGGGGTGAGCGTGACCCAGGGGAGGGGGTGCCTCTCAAGCCGGAAGAGGGAGGGAGCCGGTTCTCTCTGGAGCCTCCAGGAGGGGCCAGGCCTGCGGAGACCTGGATTCCTGCCCAAGTAGACCAGGTCAGACGCTGGCCTCCACAGTGCTGAGATAACAAGCGTGTGCAGTGGTGAGCTGCCGAGTGTGAGCTGATCCGTCACAGCTCCCCAGGCACGCCAGACAAGCCCAGGGTCTCGCCTGTGCCCCGAGGACCCCAGAGAGCACAGCAGTCTCCCTTCTGCTGGGCCTGGGGCTGTCTTCGTTTTCCCCCAGCGTCCAGCCAGCCGCCAGTCCCTCCGGGCCCCGAGGCCCTGATTCTGAGTTCACAGCCCCTCTCCTCTGGCTGGACCTGCCCTGGGCTCCGCGGTCCCGGGGTTCTGACCCAGTTCTGTTTCACTGCCTCCCACCCGACCACCTCTGCTCAGTGTCTGCCTGACCCCAACCAGCTCTGCTCGGTGTCTGCCTGTCCCCAACCAGCTCTGCTTGGCGTCTGCCCGGCCCTGACCGGCTTTGCTCTGGGAACTGAGCCTTTACCTCTGGCCTCCTCTGCTTGGAGCTGGTTCTTCTGGGGCCACCACCTTCCTGTTCTGGCTCTCAGCCTGGGCTGGGATGGGCACTTAGGGGGTCTGTGGCTGACCAATATGCAACACACTCCCCGCACCCCGGTCCTAGGTGTCTCAACACACCTGGGTCACTTTTCTGCTCAAAACCCACCTAAGGCCCCCATCTCACACTTGGCCTGAAACCTGACTCCCCGTGGCCACCAGGCCTTGCCCCCCGCCTCTCCCTGCATCCCTCCGGTCTCCCTCCTCACCCTCCCGACTCCCCTCTCCCTCACCTTCCTGACTCCCTCTCGGCTCCTGGAGCCCTAGGCCCTGCACCCGCTTTCCTCTCTGCCTGGAACGTTCTCCAGGTTTCTGGGTGGCCTCTCCCTCATCTCGTTAGAGTTTTGCCCAGATCTCATTTTCCCAGAGAGACTGTCCCGTTCACCTTGGTAAAGTTGCTGCCAGCCTCCTGTTCTGTCCCCCACCCCGTCCATTTCCCCTGATTAATCATCTCTTCCAACACCGTCTGTATCTTCCTTATTCACCTTGGTTCCTCCCTCGCTCTCCCTTGGGGGAAGGATGTGGGGTCTGCACCCTTAGGCCGCGATCCTGTCTGCAGACATTTCAGATCCATGCCTGTGCTTTCTCCTCACAGCCATCTTTATAGACCCGGGGGTGCTGCGTGCATGCTGGGGTGCGGGAGGCTTGCCCTCGGGCGCCCTGGAGGAGCCCTCACTCGGCAGATGGGCCCTGGGGCGTGCCCGTGGCCTCCACCAGCCCGCTTTCCCCTTCTGCCCTCCGCTGGTCTTCCTGTGGGGAGGTGCTGCTGGTCGGTGGGCTTCTGGTGGGAGACCCTCTCTCCGGGCCCTGCGGCAACTCTGAGGCTGGGGAGGGCCTTTCAGGTGGCAGGGAGGCAGAGGCAGCCCGCCCCTCCTTTGGGTCAGGTGGCTGAGGGGCCTTATGTGGCCCCCTCCTGGGTCCGGCCGGCTCGCCCCTCCCCTGTGGCCGCAGCGGGGCCCCCTGACTGGGCACTCACACAAGACACCACCTGGAGCCGCCCTCCACCTGCCGTGCCTCCCGTGAGCCTTTCCCCAAGAGGCAGGAGGCAGGGAGCCCCCAGCTTAGGGTCTTGGTCAGGTACAGCTGTTCAGCCATGCTGCTGGGTGTGGCCCTCGATGGGGGGTCATGGGGGCCCAGACTTCACAGATACCTCCCGCAGAGCCGCTTCAATCAGGCGACAGTCCACGGGGTCGCAAGAACTGGACACCGTTTGGTGACCAAACTGCCACCCCCAGGGGAGGGGACTCCAGGGGCTTTGCGTCACATCCTTGGGTTAACCCGCTCATGGATTCATTCACTCACTCATTCATTCCACACCCACGGCTGCCTCACCGGGAACCTCTTTGGCTCCTGCCTTCAGGGAGGCCATTGCAGGGGGACAGCCTGGAGGTGGTGCGAAGCTGGGTCCACCCTCCCGGGGATGGGTGCTCGGGAGGTGGACCTGGGGAGTGGTGCTGGAGAGGTTATTTTGGGTGGGAAGGTTGTTTTTGAAACGACTGAACCTTATCGCTGTCTTTTGGTGACTCTGAGCAAGAGTGGAAACCCTTTTTGATGGATTCGGAGAGAAGCCAGCTCAGAGAGTGACTGCTCTCTGCCCTTATCGGCCTGTGTCCAGACTCGAGCCACTCTCCCCGTGGAAGGCAGGCCTCCTTCCATGCTGGGGACGCTGCCCCTCTCCGTGGGCCCCCGAACCTGGCAAGTGAGTCCCTGGGGTGGTGATTCCGGTGGCTGGCGGGATGACTGGCCCTGGACTTTGAGCCCCCGCCCCGCCGCCGCCCCCCGCAGCCTCCTAGCAGCACAGACCCAACAGTGGTGTCTTCCTGACCCACGTCAGGACAGAGCTGGGGCGTGGCCCCTGGACGCGAGAATCACAGGGGTC
>SJYH01005954.1:250807-261094 GCA_006408735.1 Sylvicapra grimmia
TTAGCTGTTTTTGAAAATGCTTCTGGCTGGGTCTTCGAGAACAGGATACTTTGCAGCAGATGAAAGAAGAGCGAAGAGATGGGTGTTCTGGGCAAAGGAAATGGTAGACGGAGGGCACGGAGGGAATCATCCCTGATCCAAGGATTTGAAAGTGTTTGTTGAAGCTCCAGCGGAGGGTGTGGGAGAGGGGAGGGGAGGAGGGAGGGGAGGAGGGAGGAGCCAGCCGCTGGAGGTGAGGCTGGAGAGAGAGTCAGGAGCAAGGCCGTATGACTTGTGGGCAATGGGGGACTGTTGCGGGGTTATCAGATGGGAGTGGTTAAGACAAGTCAGCCTCACTATGGTAAAATTTACATGAATACAATTCACAGAATTAAAGCGTGCAGTTCAGTGAGTTCCAAGGACTGTTTACAGTCATGTGGCCACAATCACGCCATGGACCAGCTCCATCACCCCACAGAGATCCTGTGTTCTTCTGCAGGCGGTGGCTTCTCTCCCTGCCAGCCCAGGAAATTCTGCCTTTTCTAGACTTTCCTATAAATAGTCTCACACAGTCTGAGTTTTTTGCGTGTCTGGCTTCTTCCACTTAGTGTCATGTTTCTGAGATTAGTCCGTGCTGTTGCCTGTCAGTAGTTTCCCCTTTGGAGCTGTCGGGAACTATTCCACTGTGTGACTGTATCACAATTCACCTAGCCATTCGTCGGTTGATGAGAATGTGGGTTGATTCCAGTTTGGGGCTATTACAAATAGAGCTTTTATGAACATGGGCAAGCACATTTTCACGAGAGCATATGCTTCGTTTCTTTTAGGTTCATAGTAGGCAGGGGATTGCCCTGTTCCATGGCGAGTGTATATTTACCATCATAACTGGCAAATTATTTTTCGAAGTAGCTGTATCGTTTTGCGTTTTCACCAATAGCTGCTACCCATGCTCATCAACATTTGGTAAAGTCAGTCTTTTCAATCTGAACCATTTTAGTGTGTGAGCGGTAGTATCTCCTTGTGGTTTTAATTTGTGTTTTCCTCAAGATGCTTCCCTGATAGCTCAGTTGATAAAGAATCTGCCTGCAACGCAGGAAACCCCAGTTTGATTCCTGGGTTGGGAAGATCCGCTGGAGAAGGGATAGCTACCCACTCCAGTATTCTTGGGCTTCCCTTGTGACTCAGCTGGTAAAGAATCCCCCTGCAATGCGGGAGACCTGGGTTCAATCCCTGGGTTGGGAAGATCCCCTGGAGAGGGAAAGGCTACCTACTCTGGTATTCTGGCCTGGAGAATTCCATGGACTGTATAATCCATGGGATCACAAACAGTCGGACACGACTGAGCGACTTTCACTTTCAAGACAATCGTAGGTGGTGCTAGTGGTAAAGAACCCACCTGCCAATGCGGGAGATGGAAGGTCCCTGGCTTGGGAAGATCCCCTGAAGGAAGGAATGGCAACTGCTCCAGGATTCTTGCCTGGAGACTCCCATGGACAGAGGAGCCTGGCGGGCTACAGTCCATGGGGTAGCAGAGAGTTGGACGCGACTGAGTGACTGAGCAGAGGGCAGACAAGACATTAGCGCTGAGCACCTCCACTCCCCTAAGTGGGCTCTGCCTACCTGGGGTGGGTCCCGGGTAACCCGCACGCCACCTGATTTCTGCTTTTGGTTCAGTGTGTGCGGGGGTAGGAGTTATATAGGAAATTTTGGTTTCTTCCACTCAATTTTGCTGTGAAAACTGCTCTTGAAAAAATAAAGTGCATTTAAAAAAAATCCCAGGGGAAAAAAACATGCTGAAATTTCAGATTGGATAATATTGTATATAGCTTTTAAAAGTCACACATTTTAAAGCAATTGTTCTCAAACATCTTTTTTCTGGGAGTGTTTTGTCTAGCCCACTTTTCTGTGGAAAGGTTTTCCTCCCACGAATCTGCTAAGATGGATTGTGAATTAATTGAATTGCCTTATTTATACTGCTGTTTCCTCTTGATGACAACCCTGTTTTTTTTTTTTTTTTTTTTTTTTAGGACTCCTGAAATAATACAGACAAATTAATTAAGATGACAAGTTGAGTATGAATATTACATTTCCTTTTTAGTACCTTGATTTGAATAGACTTTAATTTGAATTTACTGCTTTTTATTCCTAAAATACTTTTTCAGTCTTTGGGAAGAGAAAAAGCATCTTTTCGGGGATAACATTTTTGTTTTGAGTGGAGAGACTTTTGTCTGTGGACGTGCCTGCCTCAAAGAGGCAACAGAGAACTGCGTGGCCTGGGGCCCCTACCTCCTGAGGGCAGCCAGGCCTCCTCTCTGCCGGGCTCTGGGCTCAGCCTCATCCTCCTACAGGAAACAGATGTGCCGGACGGCCAGCCTCTGAGCTGGACGCAGTCCTGGCCTCAAGCTGGGGCCTGCACAGGGCGTCGAGCATCTGCAGATGCTCTGAGATGTTTTCAGAAGGGCCACAGACATAGTTTCTTGGCAACAGGCATCACGGGCCAACCCTTTCCCGTCTGGTTTGTCTGGAAGAGGAGACGGGAGCAGGACGGGCTTGGAGACCGAGCCTTGTCGCTGTCCTGGGCAGGGGACGCCTCCGGACGCCGTGTCCCACCCTCCGCCCAGGGTCAGGCCTCTCCTGGGCTCTGCGGTGAGGGTCTGAGGGGGGCCCTCACCCAGCAGCCACTCCCGCCCGAGTCAGGGGCCGCTGGAGCACAGACGTCATCCAAATGACCTAAAGGCAGCGTCAGATGAGGTGACAGTAAAGACCGGGAGGGAGGGGCCGCGCTGCATCCCGCCTTCCTCTAACCGCCCCACTTGGTCCTGGGAGTCCAACAGGGAAGCACAGAGCCGGACCCAGCATCTGGCTGGAGCGAGCCTAGAGCTAAGGACGTGCCGGGGCAGCGGCCTCCGGGAGTCGGGGCAGCTGCATGGAACCCCCCCGCCCCAAGGTCTCCCCGCTGTCACCGGCCCCTGCCATGGGTCTCCCAGGTGGAGCCCCCCATCTCCACACAGTGAGTCTACGCAGCAATGCAGTTCCTGCCCATCCAGCATCTTCCTGGGCCTTGTAGGTCGCTCCCTTCTCAGGCTGGCATGCCAGGCTGGGGGGCCAGTGTGGGGTACACCTGTGGGCCTCTGGCTTCCACCGGGTCTGGCTGGGGGACCTAGGCAGGAAGGGGGAGGGGAGGGCAGCGAGGGCAGGGTTCATCCTGACCCCCGCGGACCCTCTGGCGAAGACCACCTCCGCGCTCGGCGGCCCCCTCTGGCAGTGGTGCTGGACCCCATGTGGCTTCGGGCGAGGCCTCTCTGCCCAGCTGAAGATGCCCTCATGAGGCTGAGTTGTCCTAATCCGCGTGTGCCCTCTGCTCTGAGCAGCTGCACGCCGGCAGGGAGGGAGGGCTTGGATTAACTGTGGCTCCATCCTGGTGGGCGGGGCCTCTCCCCCAGGTGGGAACCTGGTGCCACCGCCCACCATGCCCAGGGTGCCCTTCCCACTCCTGCCCAGACGGGTCGGCTGGCTGCACACCTGGGTGGGCTTTCCTCCCCGATGGGCTGTGAGCAGCTCCGCCCGAGGTTTGGTCAGCATCATATTCTCCCAAGCAGATCTTGGCTGCCAGGAGAACAGAACCTCCCTCTGTTTATACGTGGAGTTGGAAAATTTCATCAAGGACCAGGAGAAGCATTTGCAGTTTCTAAATTAGAGAGTTTATGGTAATAAATCAAGAATGCGTACATTAATAACAGAAAAAACATAATGATTAACTTAATCTTAGACGTATTTCTAATATAACAGAAAGATTATATTTCTAATATCTGGTTAGCTTGTTGTGAGTGTATGCAAATATCTTTGGAAATATTCATACATACTGCCAGCTTTAGCTAATTAAAGAAGTAGTTTTAGGAGGAGCTGCCACCTGATAATTTAATCACGGTTCAGTCTTTGCAGATAATTATGGTATTTGTTATTAAGTTCTCTGATTTTCCAAGAAATGAGAAATCTGATATAATCTTTTATAATATGAGTGAAAAATTAAATTTTATTTAATTATGAAAATTATTCTAATCTGAATACTTCTGAGCTATTTCCAGGGCATTTTTTCCTCTTCTACAACTGCCCAGTGTCATTTTACGGGATTTAATCCTGGTCTGCGAACAGCTCTATGGCCGATACAATCGCAACTGTGCTTGGGTAAACAGTTGCAGGGCCAGGCATGTTCATGCTTCTGCTTACAAATCGTCTCCTCACAAGGACTTTGAGAAAATTGTAAAAAGTGCGATCAGTCACAGCACTTGAAAAATAAAAACGTGGGAGGATTCTAAGGGTCTAATGTGATAGGTGGTCAGATAAGTGACTTGGAACGCACGCAGTGCACACCAGGGGCCGCTGTACTGTCTGTGCGCAGGGCACGGTGCCGCTGAGCTTCCCTGGCGCGGCCCTGCCGCTCAGAATCGCAGCCTCTCGCCCCAGCTGCGGTCCCTGCCTGCTCTGCCCCAGCTGCGGCGGAGACTCTCCTCTCCGCCTTCCGCTCATTCCTGCCTCCTCAAGCCGGACTGAAACAGTGGGCCCGCCCTCTCCTCCCACAGCGGTCTGTCACAGTCATTTTGTATCACAGTATCTAAGGCCATTTTCCTCGCCAGGCTGTGTGACTCTTGTGGACAGAAACTGGAGCTCAATTCTCTGAGCAGCCCACACCTGGCCCAGGGACCGGCCCACCATGTGATCAATAACTATTGCATGGGACTAAGTTTGTGTTCAATAATTACATAAATGTATGTTTTCATATGGGTGAGTGCACATAACATAAATATTTATGTGTTTATTCTCTCTGTATATATCCTCTCTCTATATACATATATATATATATTTACCTATGTTGAACAAAATTGGAGAAGGAAATGGCAACCCACTTCAGTATCCTTGCCTGGGAAGTCTCATGGACGGAGGAGCCTGGTGGACTGCAGCCCGTGGGGTCGCAGAGTCGGGCACGACTGAGAGACTAAGAACCGAACAGGACAGAGAGGCGTTTGGTGCGACTTAGAAAGCTCACGGGGGTCAGAGCGGCTAGTTCTTTTTTCATTGTTATCAGGGCCTTTTAATTTGCAGTCATCTGATAAGGTCAATTTCTAGAATGTTCCTCAAAACAAGTATTTTTCATTTTGCTTCTTGCTCCCTTGAAGCTTCATGAGAAACTTTTGAAGGTGCAGGAGTGTACAGGTCCCTGGGGAGAAACTCCCGAATTTTACTGAATTCTTCAAAGTATCCATGACCCACAACCCATTCAGTTCAGTTCAGTTCAGTCGCTCAGTTATGTCCGACTCTTTGCAACCTCATGAATTGCAGCATAGATTATATTTACTCCCTGAAGAACTAACACTGAATAAAGTCACATATTTTATAATACTATTTTCCAAAGAAAGGGAAGAGTGAGTTCACTGATTCTGCCCGTAATGGTTGATGGTGCAAACTCGAGTTTTGGAACTCTTGACCCCTGGTGGCAGAATATTTACCGGCCCGTTTGGTCTTTTGATCTTCCTCGGTGGCTCAGGTGGTGAAGAATCTGTCAGCAACGCAGGAGACTCGGGTTCCATCTCTGGGTCAGGAAGATCCCCCGGAGAAGGGAATGGCTGCCCACTCCAGCATCCTTGCCTGGAGAAGTCCATGACGGAGGAGCCGGTGGGCTGCAGTCTCTGGAGTCACAGAGAGTCGGACACGTCGGAGTGGCTAACACTTTCACTTCACTGTGGTCTTTTGAGTAGTGAGTAGATGTGAGGAAATAGAAGGTGTCTGTGCACTGCGAGAGGCACAGTGCTGTTGATGGGTGCCACTTGTCAGCCGTGGGCTTGGCTGAGTTTTCTTTCACACTGAATTGGTCAGAGCTGCTGGGCGAGGCCCGGGACAAGTTAAAGCTCTGATTCCCAGGGTTGCCAGGGATGCACTGCTGTTCCCAATTGACCAAGTTCTCTGCAGACGGGGGCTCACTTCAGGGTCACCAAGACCCTCAGAACAGAGCAAGGTCTGTGGTTCTTTGACAGCAGGCTATAAGCTCGCCTTACAGTGAGCCAGCTCCTTTGTGATAGTTATCTAAGACATTCAGACTTACACAAGTCTGAATGTTTTCTGTTGGGAAAAAAATCATGTTCTTTTGAAAAACACACTTGATCTTATTCTTAAGCACTGAAACGCTGGCCTTTACAGCCACGTGTAGACGTCTGTTTCCTTGTCAAGTACACAAACCTATCCTTCATTCGCTCCTACCCGCGACTAAGTGGCAGAAAGAGCCTGACAAAGACTGTGTGAGTGAATTATCAAGGGAAGCACAGAAGCCCTCCGGGAGGCAGAGCGGGCCTGGTGGGGGGCGGGGCCCGCTCTGCTGCATTACGTGCTGGATGCTAAGGTCAGGATGTCTGGAGCCCCGGACCCACACAATTCCTCCTTAACAAGTGCCTCCTGCCCAGAACTTACCCTTAAACAGGAGACCTTAGGGGAAAGGGAAGGAGGCTAGCAGTGAGCTGTGGGAAGCAGAGACTCAACAGGGAAAGTGAGGGCGGAGCCGTGGGGTGTGCATGTGGCAGGCTGGGGGGAAGGCAGCCTGTGGCCGGGCTCCGGCCTGGCGTGCAGAGCAGAGATGGCAGCTCTGTCTCTGTCGCTCACACAGGGACTGGCACGCTCCCCGTCTTCTCCTGCACTCACTAACATGGCCAGGCAGCCCTTTGGGAGTTAGGATGATGTACCCTGAAGATATACCCACTGGGTGGAGAGCAGGTTCTGACGCTGGTTAGCTGGTTAACTTCAGGCAGGTCACTTCCATGTCTTGCCTTTTTCATCTGTTCCATGGGTATAATAACATTATCAGTCTCATGGGCTGTTGTGGGGATTAAACAAGATAGGTCATCAGTAAACATTAAGCCGTAGAGTTGGTTGGTTTGCTTTGTACAGTAGCCGCAGAAACCCCTTCCTGGCTTAGATGGTAAAGAATCTGCCTGCAATGCAGGAGACTCAGGTCTGATCCCTGGGTCAGGAAGATCCCCCAGAGTAAGAAGGGCTACCCACTCCAGTATGCCTGCCTGGGGATCCTGGGACAGAGGCGCCTGGTGGGCTGTAGAGTCCATGGGGTCACGAAGGGCGGGACACGACTAAGTGACGAACACTTTCACTTTCACAGAAGCTGATGACATCAGTTTTCCGTTGAAAATCTTGGGCATGATTTCCGCTTAATTCACTGAAGCAGCAGCCAGAGAGACATTTCCAGAGGCTGGCTCAGCCCAGCGGCTACAGTGGAGTCAGGAGAGCCGCGGGGATGTCCTGGAAGAGGAGGAGGAGGGGCTGGTGGGTACGACGCCAGGCTCACATGTCTCGGGTGCGATGTGGACTCCAGGGCTCGCATGAGTGTATCCTCCAGGCTTTATGAGAATGGAACAAAGGACCACGTGGAGCCCATGTGGAACCTGGCAGCCTGGAGTTCTCACCCAGCAAACTGGAGCAGGCCGGGTATCTGAGTGCTGGCCACTGGAGAGCCAGAGGTGATGGCGAGGGTCCAGCCTTTAGGAGCAGGGGCCACACCCACATCAAGGCCACGCCCAGACCCAGGCCACGCCCAGTGTGAGAGCACCCTAGGGGAAACTTTAACCTCAACTCCGGTCCTCCAGGCATCACTGTGTCTGCTTCCTTGTCCTCCTCCCGAGCCTGAAATCAGGAAAGGCCCTCAGACAGTGAAGGTCTGGGTGGGCGGGGGGCACGCAGGAGGGACAGAGGTGTTCTCGGAGGGTGGACGTCAGCTTCTCGAGGACTTTGACTGCCCAGCGCTTCCTTGGGGTCTGTTTCAGGCAGTGTGGGTTTATCGGCAGGGATGGGTCACGTGTTACGGAGGCCCAAAGCCCCAGGGCCTGTGCCGTCCCCTCCCCTGCGTGTCCAGGCCCCTCCCGCGGAGTCTTGTCGGTGGAGTTTGGTTGCTGAGCGGCTGTCCGGGACCCGCAGGGTGTCAGGGCTGATACGCTCCGAAGCAGAGATGCGGCACCAGGAAGGGAACCCCCGGAACCAGGGGGCCGGCGCACGCCCTCCCAGCCCGGCCAGGCAGGTGTGAGGTCACGAGGCAGACAGAGAGCTGCGGGTCTGCGGTCATCCCCTCCCTGTTCTGGTTGTGAGTCTCCTTCCCTTTCCGAGGGAATAATGTCAGGCATTTTCTGTGTTTATGACTTCGTTTTTGAGACAAATCAATACTAAAATGTGGAGGAAATATTATCAGTGGAGCTGTCATCTCTGCCTCAGACAAAGCTGGCGTACGTGTTCCCAGTTATTTTTAGTCCCCGGCCAGTCCTGTTATGAATTTCCTTGTTTTTCCCCCATTATTGTTATGGAACAATCCAAATGGCTCTGGATGATGGAACCAAAATGATAATTCTGAGATATTGGATCTGACGGTCCTGAAGGAAATCAGAGAAAGGAAATCTCAATAAAGCCTTCCTGCAGGGGAGGGCCTCCTCTAGGGCGTCGTCCTTAAAGAGGTGCTGGTGGAGGTTCCCCTCAACTGCAGAGCAGTGGGGTGGCCCGGCCCCCCGAGTCAGGCACCAGAGGTCCCTCAGGAGCCCACCCGACCGTGTGTGCGAAGATGGGCAACGGGGAGCTTGGAGGAGGGTCCCCACTCTGCTCTCGGGGGCCTGGCTTCATTCTGCCCGGGGACTGCGGGCAGCCCACCAGCCTCCCTCTGGGGGTGCTCTCTCTCCGCCTGCCTGCCACCCCTATCTCATTTATCGAACCCTCCCCCTTACCTGGTCCCCATGGGCAGAGAGCTTACTCCCCGACCGTAGCTCTGAGCTACAGGCAGAGGCCGGCATCCTGTTAGTTTCCGAGCCACTCCAGCCCTGCCCCCCATCTGTGGGTGACGTCCTGCCCGCCACGAGGTAATCTGGAAGGTGGCACATGCCCTTTCCTTCTTTCTTACCCATTTTGAAGGAGGCTAGTCTTACGGTCTCTATTCCTTGATTTTCTTCTTTTTTAAAGCATTTCGTTACATTGAGACGCAGATCTGCCCTCTGGCGCCTCTGAGTGCCAGCCTGGAGGCCTGCAGCAGATTTCCTCGGCTGGCGCTTTGTTCCCTGGCCGCTCACCCCGACCCGGCTGCCGCCACTCCAGTGTTTGATTCTGCGAATGTGGCGATTTAAAATCCATCCTGTGAGTGGCATCGTGCAGTACTTGTCCTTCTGGGGACTAAGGACGTGAGTTTGAAGGAACTCTGGGAGACGGTGATGGACATGGAGGCCTGGCGTGCTGCGATTCATGGGGTCGCAAAGAGTCGGACACGACTGAGCGACTGAGCTGAGCTGAACTGAAGCATGGCTAACCGCTCTCTGCTCACCTGGGCTCTGAGGGGTCTTGCTTTTGGAATCTGAGCTGAGGGCAGGCACCTCAGAGGCGGAAGCCGGACCAGGGGTGCACGGTCCTCAAGCCACTGATGATGTGGTCGGCTCTCTCTGGCCGGGTGCCCGTCCTGGGATATCACAGCCTTGCCCCCCACAGGCAGACCCCAGAGTATGACGTGTGTTGGCTGGTTGGGGGGTCTCTGGAACATCTAGTTGGGGGTGATGTGGAACAGCACGGAGCTAGTCCGGTGAGCGAGCATTGCCGGGGCCCTGAGCTCCTGGCCTGGGGTTGGGGTCAGTGGGTGACCCCTTCCCCTCCGCTGGTGGCTGAGCACATCTCTCCCGTGCCTGTGTCCCACCCTGCGTGGCCCTGGGAGGGCCCGCGGTGGCGCTGGAGAGGCCGCCTGGTTCTGGGGTGTGAGTGCAGTCTCTGATGTCTGAAGCTTGGCTTCCAAAGCCCTTGGCCCCTTCTGCTCCTGGGCAGTGTTGGCACGGAGACGTGTGGCCCTCACGGGTGCAAAAAGCCGCACCTGAGAATCACCTTCTGTCTCCCCGGGGCCCAGCTTCCCACAGCTCCCACCTTGGGGCGTGGGGCCGGGAAGGCGGGCTGCACCTGTGTCCGCGCTTCCTGGAGGAACGCTTTCCATCTCCGCCAGGCCCTCCCCGCTCCCTCCGCCAGCCCTTCCATGTCTGAGCTGCAGCCGGTGACCAGGCCCTCGGCCCTGCAGCAGCGTCTGGCTGTGGTGGGCATGGCTTCCCTTTGGGGAGGCAGGTTCACTGTGGGGCTGGACGATGCATATGTGTGTGTGTGCATGCATATGAGTGTGCATCTGTGTGCACATGTGTGTACACACACACTCATACACCTGTACATGTACGTGCACATACGTACATCTGTACACACACATGCACTGGTGTACGTGCATGTCTGCACACACGTGCACATGTACACACA
>SJYH01005954.1:261419-279309 GCA_006408735.1 Sylvicapra grimmia
CCCAGGGGCGGGCGGGGATTGGAGAGGTGGGAGGGGGAGGGAAATCCATGGCTACTACCAAGCTCCTCCAGCCCGGCCTCCCAGAGGGACAGAGCCAGGGCTGCAGCCCGGCCCCCCAGAGGACAGAACCAGGGCTGACGGTGAACAAAAGGAAAGACAGAAGTGTTTTCTCAAGGAAAGTTATTAAGACACTGACGTTCCATCTGCAGCTGGGCTGATTTAGTTATGCTGTCCCGCGCCTGCTCCGCCACTTTGCTCTTCCAGAGCACAAGTGTCTTCGTTTTGGATGCTCTTCTGGAAGTGATCTCAAAGGCCCAGTGGATTTTTGAGTTTTAAATCCGAGAACAAATGGAGTTGAGTGTCCGGGTCATACGCGTGTGTTCACTCCCCAGAGTCCAGGAGGGTGGTGCTTCCCGATGGGAGCCCAAGGCAGCTTGAGTGGCTGTCTTTCTTTCTGGTTGAATCCTTTTCAAATACTGTCTCAGAGGCAACAGTTGGGATCCCTAGTCCTCCTGGGTGGGGGAGGCTGTGCATGAAACTGGCACCTCCCAGGAAGTGCTGCTCGGGTGAGGCCCAGAGGACGGATATGGTGAACCAGGGAAGGGACCCTCCTGCCTGGCAGGTTCAGGGACCAAAACATGGGGGGTGGTTAGGATGTGGAGGTGAGTGATGTCTGTACTGACATTAAAGTCTGAGTGTGCAAGTGTGTGTGTGATAGAAGACATGCTTCGGGGCTAAGCAAAACAATTTTCATTCAACAGAGAGGCAAGTGTGCTGTGTCTCTGGAGAGAAGGAAGCGGGGCCGGTTCTCGGCCCAGGAGGAGGAGCAGGGAGAGCGAGGCTCTCCGTCCCTTACCTCCCCTGTTGCTTGTGCCGCTTCCAGTAGGATTTCCGGGATCTGGTCGCTAGGACTGGTGAGCTTTGCCTGCCGCCCGCAAGTGGTGAGGTGGCTCCCAATACTTACCTGTAGACCGCGCCTGGTTTGCCGGGCGACTGGAGCGGAATTGCAGGCTGCCTGCCTGGCCTGAGGTTAACTATGCTACCTGTGAGGGCTCCCCCAGCCCTCCAGTCCCTCTGCCGGGCCTCAGGCGTGGCCAGTGGTCTCGGAACTGACTGAGCCCAGCCTCCTGCCCTCCCCATGGCCCCAGACTGGCCGCTCTGGGCGCTGCCTTGGGCAGCTCTGCATGTGGGGCTCGGGGTGTCCAGGGAACCTGTCCTGAGGCCCCGCCCCCGTCTCAGCTGCACTGCTGCCATCCAGCCCTGGCCAACGCGCTGCCCCGATGGCCCACCAGCACCTCATCCTCCCTGGGCCCTGGGGGCTCCCCTCCGCTGCAGGGCAGGGATCGGGTCCAGGCCCAGGGCCCCTAGTGGCCTGAGCATCTTTCCAGCCAGACTTTCCCCTGCTGCCTGCCTGCCCGCTTCCACCCCCGCCTCACCGAGTATTTGGGTGTTCCCTGCTTTCTGGAGAACCTCACTTTCCTCCTGCTGTACCTTGAGCATCAGCCCGGCCAGCTCCTTATCTCCTGCTCCCCAGCCTCTTCGGGGGCTCCCCCAGCTCTGCACATCGAGCCTCCTCCAAGCTCTGGTTGTGTCCCCCAACAAACCCCCCTGTCTTGGTGAGCTCACTACCCCCACCTCAGTAAGCTCCAGGGCCAGGGACCGGACCTCCAGTTCTGCAGCCCAGCCTCTGCTACAGCCAGTCCTGTGCAAACTATATAAAGAAAGGAAAGAGCCAACAGTGTTTGCACAAAACAATTTCCAACATTAAGACCCAAAGCGATGCAGAGCCCAGGCATGTGTGGAGGGATGGTCCAGTTCAAAGAGGTACCAGCAAGTGCGCGGGAGCGGAGGTGAGACAGGCACCTTGGGGAGCACAGACACTGTGCTGAGCCTGTAAGCCTCCTTCCTGCGTGTCCTGAGCCTCCACCTCAGGCCGCCAGCAGACAGGATGTCCCCGCCTCCCTGCAGGCTTGGCCCCCGGGAGGGTACTGAGGATAATGTTAACTGGATCAGGGAGACAAAAATTGTGTTTCTTTGAGTGAAATGGTAATTTGAGTTTTACAGCCAGAAATCATTCATTTCAGCAAATCCATGTGTTCACAGAGGAGAGGCAGGCTACAGCCTGCAGGTGCAGACCGGCTGATTCAGGGAGCAGGTGGTAGCCGGATGCTTGCCAGCCCGGGGTGTTGGAGAGGAGGCCGGAGTGGGCTTTGCCTGGGGCACCTCGGTCACCACTCAGAGCCGCTCTCAGTCTGCCCTAAGCGAAGTCGAGTTTAATCATGACGCTCTTAGCAGCCACATGGGCCAGAGCCTTGTCTAGCTCAATGAAGCTATGGGCCATGTCATGTAGGGCCACCACGATGCACAGGACTTGGCAGAGAGTTTTGACAAAACACGGGCTACTGGAGAAGGGAATGGCAAGCCACTTCAGTATTCTTGCCTTGAGAACCCCATAACAGTATGAAAAGGCAAAAAGATAGGACACTGAAAGATGAGCTCCCCAGGTCGGTAGGTGCCCAATATGCTACTGGAGATCAGTGGAGAAGTAACTCCAGAAAGAAGGAAGGGATGGAGCCAAAGCAAAACCAACGCCCAGCCGTGGATGTGACGGGTGATGGAAGCAAAGTCCGATGCTGTAATGAGCAATATTGCATAGGAACCTGGAATGTCAGGTCCATGAATCAAGGCAAATTGGAAGTGATCAAACAGGAGATGGCAAGAGTGAACGTCAACATTTTAGGAATCAGTAAACTAAAATGGACTGGAATGAGTGAATTTAACTCAGATGACCATTATATCTACTGCTGTGGGCAAGAATCCCTTAGAAGAAATGGAGTAGCCATAATGGTCAACAAAAGAGTCCAAAATGCAGTACTTGGATGCAATCTCAAAAATGGCAGAATTATCTCTCTATTTGTTTCCAAGGCAAACCATTCAATATCACAGTAATCCAAGTCTATGCCCCAACCAGTAACGCTGAAGAAGCTGAACCTGAATGGTTCTATGAAGATCTATAAGACCTTCTAGAACTAACACCCAAAAAAGATGTTCTTTTCATTATAGGGGACTGGAATGCAAAAGTAGGAAATCAAGAGCTACCTGGAGTAATAGTCAAATTTGGTCTTGGTATACAAAATGAAGCAGGGCAAAGGCTAATAGAGTTTTGCCAAGAAAATGCACTGGTCATAGCAAACACCCCCTTCCACCAACACAAGAGAAGACTCTACACATGGACATCACCAGATGGTCAACACCAAAATCAGATTGATTATATTCTTTGCAGTCAAAGATGGAGAAGTTCTATACAGTTAACAAAAAAAAGACCAGGAGCTGACTGTGGCTCAGATCATGAACTCCTTATTGCCAAATTCAGATTTATGTTGAAGAAAGTAGGGAAAACCACTGCACCATTCAGGTAGACCTAAGTCAGATCCCTTACGATTACACAGTGGAAGTGAGAAATAGATTCAAGGGATTAGATCTGATAGAGGGCCTGAAGAACGGCACGGAGGAATGGATGAATGGACGGAGGTTCCTGACATTGTACAGGAGGCAGTGATCAAGACCATCCCAAGAAAAAGAAATGCAAAAAAGCAAAATGGTTTTCTGAGGAGACCTTACAAATAGCTGTGAAAAGAAGAGAAGGGAAAAGCAAAGGAGAAAAGGAAAGATATACCTATTTGAATGCAGAGTTCCAAAGAATAGCAAGGAGAGNACAAGAGAAGACTCTACACATGGACATCACCAGATGGTCAACACCAAAATCAGATTGATTATATTCTTTGCAGTCAAAGATGGAGAAGTTCTATACAGTTAACAAAAAAAAGACCAGGAGCTGACTGTGGCTCAGATCATGAACTCCTTATTGCCAAATTCAGATTTATGTTGAAGAAAGTAGGGAAAACCACTGCACCATTCAGGTAGACCTAAGTCAGATCCCTTACGATTACACAGTGGAAGTGAGAAATAGATTCAAGGGATTAGATCTGATAGAGGGCCTGAAGAACGGCACGGAGGAATGGATGAATGGACGGAGGTTCCTGACATTGTACAGGAGGCAGTGATCAAGACCATCCCAAGAAAAAGAAATGCAAAAAAGCAAAATGGTTTTCTGAGGAGACCTTACAAATAGCTGTGAAAAGAAGAGAAGGGAAAAGCAAAGGAGAAAAGGAAAGATATACCTATTTGAATGCAGAGTTCCAAAGAATAGCAAGGAGAGGTAAGAAAGCCTTCCTCAGCGATCAATGCAAAGAAGAAGAGGAAAACAACAGAATGGGAAAGACTAGAGATCTCTTCAAGAAAATTAGAGGTACCAAGGGAACATTTCATGCAAAGATGGGCTTGATNGATGGGAGCCCAAGGCAGCTTGAGTGGCTGTCTTTCTTTCTGGTTGAATCCTTTTCAAATACTGTCTCAGAGGCAACAGTTGGGATCCCTAGTCCTCCTGGGTGGGGGAGGCTGTGCATGAAACTGGCACCTCCCAGGAAGTGCTGCTCGGGTGAGGCCCAGAGGACGGATATGGTGAACCAGGGAAGGGACCCTCCTGCCTGGCAGGTTCAGGGACCAAAACATGGGGGGTGGTTAGGATGTGGAGGTGAGTGATGTCTGTACTGACATTAAAGTCTGAGTGTGCAAGTGTGTGTGTGATAGAAGACATGCTTCGGGGCTAAGCAAAACAATTTTCATTCAACAGAGAGGCAAGTGTGCTGTGTCTCTGGAGAGAAGGAAGCGGGGCCGGTTCTCGGCCCAGGAGGAGGAGCAGGGAGAGCGAGGCTCTCCGTCCCTTACCTCCCCTGTTGCTTGTGCCGCTTCCAGTAGGATTTCCGGGATCTGGTCGCTAGGACTGGTGAGCTTTGCCTGCCGCCCGCAAGTGGTGAGGTGGCTCCCAATACTTACCTGTAGACCGCGCCTGGTTTGCCGGGCGACTGGAGCGGAATTGCAGGCTGCCTGCCTGGCCTGAGGTTAACTATGCTACCTGTGAGGGCTCCCCCAGCCCTCCAGTCCCTCTGCCGGGCCTCAGGCGTGGCCAGTGGTCTCGGAACTGACTGAGCCCAGCCTCCTGCCCTCCCCATGGCCCCAGACTGGCCGCTCTGGGCGCTGCCTTGGGCAGCTCTGCATGTGGGGCTCGGGGTGTCCAGGGAACCTGTCCTGAGGCCCCGCCCCCGTCTCAGCTGCACTGCTGCCATCCAGCCCTGGCCAACGCGCTGCCCCGATGGCCCACCAGCACCTCATCCTCCCTGGGCCCTGGGGGCTCCCCTCCGCTGCAGGGCAGGGATCGGGTCCAGGCCCAGGGCCCCTAGTGGCCTGAGCATCTTTCCAGCCAGACTTTCCCCTGCTGCCTGCCTGCCCGCTTCCACCCCCGCCTCACCGAGTATTTGGGTGTTCCCTGCTTTCTGGAGAACCTCACTTTCCTCCTGCTGTACCTTGAGCATCAGCCCGGCCAGCTCCTTATCTCCTGCTCCCCAGCCTCTTCGGGGGCTCCCCCAGCTCTGCACATCGAGCCTCCTCCAAGCTCTGGTTGTGTCCCCCAACAAACCCCCCTGTCTTGGTGAGCTCACTACCCCCACCTCAGTAAGCTCCAGGGCCAGGGACCGGACCTCCAGTTCTGCAGCCCAGCCTCTGCTACAGCCAGTCCTGTGCAAACTATATAAAGAAAGGAAAGAGCCAACAGTGTTTGCACAAAACAATTTCCAACATTAAGACCCAAAGCGATGCAGAGCCCAGGCATGTGTGGAGGGATGGTCCAGTTCAAAGAGGTACCAGCAAGTGCGCGGGAGCGGAGGTGAGACAGGCACCTTGGGGAGCACAGACACTGTGCTGAGCCTGTAAGCCTCCTTCCTGCGTGTCCTGAGCCTCCACCTCAGGCCGCCAGCAGACAGGATGTCCCCGCCTCCCTGCAGGCTTGGCCCCCGGGAGGGTACTGAGGATAATGTTAACTGGATCAGGGAGACAAAAATTGTGTTTCTTTGAGTGAAATGGTAATTTGAGTTTTACAGCCAGAAATCATTCATTTCAGCAAATCCATGTGTTCACAGAGGAGAGGCAGGCTACAGCCTGCAGGTGCAGACCGGCTGATTCAGGGAGCAGGTGGTAGCCGGATGCTTGCCAGCCCGGGGTGTTGGAGAGGAGGCCGGAGTGGGCTTTGCCTGGGGCACCTCGGTCACCACTCAGAGCCGCTCTCAGTCTGCCCTAAGCGAAGTCGAGTTTAATCATGACGCTCTTAGCAGCCACATGGGCCAGAGCCTTGTCTAGCTCAATGAAGCTATGGGCCATGTCATGTAGGGCCACCACGATGCACAGGACTTGGCAGAGAGTTTTGACAAAACACGGGCTACTGGAGAAGGGAATGGCAAGCCACTTCAGTATTCTTGCCTTGAGAACCCCATAACAGTATGAAAAGGCAAAAAGATAGGACACTGAAAGATGAGCTCCCCAGGTCGGTAGGTGCCCAATATGCTACTGGAGATCAGTGGAGAAGTAACTCCAGAAAGAAGGAAGGGATGGAGCCAAAGCAAAACCAACGCCCAGCCGTGGATGTGACGGGTGATGGAAGCAAAGTCCGATGCTGTAATGAGCAATATTGCATAGGAACCTGGAATGTCAGGTCCATGAATCAAGGCAAATTGGAAGTGATCAAACAGGAGATGGCAAGAGTGAACGTCAACATTTTAGGAATCAGTAAACTAAAATGGACTGGAATGAGTGAATTTAACTCAGATGACCATTATATCTACTGCTGTGGGCAAGAATCCCTTAGAAGAAATGGAGTAGCCATAATGGTCAACAAAAGAGTCCAAAATGCAGTACTTGGATGCAATCTCAAAAATGGCAGAATTATCTCTCTATTTGTTTCCAAGGCAAACCATTCAATATCACAGTAATCCAAGTCTATGCCCCAACCAGTAACGCTGAAGAAGCTGAACCTGAATGGTTCTATGAAGATCTATAAGACCTTCTAGAACTAACACCCAAAAAAGATGTTCTTTTCATTATAGGGGACTGGAATGCAAAAGTAGGAAATCAAGAGCTACCTGGAGTAATAGTCAAATTTGGTCTTGGTATACAAAATGAAGCAGGGCAAAGGCTAATAGAGTTTTGCCAAGAAAATGCACTGGTCATAGCAAACACCCCCTTCCACCAACACAAGAGAAGACTCTACACATGGACATCACCAGATGGTCAACACCAAAATCAGATTGATTATATTCTTTGCAGTCAAAGATGGAGAAGTTCTATACAGTTAACAAAAAAAAGACCAGGAGCTGACTGTGGCTCAGATCATGAACTCCTTATTGCCAAATTCAGATTTATGTTGAAGAAAGTAGGGAAAACCACTGCACCATTCAGGTAGACCTAAGTCAGATCCCTTACGATTACACAGTGGAAGTGAGAAATAGATTCAAGGGATTAGATCTGATAGAGGGCCTGAAGAACGGCACGGAGGAATGGATGAATGGACGGAGGTTCCTGACATTGTACAGGAGGCAGTGATCAAGACCATCCCAAGAAAAAGAAATGCAAAAAAGCAAAATGGTTTTCTGAGGAGACCTTACAAATAGCTGTGAAAAGAAGAGAAGGGAAAAGCAAAGGAGAAAAGGAAAGATATACCTATTTGAATGCAGAGTTCCAAAGAATAGCAAGGAGAGGTAAGAAAGCCTTCCTCAGCGATCAATGCAAAGAAGAAGAGGAAAACAACAGAATGGGAAAGACTAGAGATCTCTTCAAGAAAATTAGAGGTACCAAGGGAACATTTCATGCAAAGATGGGCTTGATAAAGGACAGAAATAGTATGGATGGACCTAACAAAAGCAATGGAGAAGGCAATGGCACCCCACTCCGGTACACTTGCCTGGAAAATCCCATGGATGGAGGAGCCTGGTGGGCTGCACTCCATGGGGTCACTAAGAGTCGGACACGACTGAGCGACTTCACTTTCACTTTTCACTTTCATGCATTGGAGAATGAAATGGCAACCCATCCAGTGTTCTTGCCTGGAGAATCCCATGGATGGAGGAGCCTGGTGGGCTGCAGTACATGGGGTCGCTAAGAGTCTGACACGACTGAGTGACTTCACTTTCACTTTTCACTTTCATGCATTGGAGAAGGAAATGGCAATCCACTCCAATGTTCTTGCCTGGAGAATCCCAGGGACAGTAGAGCCTGGTGGGCTGCTGTCTATGGGGTCGCACAGAGTCAGACACAACTGAAGTGACTTAGCAGCAGCAGCAGCAACAGAAGCAGAAGCTGTTAAGAAGAGATGGCAAGAAACACAGAAGAACTATACAAAAAAGATCTTCACAACCCAGATAATCACGATGGTGTGATCACTCACCTAGAGCCAGACACCCTGGAATGTGAAGTCAAGTGGGCCTTAGGAAACATCACTACGAACAAAGCTAGTGGAGGTGATGGAATTTCAGTTGAGCTATTTCAAATCCTGAAAGATGATGCTGTGAAAGTGTTGCTGTCAATATGCCAGCAAATCTGGAAAACTCAGCAGTGGCCACAGGACTGGAAAAGGTCAGTTTTCATTCCAATTCTGAAGGAAGGCAATGCCAAAGAACACTCAAACTACCGCACAATTGCACTCATCTCACACACTGGTAAAGTAATGCTCAAAATTCTCCAAGCCAGGCTTCAGCAATAAGTGAACCATGAACTTCCAGATATTCAAACTGGACTTAGAAAAGGCAGAGGAACCAGAGATCAAATCGCCAATGTCTGATGGATCATCAAAAAAGCAAGAGAGTTCCAAAAAAACCATCTATTTTTGCTTTATTGACTATGCCAAAGCCTTTGACTGTGTGGATTGCAACAAACTGTGAAAAATTCTGAAAGAGACAGGAATACCAGACCACCTGACTTGCCTCTTGAGAAATCTGTATGCAGGTCAAGAAGTAACTGTTAGAATTGAACATGTAACAACAGACTGGTTCCAAATCGTGAAAGGAGTATTGCAAGGCTATATATTGTCATCCTGCTTATTTAGCTTATATACAGAGTACATCATGTGAAATGCTGGGCTGGATGAAGCACAAGCTGGAATCAAGATTGCCAGGAGAAATATCAGGAACCTCAGATATGCAGATGACACAGTGAAGAGGAACTAAAGAGTCTCTTGATGAAAGTGAAAGAGGAGAGTGAAAAAGTTGGCTTAAAGCTCAACATTCAGAAAATGAAGATCATGGCATCTGGTCCCATCTTCATGGCAAATAGATGGGGAAACAGTGGAAACTGACAGAGTTTGTTTTCTTGGGTTCCAAAATCACTGTAGCTGGTGACTGCAGCCATGAAATTAAAAGATGCCTACTCCTTGGAAGTAAAGCTATGATTAACCTAGATAGTATATTAAAAAACGGAGACATCACTTTGCCAACAAAGGTCCATCTAGTCAAAGCTATGATTTTCTTAGTAGTCACGTATGGATGTGAGAGTTGGACTATAAGCACCGAAAAACTGATGCTTTTGAACTGTGGTGTTGGAGAAGACTCTTGAGAGTCCCTTTGACTGAAAGAAGATCAAACCTGTCAGTCCTAAAGGAAATCAATCCTAAATACTCATTCGAAGGACCAATGCTGAAGCTGAAGCTCCAAATACTTTGGCCACCTGATGTGAAGAACGGACTCATTGGAAAAGACCTTGATATTGGGAAAGATTGAAGGCAGGAGGAGAAGGGGATGACAGAGGATGAGACGGCTGGATGGACCAACTCGATGGACATGAGTTCGAGTGAACTCCGGGAGTTGGTGACGGACAGGGGGACCTGGTGTGCCGCAGTGCATAGGGTTGTAAGAGCTGGACGCGACTGAGCAAATGAACTGAGCTGAACTGCTGATTTTACAGCATCAGTTTCATCAATATTAAAGCACCTCTCCTTTCCTCTCTCTTTTCTGAGCATGGAAATGAGCCAGTGCATAGAGATTCTGGGCCAGGATCCTCTCCAGCCGCTGGCTGGCCTGCAGGAAGACGCTTGTCCTGTGGAGATCCGCGCAGAGCTGCGGCCGGGCTGGCTTCCTGGGCTCCCTGCACTTTTCCCAGAGCCAGAGAGCTGCTGATTTGTTTTCAGCTTAGAGAAGTGAAGCGTGTCTGATAGACCCCTGCATGGAAGGCGGTAAACAACGTGAAACAGCCTCTAAGTGTCTTCACATTTACAATGTGGAGGCCAACTCCAGAATACATGTTTACCCAGACAGACTGTGGCCTGAGGCCCTGAGGACGGCCTCTGCGCAGGGTGTGGGTGGGGGAGCTCATGCACGTCTGCTGAGCAGTCTGTTTAACAACACACAGCTCATCACATGCGCCCAACTCACCTGTTATTACACACAGGTCGCTATATGTGCAGACCTCATCACACGTACAGCCTGCTCATTGCACGGGCAAACGTTATCTCATATGCACAACCCACTTATTATATATACACAGCTGTTGGTGCACACACATCTCATTGCGTATGCAGGGTGCATTACATGTGCACCGTTGTGACATATGCAAAGGTCCCATGCAAAGCTTGGCCCTGGGGCAGGGGTAGCCGGTCACTAGCCAGAAGTAGCCATTGGCAGACACTCACCTCCTCAGTATTATTACCTTGGGAGGCCTCCCTGGCCCGATGTGCCTCCTGCTTGCCCCCTCTGGAGAGCCCTGATTGTCAGACCCTGCCCTTCCCGCTGCGATCGTGTGGGGAAGACACAGGAGTCACCTATGAGTGCATGTTAAATGGAGTAACCTCCAAGTAAGCCTCATCCCAGGTCTAGGAGGAATTTCCAAGAATGATCAAGGAGCTGGAAATCACTGCCACTTAGAAGGAAGGGACCCGCACAGCCACTGGGAGGTCTGGAGAGCCAGCCTCGCCTTGGGCCTCCACAGGGGCAGTGCCCGCCATGAGTGGTCAGCAGGTCGATGGACCTGGGGGGCTGGAGTGGGAGGGTGCTGCAGGGACTGGCTGGTCCAGATGCAGCGTTGGTCCACTGCAAAGCTTTTCTTGGGAAAAAACTAAATACAGTTAAAAAAGCAAGGGTAGTTTCAATATCAAGCATTGTCTTGGTGGTCCTCTGCCTTGGGCCTAGGTTGTCTCTCGTTTACCTGAAAGTAAGCAGCACCCTGAGGTTAGGACAGGGTCCAGCTCCATTTCAGGTGCCCTCTCTGACCGGTGGTGGGAGAGAGAAGGTTCTTCTCACCCTCTTGGAGAGAAGGTGTCCACCCTGGGCCCCAGGACAGAGCGGCTCTCAATCGGCATCTAACACTTGGCACTTGAAAGGGCTGGTGCACGTGTGCACATTTGTTTCACTTTTCTTTGGCCACAGAGCAGTTGGTGGTTTCTTTGCAAGGAAAGCTGCGGGCAGATAAGAGGCAGGGCTGGCAGAGGAAGGCCCACAATTCTTGGGGTGATCTCGTTTCCATCGACACAGAGTGCTGAGGGCCGGTGTTGGCCCCGGGGGCTGAGGACTGAATCCCCGGGGACTGAGGCGTGTGTGGGACTGGAATCAGACGATTAAGTGACTAAAGTTTGCAGATGACCACTTCATGACATGGGGGTCTGACCTCTTAAAGAGAATATATTATTGTTGCATAGGCCTGAGACAGTGAAGCAGAGTTTGGGATGATAAGATCAGTAGGGTGGCCCCAGGGTGGATATCCAGCTCTGGTGTCAAAAGCACTGCATTTGGGGAAGGTAGGCAGGCAGGCAAGTTCCAGAGTAGCAGGAGGGCCAGCCACTGCCCCGCTCACCTGGATGGAGGGCAAGGACCGCGTATTTGGCCGGCAGAAGCAAGCTGGAGAGGCGGCAGTCTGAGTTACTGTTACTCACTTGTGATTCCAAGAATGTCAGCCAAGAGCATGTTTGGGGCCCGGCCTGGGGGACAAAAGTCTAGACGGAGTGGATGGAAGCTCCGTTTCTACCTCTACCAGTGTGGGAAACCCTCCCTTGTTTAGGACACACTGCTGGTTACACGGTTAACAGTACTGATGATGCAAATAGGGAGCACGCTTCCTGCCCACTGCAGGCACCCTTATGGGGGCTCCCATGAGTTACCCTGGCCTCACCTCTGGCCCATGGGTCACGGACGGTGGCACCATTGTGGGTGGATTAACAAGCAGGTTCAGAGAGGGGAAGTAACTGGCCCAAGGTTACACAGTCAGCGAGCGGCAGAGCTGGGGGAGGAAACACGGTCTCTGTCACAACACCAGGCTCCCATGTGGCGGCCAAGGGCCTTGCCTGCCCCCTGCTGCTACCACTGGAAGGGTTGCAGCAGGTAAGGGGGTACGTACAAAGTCACAATATTGTGTCGATAATCATCATATAATTTAGATAATCTAATTATCTAATTAAGATCAGATAACCTAATTATCTAATATATAGATATATAATTGTCTAATTTTGATTAGAATCATAGATGATGGGACTGCCCAGGTGGCTCAGTGGTAAAGAATCTGCCAGCCAGTGCAGGAGCTTCGGGAGATGCAGGTTTGATCCCTGGGTTGGGAAGATCTCCTGGAGAAGAGAATGGCAACCCACTCCAATATTCCTGCCTGGAGAATCCCATGGACAGAGGAGTCTGGCAGACTATAATCCATGGGGTCCCACAGAGTTGGACTTGACTGAGTGACTTAGCATGTGCGCACCCATGGGTGAAAATCCCTGAATGAGGCTTTACAACTTGACTCTCAGCTGCTCCTCCTCCAGCAGGGAGGGTAAGCCCCGCCCTCAGCTGGTGGGGGCTGTCCAAGGCCCGTGGAGAAGGCAGATCTGGAAAACAGGCTCCCCCAGTGACCACGCCCATGACTCTGCCGAGGCTCTGGTTACCCTGGGCTGACACCTCGGACCACAGAAAGATGCCCCTCTCCCACACTGTCAGATTGTTGCCATATTTAGTTGTTGAGTTGTGTCTGACTTTGTGAGCCCGTGGACGCCTCTGTCCATGGGCTTTCCCAGGCAAGAATCCTGGAGTGGGTGGCGGTTTGCTTCTCTAGGTGGTCTTCAAATGAGACAACCTTTTTGCTTTGCTTTGCTTTTACTTCTTAGTCCAAGAATGTAGGCTGCTCTCCTCGCGGCTGCCATCTCTTCCTGTTGGACTGCATCCCTGAGAGGCCCTCTCGGTGAGGGCCTGTGGCCGGCCCACAAGTCTGCGTCCTCCTCCTGGTGTGGGTGGGGTGAGACCCCGGGCACGTGGGGAGCTCTGCTGGGAGGCGGCAGTGGCCACGCAGGTCCTCTGAGGGCGGCCTGTCTTCCCTCTTCTGCTCCTGTCCTGTCTTGACCCTTTACCAGCCAAGCATTTAGCTGAGATTACAGCTGATTTATCCAGCACTCAGGTGGGAGCGCCAGCTTATCTGCTGAAACAGAACTTTGCGCTGTGCTGCCTGACGTCTTCACGTGGAATTTCTTCCTTTGATCAGGAATCTGACTTTCACAGGCTCATTGTCCAGGGGGCGAGTTTGTGGAGATGGGGGGTGCCTTCCTTGCTCTGTCTGGTGAGCAGTTGCCGCCGTGGCCCTGAGATCCTCACCACGAGCCGTGGTTGGCATCCTGGCTCAGTGCTGATGTCAAGGTGTTTGGGGCCACCCTGGCCGGTGGGTTTCTGGATGCTGAAACCCCATGTGGAGGCAGCCGGCTCCCCAGCGGGGGTTGGGCCCTCCAGGCCGAGCGCCGGGCTCTGTCCGCTTTCCCTGGGGGCAGGTGAAGCAGGAGCAGCCCCGCCCTCTCTGCCTCTAGGCCCGGAGCCCTGGACGGTCAGCCCTGCTCTCAGAGATCTGACAAGACGCCGAGGAATTATTCAACCTTACCCTTCCAGGGCACCGCGGAGAGGGAGGAGAGAGAAGCAGGCGTCGCACCGAAGCAGTGGCCCCTCTCTCCCTGCGGCGCCAGCGACACTCCTGCCTTGAAGCTGGAGGAGGGCTCGGCTCTTCCGCTTCTTTCTCCCGTCTTCCGTGATATTTGCCACCATCCTTTAGGAATTACATGCTGTAGATGGCTGTGCAAGCCGAGGCTCCCCAGAGGAAAGACCGACAGGATGCACGGAGACACGTGCAGGGGGAGATGTGTGGAAGGAACCGGTTCACACCGTTGAGGAGGCCAGAGAGTCCTGTCCATGCCGTCAGCTGGCCGGACAGCTAGGGTGTGAGTCAGTCTGAGTCCAGACCCTGAGGACCCGGGGCTACAGTGTCCGAGTGCAGAAGATCCAGCTCAGGAAACCACGGTGAGCTCCCACCTTCCTGCTCCATGGGGGGCCTCGGCGGGCTGCCCGACGCCCACCTACGACGGGCAGGACCCCCTGCTCTTCATCTGAGCCACAAGTTCACCGCTTCCGGAAACTCGTGCACGGACACACCCAGCAGTGGTACCTGAGCAGCGGTGGGCGCGCAGCCCAGCAGACTGACACAGGCGATGGACGCCCTCAGTGACGGTGCTGAGAGAGTCGAGAGGAGGCGGGGCGGAGGGCGGGACAGGCCCCGCTTGTGGGTGGCTGTTGGAGGAGTGGACAGTGCCTTCGGGAGTGTGATCAATCACACATGTACAAGCCGTCATTCTCACTTAAGTATTTTGGAATATAAAATTTTGTATAAAACTAAGTGTTTTATTATCGTAAAAATATTTTTTAAAAAACACATTTAAAAACATTTTATTTAACTAATTAACCAATGAGGAAACCAACACATTACTACACTTGGTTAAGGAGAATTAAACAGACACACAGATAGACAGCAGTGAGTAAGTTTATGAGTAAGTGAGAAAGCGGCCAGTCATCACTGTCCCTTGATTCCACCTGAATCGCTGTTTGTGGCCAGAATCCTTTGTTACTCTGTGTGGGCCGGGCTCCTGAGGGCCTCCTGAGACAGGAGCGGCTTTCCTTCCACCATCTCCGCTCGGCCACTGCCCTCCCTGGGTGAGGGGTTCCCCGGATGAGGGACTTTCCAGGACTGTCCCCGGGGTCCGGGACTGGCTGGGCTGCTGGTCTCTGCCCTGCAGCTGCTCTGGGGGAAGGGAGGGCTGAGGGGTTCTTGTTGGGGAGCCAAGTCCTCTATATGGAGCCCCGTGTGGGTTCAGGGGCCCCCAAAGCCCAGCTGCACGGCTCCCTGTCCTCCAGGACCCTTCAGACGGCACCTGGAGCGACGTCAGAGCAGGGTCGGGGGTGTCCTCACGCAGAGGATCACCCTGCACCCTGAGGTCATGTGAGGACGCCTTGGTGGTCCCGTGAGGCTGTGTCCAGGCCCTGCCCCACTCCAGGCTGTGGCCTGCCTGCAGCACCGCCACTGCTCATGGGCTTAGCCCGCCCTTGCTCACCCTCACCTTTGCTGGCCCCTCTTCCAGGGTTTCTTCTCGGACCTCTGGTCTGAGTCACCCATCCTTCCCTTTGGCCTCTTCAGAGCTGGACTTTGGCCACCATCCCGCTGCAGAGTGACCCTGTGAGCTGTTCTGCCNCCGGGGCCTCCCTCTTCTGCCTCTTTACCCTCAGGAAGCACCTGGGCCACCAGCACCTGGGCCAGGCGTGTGGACACAGGTGGGTGCTGAGCGTCTCCGTGCCGTCTGGTTGAGCGTCTTCTTTGTGCTCAGTTAGTCATAAACTTTGCTGCTTGTTGACGTTTGTCTGTTCTTTAAGATAATTGTGAAGGTTTTTTCCGGGTTCCCATGAACACTTCACATCTGGGAACGAGGAAGCCTGTGGTCTCCCTGCTCTTAGGAGCTGAGTGGAGCCGGACGACGTCTCCGCACAGAACGTGGGGACCCTCTCCAGGCTAAGCCGCAGTGGCCTCAGTGTGTCTGTCACACAGCTGCCGCCAGCCCGAGATTCTCAGTGACAGGAAGCAGACATCCCCCGGCAGCCCTGGAAATGCATCTTCCTGGAACTCTCAAGGTGAAGCCTCTGAGATGATGCTTGATGAGGCAAGCACGATGTCTGCTTCAAATGTTAACGAAAGAGGGGGCGTCCGGGGTACGTTTTCTGTAGGAAAAGCGCTGGTGCTCTGCGTGTCCCGAGGGCCTGCTGCAAAGCATGGGGTCTGCGACATGGCTCCCCTGTGGTGGGCAGGGCAGGCGCAGACCCCCGTGTCCTCCTCTGTCCTGAGGGGATGCAGCAGGAGGCCTGTGGATTCTGAGGTTCTGAGAGGGGCCCCCGGTGGGTGACCCCGGAATCACCGCCTCCTGATTGCAGCGGTGCCTCCAAATGTGGCTGCCAAGGTGGGAGACGGAGACGAGCGTAACTACTCACTCAGCTGCTTTGAGGTCAAGGAGCTGCTTTGCTGGCCGGGCGCCTGTTAGAAGGAGAAAGACCTCGTGGGTGTGTTGTTTAATGGGAGCAGAGACAAGAAGCATCGTGGGGGGAAGCTTGAACGTTTTGCTTTCAGGCCGAGGCAGGGCTGTGGGGCCCTGGCTGCGTTCACTGTGTGGGATCCTGCGGCAGGGTGCTGAGAGGGCGTGGGGCACCCGGCAGTGACCGCTCCCCACGGGGAATCCCTGCCGTCAGGCCGCAGGCATCCATCTCAAAGTGAGACTGTGACATGGGCGTGGCCTGGCTCTATCTGTCCCTCGACCAGAGCCCTCCGGGCCCCAGGAACACCTCTGGCTGCCAGAGAAGGGGAAGTGGAGCCCCCGTGGGCCAGCCTGCAAGCAGGTGGGAGCCGGGGTGTGTGCGATCACGTGCGTGTATGTGGCGTTCGTGTGTCCGTGTGTGAGCTGCAGACCAGGGGGAGCGCTCCCATCCCACAGAGCTCCTCCCCTCCCTGCTGTGTGCATTGTGGGCACAGGCCCTGCAGTCCTGGGCAGACAGCCCTGGTGCCCCGGGTTCCCTTTCAGCACGGGCAGCAGCAGCCCCGCCCTGCCTCCCTCCCTCCCTTGGAGCACGTCCATCCCCTGTGAGCCTTGGGGGAACGTGGCCCCTTCAGCAACCTGGGGGGATGCCCCTGCACCCGTGCGAGGGAGTGGCGGGCATCCCTTTCAGGCGTGGGGCTGTGGTGGAGGCCGCCTGCTCCCCGGGAGCAGTTACCATGGTTGGGGGACACCTAGCACCTTCTCATTTCAGTCTGTCTTTGGCTTGAGTTTCCATGGAAACCCCCATTGCAGGAAACACAGGCCCATGAAAGTTTTTCAGCTATCATCTTTTTAAAGAATCTTGCTCCTCCTTCCTTGCTCACATTGAAATAGCTGTTTCCATGGAAACTGGAATAAAAACTGCCAGTAGGAGAGGAAATCAAATTAGGCTGTTTCCCACAGTTGTCTTCGGGAGCAAAGGCGGGTGGGCAGGAAGGCTCAGGGCAGTGCGGGGACCGAACCACACCTGCCGGAACTGAGGGGCCCACCTGCAGACTGGGCTCCTGGAAAGATTTGATTTCCATCATTCTGGGAGGAAAGGGGCCCAGGAGCAAGCCCCCCATCTTTGATGACTCTTCTGCTTGGAGTCATGATAGCTAAAGCCTTTGGAAAGTGAAACCAGGAAGAGGAGGAAACATTTTCTAAGAGGCTTTTACCCTGAAGTGCCCTCGGAGCTGACCCCTAGGTGCTCACAGAAGTGGGCTTTTACCCTTGGAGCTGACCCCCAGGTGCTCAGAGAAACATCTGTCAAGGCCTGATGCATCCCCCCACATAGGGACCCTGCCTCTGCCTCCACCCACAGGGGTTGGTGCAGGGGCACAGGCCTCACCTGGGGTCACTGCTCCACAGGGGGCACTATTGAGGGGACCACCCTGAGGCCACGCCTCTCTGTAGGTGAGAGCCGGGGCCCACAGGCAGGACACGGGAGAGCTCTGGGCCGCCTGTTCCCAAGGCTCCGGTGGGTGGAGCCACGAGGGGCACCGGAGGGCCAGGAGCGGGGCTGCCACGACCTCTCACGGCTCTGTGACTGGCAAGATCCTTCTTGTTTGTGCATTTGGCTCAGGGCCCTCCTGGGGTGGGCGGAATGGTGGA
>SJYH01005954.1:279481-293811 GCA_006408735.1 Sylvicapra grimmia
AAAAAAGCACCTGGTACCTGTGAATGTGACCTCTTCAGATCTTTGCAGATGTAATTAAGGATTTTGAGATGAGATCATCCTGGGTTTATAATCGAAGGGAGAAATGGATAATTCAACAATAACAATCAGAGACTTGAATACCCCACTTTCAATGTTGGATATAAAGCCAGACAGAAGATAAATAAAGACATAGAAGATATAAGCAATTCTATAAATAAACTAGTTCTCACAGTTGTCTACAGGACACTCCCCCCAGCCCCCACCAGCAACATCTTCTCAAGAGCACATGGAATATTTTCCAGAATAGACCATATGTTAGGCCACAGAACCTCAATAACATTTGAAAGATTGAAATCACATAAAAAATTTCTCTGATCATAATGGAATAAACCTGGAAATCAGTAAGACAATGAAATTTGGGAAATTCACAAATACATTCAAATTAAACAAAACACTCTTAAATAACCCCTGGGTCAAAGAAGAGATCAGAGGGAAATTAGAAAATGCTTTGAGATGAATGAAAATGAAAACAAAACATGTAAAAACTTATTGGATTCAGCTAAAGCAGTTCTTAGAGGTTAATTTATAGCTGTAAACACATATATCAGAAAAAAAGACAGATTTCAAAAACAGCCTAAGCTTCCACCTTAAGAAAGGTGTGATCAGGAGAGGCAACGGCAGCCAGTGCAAGCAGAAAGGAGGAGTGATTTGACTAATGCTAAGAGCGGAAATAATAAAATGCAGAACAGAGAACATCCACAAAACCCAGGATCAGTTCTTTGAAAAAATAAACAGAGTTAACAAACCTTTAGTGAGACTAACCGAAGACAAAAGAGAAAGAAGACTCAAAGTACTAACTCAGGGAGGAAGGAAAGACATTACTCTCAATGTTGCAGCAAAAAAAAAAAAAAAAATTATAAGAGAATATTACAAACACTTGTGTGCCAGTTAATCACACAAATGGAATGAAACAGGCAAATTCCTAGAAAGACACAAATTACCAAAACTGACTCAAGAAGAAATAGAAGATGAAAAAAGACCTATAACAAAGATCTATTAATAGAACAAGTAAAGATATTGATTGGGTAGTTAAAACACCTCCCCAAATGAAAAGCTGTACTTACTGAAAAATTCTACAAAATATTTAAAGAGGTATTAATGCAAATTCTCTACAAACCCCTCCAAAAATACAGTAGAGGAAACCCAGCCCAGCTCATCCTGGTGCTAGTATTACCAAGACCTGAAACTAGACAAGGATGCTTCAGTGAAAGAAAACTGAACGGAAGGAAAAAGTAAATAAAAAGCAGAGACATTACTTTGCCAACAAAGGCCATGGTTTTTCCAGTGGTCATGTATGGATGTGAGAGTTGGACTGTAAAGAAAGCTGAGCACTGAAGAACTGTTGCTTTTGAACTGTGGTGTTGGAGAAGACTCTTGAGAGTCCCTTGGACTGCAAGGAGATCCAACCGGTCCATCCTAAAGGAAGTCAGTCTTGAATATTCATTGGAAGGACTGATGCTGAAGCTGAAACTCCAATACTTTGGCCACCTGATGCGAAGAACTGACTCATTTGAAAAGACCCTGATGCTGGGAAAGATTGAAGGTGGGAGGAGACGGGGATGACAGTGGATGAGATGTTTGGATGGTATCACCAACTCGATGGACAAGAATTTGAGCAAGCTCCAGGAGTTGGTGATGGACAGGGAAGCCTGTCGTGGTACAGTCCATGGGGCTGCAAAGAGTCGGACACGACTGAGCGACGGAACTGAACTGAAAAGTAAATAAAAACTAAAGACCTGTATTCCTTATGAATTTAGAGACGAAGCCCATCAACAGAACAGTAGCAAGTGGAATATAGAAACATATAAAAAGCATTGTACTCCATGACCAAGTGAGATTTATCTCAGAACTGCAAGGCTTGCTTGACATCTGAAAATCAGTCAATGTAACCCAGGGTGTTTTACAATAAACGGCAAAAATCATACGATTATCACAGTAGATGCAGTAAAATCATTCGGCAAAATGCCATACCCTTAATAATGAAAGTATTCAACAAATTATAAGTGGAAAAGAAGGTCTCAATTGATAAAGGCCATTTCTGAAAAACCTACAGTTAATGTATCATTCCTAATGGTGAAAGAGTCAGTAACTTACCTTTAAAATCTGGAGTAAGAGAAAAGTGTGCTGTCTATAGGAAATGTCCTGAACAGGCAAATCCAGAGGGAAAGTGGATTATCCACAGAGCCTGGGGCTCGGTGAGAATGGAATGGGGGTGACTGATAGGGTGTGAAGTTTCTTTTTGCGGTGATAAAATGTTCTAAAATTAGATAGTCTTAATTACTGTACAACTCTGTCAGTATATTTAACTCCCCTGAATTGTGCACTTAAAAGTGAATTTTGTAGTATGTTAATTATCTCAATAAAGTTGTTTCAGTTCAGTTCAGTCGCTCAGTTGTGTCCGAATCGTTGTGACCCCAAAAGAAACCAAAACAAGCCAAACTCTGATGTTAGATAAGAGGATGCTGGTTATCTTGGAGGGGTGGGTGGTGGCTGGAAGAAGGCTTGGGGACAAGTGTGGCTGGTGGTACGTCCTTCTCTTAACCTGGGTGCTTGTTAGATGGGAGAGTTTGCTTTGTGAGAATTCACTGAGCTGCTCACTTGTGATAAACGCACATTACATTCCAATACAGAGTCTAGAAGTAAAAATAAGTGTTGCCCCACGACCTGTCCCATCTGATGGGCACTAGAGGACAAGCGGCCTCTCCTGGCAGAGGAAACAGCACATGAAGGCAGTGGGCAGGGTCCCTGGAGGGCCTGGAGCCCTGTATCAGGGCCGGGAGTGTGCCTGGGGGGTGGGGAGTGTGCTTGTGGGGGACATTGGAGGGAGAGGTCCTTTAAGCTCTACTTCTGCCAGCTTCCCTGGTGGCTCAGACAGTAGCAGAATCTGCCTGCAGTGTGGGATACTCGGGCTCGATCCCTGGGTTGGGAAGATGCCCTGGCAAAGGGATCCACTCCCACTCCAGTATTCTGGCCTGGAAAATCCCATGGACAGAGGAGCCTGGCGGGCTACAGTCCATGGGGTCGCCAAGAGTCAGACACAACGGAACGATGAGCACAGGGTTTGCTCAAGGTTGCCTCCTATGGGGTGTCTTCCCGGTTCCTTAGGGTGACTAAAGGCCTGGGGAAGGGAAGGCTGAGGCCAGGGCTCCTGACCTGCTAGCGCCTCGGGGAGGGACTGTGTCCCGGCCAAGGCTGTGTGCACAGCCCGTGGGATGGGCGCGTGTGCACGCAGGCCTGCACCTGGGGGCTGAGGTCGCAGCCCCGCCCTCTCAGCGGCTCCCCGCCACTGCCCTGGACGGGGGTGTGGGGGTGGGGGTTCTGGGCCGTCAAAATCCAGGGGTGGCCCTGCCCCTCGGCACTGGGGTTGGCGCCCACCCAGCGCCAGGGGAGCAAGATGACACTTCCTGGCTCTGTTTCTTCGTGGCGCGTTCCCTCTCCACTCCCGTGACCTCACCCGCTGTGACCTGTCACCTGGCCCGACCCCCTGGTGGCTCTGCCTCCTGCCCTCTCCTCTGCCCGGGTGCCCACACCCACGTGACAGGTCAGTCCTGAGGCCCGCGGGTGCGTCCCTGAGCGCGGGCTGCCTGGGAGTCCTCTCCTCCTTCACAACGCAGAGGCTTCTTTGTGGCCCCCTCCCCACACAGGAGCCTGGAGACGCCCCAGCTCCGCAGGCCACCCCGGGTCCCACCCAGTGTCCGTGCCCCTGAGGCCTGAGAAGGAGCACCCACTGGTCCAGCGGGCACGCAGGCCCCGACAGTTCTCAGACCTGGAGTGGCAGCGGCTGAGGCCCGGGCATTGCCCTGCCGGGGTCCACACCTGCACGGGGCTGCAGAAGCCCCTTCGGGCTGGGACCACACCTGTCCTGCCTCCGGGGGACGCGGGAGGGCGGAGGGCCGCCGTCCGGCTCTGACCGCAGGGCCTGGTCTGCAGCACGGCCTCCACGTGTGAGAGAGGCCCTGCCTTCTGCACTGACCTCGCCGCTGGGGACCCTGCGGGGCCCACCCTCTTTCCGGGGGCCGCAGCCGCCCCTCAGCCTTAGCCGGCCTGTGATCTGAAACCAAACCCCGGAGCTCCACGGCTCCCCAGCGGTCTTTCCAGTTTTGATCTAAATGCCCTGAAACCGTGAAACTCAGAGGAGACAGAAGCTCGGAGGAGGGGGCAGGGCCCTGATGAAGCGGAGCCCTTCCAGCCTGCCGGTGACCTTGGACTTCTCCCTACCTGGGGGACAGAGCTGATTTTAATATCAATGATCTGGCTTCCTTCCTGGTTAACATTTAAATATAGAAAGTGAAAGTGAAAGTGAAGTCGCTCAGTCGTGTCCGACTCTTTGCGACCCCGTGGACTGTAGCCCGCCAGGCTCCTCTGTCCCTGGGATTCTCCAGGCAAGAATACTGGAGTAGGTTGCCATGTCCTTCTCCAGGGGATCTTCCCAACCCAGGGATCGAACCTGGGTCTCCTGCATTGCAGGCAGATGCTTTATCCTCTGAGCCACCAGGGAAGCCCTTAAATATAGAAGATCAACTGAATTTTTAAAAGGTAATTAAGCTTCTTTGATTTCTGCTTAAAGACTGAGTGGCAGGAGCAGAGGCTCCCGCTTCCTCCCCTGACGCCCGGAGGGAGGTGGCTTCCCTCTAGAGGGAGGTGGCTTCCCTCTGGGGGGCGAGCGGTGCCCCCTCCCCGTTCTGGATGCTGCAAGCCACGTCCTCACCCGCCACAGAAGGTCAGGCTTGGTCCCCTCTGACCACGCACCGAGGCGTGTCTCCCCTAGACCCCCCGCCTTTCCTCTGGTGGAGCCCACTGCCCCCTGGACATCTCCCCGTGGGTGACCACACCCTCCTCGGAGGCCTGGCAGACCCTGAGCTGGGTTCCGATCGCCAGACTCGCGGGTGGGGCCGCCAGCATCACTGTGACCCCAGGCCCATCAGACCCCAGGTGGGCCCCCCGGGGTCTTTCTCCTGGGCCTTTCTCCCGGGGTCTTTCTCCCGGGCCTTTCGCCCGGGGTCTTTCTCCCGGGCCTTTCTCCCGGGCCTTTCTCCCGGGCCTTTCTCCCGGGGTCTTTCTCCCGGGCCTTTCTCCCGGGGTCTTTCTCCCGGGNGGGCTGCCTGGGAGTCCTCTCCTCCTTCACAACGCAGAGGCTTCTTTGTGGCCCCCTCCCCACACAGGAGCCTGGAGACGCCCCAGCTCCGCAGGCCACCCCGGGTCCCACCCAGTGTCCGTGCCCCTGAGGCCTGAGAAGGAGCACCCACTGGTCCAGCGGGCACGCAGGCCCCGACAGTTCTCAGACCTGGAGTGGCAGCGGCTGAGGCCCGGGCATTGCCCTGCCGGGGTCCACACCTGCACGGGGCTGCAGAAGCCCCTTCGGGCTGGGACCACACCTGTCCTGCCTCCGGGGGACGCGGGAGGGCGGAGGGCCGCCGTCCGGCTCTGACCGCAGGGCCTGGTCTGCAGCACGGCCTCCACGTGTGAGAGAGGCCCTGCCTTCTGCACTGACCTCGCCGCTGGGGACCCTGCGGGGCCCACCCTCTTTCCGGGGGCCGCAGCCGCCCCTCAGCCTTAGCCGGCCTGTGATCTGAAACCAAACCCCGGAGCTCCACGGCTCCCCAGCGGTCTTTCCAGTTTTGATCTAAATGCCCTGAAACCGTGAAACTCAGAGGAGACAGAAGCTCGGAGGAGGGGGCAGGGCCCTGATGAAGCGGAGCCCTTCCAGCCTGCCGGTGACCTTGGACTTCTCCCTACCTGGGGGACAGAGCTGATTTTAATATCAATGATCTGGCTTCCTTCCTGGTTAACATTTAAATATAGAAAGTGAAAGTGAAAGTGAAGTCGCTCAGTCGTGTCCGACTCTTTGCGACCCCGTGGACTGTAGCCCGCCAGGCTCCTCTGTCCCTGGGATTCTCCAGGCAAGAATACTGGAGTAGGTTGCCATGTCCTTCTCCAGGGGATCTTCCCAACCCAGGGATCGAACCTGGGTCTCCTGCATTGCAGGCAGATGCTTTATCCTCTGAGCCACCAGGGAAGCCCTTAAATATAGAAGATCAACTGAATTTTTAAAAGGTAATTAAGCTTCTTTGATTTCTGCTTAAAGACTGAGTGGCAGGAGCAGAGGCTCCCGCTTCCTCCCCTGACGCCCGGAGGGAGGTGGCTTCCCTCTAGAGGGAGGTGGCTTCCCTCTGGGGGGCGAGCGGTGCCCCCTCCCCGTTCTGGATGCTGCAAGCCACGTCCTCACCCGCCACAGAAGGTCAGGCTTGGTCCCCTCTGACCACGCACCGAGGCGTGTCTCCCCTAGACCCCCCGCCTTTCCTCTGGTGGAGCCCACTGCCCCCTGGACATCTCCCCGTGGGTGACCACACCCTCCTCGGAGGCCTGGCAGACCCTGAGCTGGGTTCCGATCGCCAGACTCGCGGGTGGGGCCGCCAGCATCACTGTGACCCCAGGCCCATCAGACCCCAGGTGGGCCCCCCGGGGTCTTTCTCCTGGGCCTTTCTCCCGGGGTCTTTCTCCCGGGCCTTTCGCCCGGGGTCTTTCTCCCGGGCCTTTCTCCCGGGCCTTTCTCCCGGGCCTTTCTCCCGGGGTCTTTCTCCCGGGCCTTTCTCCCGGGGTCTTTCTCCCGGGCCTTTCTCCCGGGCCTTTTTCCCGGGGTCTTTCTCCCGGGTCTTTTGCCCGGGGTCTTTCTCCCGGGTCTTTCTCCCGGGGTCTTTCTCCCGGGCCTTTCTCCCGGGCCTTTCTCCCGGGGTCTTTCTCCCGGGGGTCTTTCTCCCGGGCCTTTCTCCCGGGCCTTTTTCCCAGGGTCTTTCTCCCGGGCCTTTTTCCCGGGGTCTTTCTCCTGGGTCTTTCTCCCGGGGTCTTTCTCCCGGGTCTTTCTCCCGGGGTCTTTCTCCCGGGCCTTTCTCCCGGGGTCTTTCTCCCAGGCCTTTCTCTTGGGGCCTTTCTCCTGGGCCTTTCTCCTGGGTCTGCCTCTGTGCTCCCCTCCCCTCCCCAATGCACCCCCGGCCCTGCAGACACGTGGTTCCTGGTGGAGCTGCTCAGAGCAGCAAAGCCACCCTCGGGCTTTCCCTCTTTTTCCGCACGTGGCAGGAAAAATGGCTTTTTGTCTTGAGAACGCTCAGAGGCGCCCTCGCTTCTCGCTGTGTGGCCCCCAGACGGAGCCTTGCTGGGGGGCCCTTCTCCCCCCTTCCCCTCGCAGCCCCCCTTCCAGCGTCCCGGTTTCCGAGGACACCGTGCAAGCCAGTGCCCGGCGCCCTGCCTGCTGTCGATTTTCCCTCTTCAAAGTCCTCTCAGCTGTCTGTCTACTCCTTCAAGGTCATCTTATAATCAGGTCATGCTAAACAGTAGCTTGTCTGGCGTTAATTCAGATAAAGCAAGCCTGGAAATGATTTGGGGGGTTTCGTAGTTTTGTGCGTCCCCTTCTCTCCTCCCTTGCTCTGCTGTTCAGTCACTTAGGTTGCGTCCGACTCCTCGCGACCCCGTGGACGGCAGCATGCCTGGCTTTCCTTCCCTTAAAAGCGATGTGCTTCTTCTTCCTGTTTCTACTGTAATATGTTACAAACTCGGAGTCTTGAAAGGACACACATTTATTATTTCACAGCTCAGGACGTGAGTGGGCAGGCTGGCTCCCAGGAGGCTCTGGGAGGAATTGGATCCCTCTGGTTTCTGGCATCTGGAGACCCTGCATCCCTTGGCTTGTGGCCCCTCCTTCCACTTCAAAGCCCCCAGCCCGCATTGTCTGAGCTCTCTGTCCCTCCAACCCTGGTTCTGGCATCTCAGCTCCTTTTAATGACTGTAGCCTCCTGCCTCCCTCTTGTGAGGACCCTGTGATGACCTCTGCCCACCCCGGTGAACCTGTGAGGACCTCTGCCCACCCCGGTGACCCTGTGAGGACCTGGGCCCACCCCGGTGACCCTGTGATGACCCAAGATAGCCTCTCATCTCCAGGTCCTTCACTTCATCACACTTGCTGAGCACCTTTGTCACTGAAGGTCACGGACCCTTAGGTTCTGGGGATCGGGAGGTGTATATTTGGGGGGCATTATTCTGCCACCCGTGGTGTGCCTCTATTGTTTTTCTTTCAGATGTCTCAGTAAGCTTCTATGATTTTCTGACAAACAAATCTCTCAGTTTTTATAGAAACAGCCCTATCAAAAATGCATATTTTCTGCCGCTGTAATGAAAGGTATTGGGATCTTTCCCTCCCGCCTGATTATTGCTATGACATAGAAAAACTATTGATTTATTTGAATGGCTGTGTTTTCAACAACTTTACGGAACTCTTTTATGAACTCTCGTAGGTTCTCCTCTGACTTTCTTGATTCTTCCTAGCACACCATCATTGCCTCGACAAATCATGATAACTTTCGCTCCTCCTCCACAATAATCAGCGGCTCCACACCTAGGAAGCGTGTGGCCCTGCTGGGGCTTCTGCTGCAGCGGTGATGGGCATCTGCGGTTGCTTTCGGGCTTTTAACCGCTGTGATTTTAACTTGCTTTGCAAGAGTCACCTCCACGGATGATGACTAAGTGGGCAACGAACTGGGGGTTGGGGGTCAGGACCAGGTCTGCGTGAGGGCCCCCCTCTCAATTTTTACTCCAAGGGGGTCTCACTCTGAGACTGACTCCCCTGAGGTCAGGAGCAGGTGAACTGCTCCCGGCGGTCTCTCAGCTCTCACTTGATGGGACTGCCCCTCGCCCTGCAGGGCCCCCCACCCCTGCCCCGGTCCAAGTGGAGGGGAGGCCAGTACCCCCTGCCCTCACCCTG
This sequence comes from Sylvicapra grimmia, assembly GCA_006408735.1. Classification (NCBI taxonomy): domain Eukaryota; kingdom Metazoa; phylum Chordata; class Mammalia; order Artiodactyla; family Bovidae; genus Sylvicapra; species Sylvicapra grimmia. Next base: position 288,294 of record SJYH01005954.1, read on the forward strand.
CAGGGGGCCCCGGTCCAGGGGGAGAGGAGGGCAGTTCCCCCTGCCCCTTTCCCTGCAGGGGGCCCCCCCATCCAGGGGGAGGGGAGGGCAGCCCCCCCTGCCGGGTGTTTCTTTCGGCAGCCACCAGAGCTGGGGGTTATGGTCATAACCGAGTCTCCAGGCGACGGGCATCAAATATTTACATCAATATCAGGGAAGACAAATTAGGCCAATAAGAAAAGCCGTCTGGAGACGGTGCCCGCTCTTCCATTTATGAGAGGACCCCCTTCTTGGGGCGTCACCGGGATGAGCCGCTCTTCCCGGCAGCCCCTTCAGAGCTCGGACGCTGAACTGTGCCTTCTGCCCCTTGTCCTGTGTTCCAGGACTCCTCGCCCCTTGCTGCTGGGCATGATGCAGAGGGGACCGAGGCCGGGAGGAGGCTGCTCCGAGAGGCCAGCCGGCTGGGGGGCCCTCCTCTGCCCAGACCGCCCCAGCTGCATCCCAGCCCCTTCCTCCCCAGCGGCACCACCTCTGCTGGAGGTCCGGCTGCTGGGCCTGGTCCCGGGTCCCTGGTGTCGTAGGAGCTGGGGACCCAGGAGGCCCCGAGTGCAGCTCAGACACTCTGATGGGCCCAGTGGGATGGGCAGAGGGCTGTGCCTGTCACGGCAGCAAAGGGCTTCACGGGCAATAGACATACTCCTCTCTGCCCCTTGTACCTCGGGGCTCCCACCCTGGGCTCCCCTCTCTGATATCCCACCCAGCATCCCCCTTGGCTGGACTGGTGTGTGTGTGGGCCAAGTGCAGCCTGGCACTCTGCACAGGTGTGCCTCCTGAGCCAATGCGGGAGATGCTGGCTCTTGGGGAATCCTTCTCTCTTTCACCGCAATATGTCCCAAGCGCTGCTGTGAGTGGGTTTCAGTGGATGGGGACAGGAGTATCCCTTGCTCTGGGGACCCATAGCTGTGGAGCTGAGAGGGTCGGGGGGCAACAGAGCTTCAGACTCCATCTCAGCCCCATGCAGCCCAGCCTGGAGCTGACCTCCCGCGTGGGGGCCCACCCGCTCCATGCGCTCAGGACACAGGGGGGCCCGGGGCGGGGGGTGGCCCGCCTGGGTGCAGTCTCCACTTTGAAGAAGAGAAGCAGGGGTTATAATGTTGGTCCGAGGTCACGGGAGCAGCTGCAAGGTTGGTGGCCCTGCTGTGACCTCAGGGCCACGCTCCCGGGGAGAAGGGGGCACCCCTATCCTGCTCGGCCGCCAGCTCGGGGGCTGACAGCCCCGAAGTGGGACACCGGGGTCCCAGGAGCGAGGAGGGCTGCCCGTCTCTCTCTGCACTGGTCTGTCCCGGGTCCCGTTTCTGAGTCTTATCTGGCTTTGCCCCCAGAGCTACGGAAGGGAGCTGAGGCAGAAATGAACGAGGAGGGTGCTGGGGGCCGGCCTGCCTGGGAGAGGCGCTGCTGTGTCCGGGCCCCGGGGCCACGCAGGTCCTTCCAGCCAGCGCCCATCACCCCGACTGGGGCCCTGACTGTCGGGCTGTCACCCGCACCCTGGCCTTCCCGACATCCCCTCCCCGAGCGCTTGGCAGGCCCACATCCGAGGGAGGCGTTGCCAGGCTGACCAGGATGGGCCCCAGGAGTGACTTTCGGCAGCAGTCCTCACACCAGCCCAGGGCTGCGGTCAGAGGGGGCACCCTTCTCTGTGGAGAGCGAAGCACGTTTGTTTTCCTGTGGATGAGGATGAAAATATCTGTGCACACATGCACACAAGATACATGCATGCACCACACACAATCCACACACACAACACGCATGCACACACCACAACATACATACACTACACGTGCAAACACACACATACACAACAAATATCTGTGCACACACACAGTATGCATGTGATAGACACAGACACACACCACACACAATCCACACACACAACAGACATGCACACACCACAACATACATATGCTACACGTGCAAACACACACATACACAACAAATATCTGTCCACACAAACACAATATGCATGTGATAGACACACACACCACACACAATCCACACACACAACACGTATGCACACACCACAACACACATACGTTACATGTGCAAACACACATACGTTACACGTGCAAACACACAAACCAACACCCATGCACACCTGCTCGGATCTACTCCAGGGCGGCAAGGTGCCTGAGCTCTGCTCTCCTCTCGTGACCGAGAGCCTGTGTGCCCGGAACATGCACACGCTCCACGTGCCCATGACGTGCTCGCCGAGTGGAAGCCGTGTGCTGGCTGAGGCCTCCTCACAGAGAAGGGTGGCAGGAAGGAAGCGGAGGAACTGGGCCCCCACGTGGCTGTGAAATGTCAGGAGAACAGCTTTGTCTCCTCCAGTCGATTACGTTTTTAATTTGAATTTTTTCACCGTTGTCTCTGGTGTATTGTCGGGGGCCAGAGTGAGGAATCCCGCCCGTGACAAGGTCATGTGGAAGGAAGCCTGACAAATGCAAGGACGTGATCAGGTTTCAGGCGTTCCCCCTGGAATTTCCTGAGCATCCATCCCCCCCAAAAAATAAGAATCTGCCTACGTTTGTACCCTGCTTTTCCACTCTTCTGATATTCTCTGGGAAAAAGTCAACTCAGGGCTTTAGTCTTCTGCATTTGAAAGGGATGTTTCAGTTAAACCCCCTCTGATAGCTCTCTAGCTTGCCTAACAGGTTCCCCAGACCTCTTACAGCTTGTGAATTGCTTACAGCCCCCCAACCGCGAGAGGCACAAAGCTTAAAAGCATCTTAAAGACAGAGCCTTTTCTAAAGAGTTAAAAATCATATTGGTGACGGGTTTTCACTGTTGACTCAATGACTGCTGCCAGGCCTCCATATTCTTTATCTTTTAGGCACCTGGGAGGATGTTAATCAATGTAAACGGGATATGGGAAAAGATACATAGTAGTTTTGATGTTAGCAACACTAGACTTTTGAGTTAATTACTTTTCTCTGTTATATATCACTGCACTCCTCTTGTGTCCTTGCTATGTAAGAATGTAACTTTATTTAGTGCTTTCTGAGAGTGGCACCAGACTTTGGGAAGATCAACACAAATAAGTCTTCTGGTTGACAAACCCTTTTCAGGAAAAAGGCTGTAAAATGTTAATTGGACCTTTTTGGCTGGAAGAAGATGTAAAATATCTAAGACTTGTGTATACAATTAGGTATGCAGAGAGAAAAGCCTGGTTTTGATGAGTCAGGGCTGCTGACGCTGCATAATTTTGTATTACCCATTGATCTCTATGTACAATCAAAAAGGTATAAAAGGAGATTCTAGACAATAGGGGCCGGGCCAGTCACTGGACTGGTTTTCCCTGTGTCTCCACTTTACTCTAATTTCAGGCTGAATTCCCATCTGGAGCGGGGCAGCTCACCATGTCTACTTACTTGCCCTGGCTTCTAAGATCTGTAAGAGAGAGAGCCCAAGGTGGGGCACTCTCCAATATTCAAGCGGACGCCGTGGCCCAGCGTAGATGGTGCAAGCTCCTTGTCTGGAGCTTTATTGGCCTTCCCCGTAAACCAAGTTATTCAGCCTCTTTTCTCCACTTAATTTTCCTAATATTAATAAATAAATAAGCTTTCCTCGCCAACGCCGTCCACGCTTCGAATTCCTTGGATCCACCGGGGCTGGATCCCGGCAGTGTATGTTTCATTGATAAATGTGCTTTGGTTTTAAGGTCGTGTAGCTGGCTCTCTGTCTGTATGAAGACAGGATGGCAGCTTCATAGGAAGACTGCTGACGTCATGCTGAGGACCGAGCGTCTGTGTCTTTTGCCTTCTGTCTGCTCCTCCCTCGTCTGCATCTCGAAGCTCCGTCCCAGGAGAGGGGTCAGTGTGCTGAGCTGGGGGCCGCCGCCTGCCTTCTCACTAGTCTCACTGGGACGCGGTCTCCTTGCAAGCGGCTGGGGCCCGCTGAGCCGAAAATACTTAGTGTCTGGTCCTTGGGAAAAGGACCCACCTTCAACAGCTGGTTTTCTGAAGCTGCTGACGGCAGAATTCACCAACGAAGTTCAAACCCAGAAACTCTGAGGCTTTCCTGGGCTTGGACTGTGACTCGGGAGTAGGGGATGGGGGGCAGTGCGCAGTGGGGTCTCTACTGGCTCCAGCGGTCCCCGCAATGCTCCGGTTCCTCCTGAGGGGTCCCCCTTGGCTGTCGGAAGACAGTGACTGCACTGGCCCCGGGGGCTGCCTGCACCCCGACCTGTAACTCCACCCCGAGACCCCGTCTCTGACCCACCTTTGTCCATCTGCCCCTGGGACCACGCTGCTCCTATGAGAAGCTGGCTTTGCTCTCGTGTGACTTGTTTAAATTACAGTCATCACTGTATTCCCTAACTCATTTAAATAGTCGACCACTCCCTAAGTCGCAAGGAAAATTGTTCAAAGCCTTTTCTCCCATAAGTGGCAGTTAATTAGACATTGTCAGGACATCTGGGGATGAGGATAAATAATTTATTTGCTTTTTTCTTACATAGAAAAAGGGCACATCCCAAGGAAGCAAAAGGTATTTGAGAAAATGAACACATTTTTCTTTGGACAGGAGATGCTTCTATTTACATCATGCCTCGATACAAAGCAGAGACGAGGGGCTGGCCTGCCCCTGGCCCCTGGCTGCCCATGCCGGCACTCGGGAAGGCCCAGAACCCAGGCTTGGCATTCGAGGCCCTTGGGGGCACTGGAGTGGACGCGGTAAACCCGAGAGATGGCAGCTGTGACTGCAGCAGAGGAGACAGCATGGGCCCCGTGAGGGACGGCTGTGGCTCGGGGCGGGGGTGCCTGGCCCTTCCTGCCCTGGGTGCCGGCCTGTCCTCCCTGGACACAGACTGACGGCCCGTCCACCCTGGGTGCCGGCCCGTCTTCCCTGGATGCAGACCTGACGGCTCCCCAGCAGAAAGACCCTCGTCTGCTGCGGGGAGAGACGCGTTTCTGGAAACAGACGTCACGGGCATCAGTGTGATAAGAGAGGCTCCCGGGTGGCCGGTGGGCAGGCTCGGGGCGCAGCGGGGGGAGGTGGCTTGGGACAGAGGGGCTGACCCCTGTGGCCTCTGCTCCGGGGACCTCCCCGGGGATACTGAACATGGGCCCCAGACGCTGAGGCCATGCAGATGTGTCTCTGCAGGGAGGGCCCATGCACTGGAGACAGAGGGGTGCCTGGAGGTCTCCAGTGTCCAGGGCGGGTGGCCCCTGCCCCGTGGGAGGAGGGCATGGCCCGCCCCGCTGGCCGGAGGAGGCTGCAGCTCACAGCTCGGGGATAGGCTGGAGTTTGGTGCTGCCCTGGGTGAGGAGGGGTTGGGGGCTCGCTCACAGAGGCGTGTGGGGATGGGACTTGGGGCTGGGCCCTCCTGGTCTCCCCCAAGGTCCGAGCGGCAGGCACGGGTGGACCTGAACTTCCAGCCTGAGCCGCTCTCTGAACTGCGGTCCCCCATGTGTCCTGCCCCAGGCCTCCCCCTCACCTTCCAGGCCCGTCCGCCTGGCCGGCCTGCACCCGGATCTCAAGCATA
>SJYH01005954.1:294093-316874 GCA_006408735.1 Sylvicapra grimmia
TCGGAGTAGTTTTTGGTTCTTCCTTCTCTTTCCCCCCTCCCAGATCATCCACCTGCAAACGCTGCTGATTCTCTCAACACACACCCGGGGCTGCTCGCCACCCCGTTTGCAGGGCTGCCTTCCTGCAGCCCCAGCCCCTCCCCGGGCGCTGGAAGGGCCTCTTTCCCTCCGCTCCTGCCCAGGGTGACTCAGCCACACGCATGTCGCAGGAGTGCTCACCGCTCGGTGAGGGGACTGCCGGGCCCAGGAAGGCCTCTCCTGTGACCCAGAGAAAGACACAGGCTTCAGGGATTTCAGAGGATGGATAAACAAAAGAAAACAAGAGCAGAGGGGATGGGAACAATGGGGCATCGCTGCGGAGCTGAAGGGAGGCTCATGGAGCCCTGCGGGGGGCAGATGAGAGTCCCGGCCGGACCCTGAACCTAGAGAGTACGAGAGACAGGGAGAGGGAGAGACAGAGAGAGAGAGAGACAGAGACATGGGGAGAGACACAGAAACAGAGAGAGACAGAGACAGAGAGAGACACAGAGGCAGAGAGACAGGGAGAGACAGAGAGAGACAGAGAGACAGGGAGAGACACAGAGAGAGAGACAGAGAGAGAGACAGAGACAGAGAGAGACAGAGAGACAGAGACAGAGACAACAGAGAGAGACAGAGACACAGGGAGAGACACAGAGAGACAGAGAGACAGAAAGAGAGAGAGACAGAGAGAGACAGAGACAGAGAGAGATAGAGAGAGACAGAGACACAGAGAGACACAGAGGGACACAGAGACAGAGAGAGACAGAGAGACAGAGACACAGGGAAAGACACAGAGAGAGACACAGAGACAGAGAGAGGCAGAGACAGAGAGATGGAGACAGAGAGACAGAGAAAACACAGAGAGACACAGGGAGACACAGGGAGAGACAGAGAGAGGCAGAGAGAGACAGAGACACAGAGAGAGAGAGAGAGACACAGAGAGAGACAGAGAAAGAGATAGAGAGACACAGAGAGACAGGGAGAGACAGAGACACAGAGAGAGAGAGACAGAGAGAGAGAGAGACAGAGAGAGACAGGGAGAGAGACCGATTACCCTCAGAGGGACTGGAGTCAGGCTGCGCCAGACCTCTGCCTGGGGCTAAAAACAAGGCAGGTGTCTTCGCAGGTCTGAGCAAAATTATGCACTCGCTTCATCAGGAGCACTTGCCAAAGCGAAGACGTTTTCTGTCACACAGAGGGCTCTAGAAATGCCCCTGCCCTGTGCCTCTGTCCTGAGGTTGTCAGGGACTTTCTTTAGGTGAGGAGGAAGACAGAGGGTGAAGGGAAAGGACGGGGAGAGAGACAAGCCCCCCAGGAGCCAGGAGGGTGGGTGGCCTGCTGCGGCCTGGAAGCGGCCAGGCTGTCCGCCACCCCCAGCTTCCCCGCCCAAGCAAGCAGCCCTGGAGGAGCAGGGTGCAGCCGCAGGTGGAGGAGAGCTGGTGCCGGGGGTGATGGAGGGGCGGGGAGGCAGCTGGAAGCTCCGGGAAGACCAAGGGTGGTTTAGAGACCCTGGCTCAGAGACTGTGGCCAGTGCAGCGGGGTTGAGCTCCCGGGGCAGCGGGGCAGAAGAGAAGATGATCCTGGGTCTCTGACGTCAGGAACCCGCTCCCTTCTGCCCTCGGTCTTCCAGGAGAGATCGGGACCCCATCGCCCAGCCTGGCCACACACAGTCCATCCGTAATCATCTCCTAGCTTCAGCGTCAGATGGCAGACGAGGGACACATCATGGGAGCCCACACAGCAAGGCCGTCAGCCTGGGCTAGGGGACCACCGAGTCACACTTCATCCCCGGCTCCTGCCTGTGCCTCCGTCAGGGGGACCACCGAGGCCCGTGCCGGCTGTCTCTCTCCGCCTGCGGCTCCTGGGGCTGCAGCTCAGCGGCGTCCTGTCTCCAGGAGGTCCAGTCTCCTCCGGGCTCTGCTCCACACTCTCTCACCCTCATGGCCCCTGGAACTCGCATGACCAGCACCTCAAGTCTGTGTCCTTGGTCCAGGACACCCACCGACCTGGCACAAGACGACTGCAGCCTCTGGACCCCAGTTCTCTTGTGCAGTAGGGTCCGGATCCCCCAGGAACGGTCAGTCCAGTTGCTGGGTCTTCTTGGGTCTTCCTGGTCCGGCTTTCCCCCAAGTGGTGCCGGCCCTGGCTCCACGCCGTGCCCAGGCTGCGGGCGAGATGCTCAGGGTCCAACTCCCTCCATCCTGGCCAGGTGCACCAGCGGCCCCAAGGCATGGAGCCCCGAGGCTGAGAGCTTACCCGGCCCTGAGAGGCAGGGTCGGGCCTGGGGCTCTGCGCTGTCCTTGGCCAGGAGGCCCTGGCTCTCGGCCTGGTCAGACGTCCCCAGCTTTTCTGGAGGCCAGCAGGCTCCTGAAGACTCCGGCAAGCCACGTGCATGCCGGGGGGCTGACCAGAGAGTGGGCACCTCTGGTCGGGGGGACAGCCCTGTGCCGTGAGCTCACCCAAGGCTTNGACACAGAGACAGAGAGAGGCAGAGACAGAGAGATGGAGACAGAGAGACAGAGAAAACACAGAGAGACACAGGGAGACACAGGGAGAGACAGAGAGAGGCAGAGAGAGACAGAGACACAGAGAGAGAGAGAGAGACACAGAGAGAGACAGAGAAAGAGATAGAGAGACACAGAGAGACAGGGAGAGACAGAGACACAGAGAGAGAGAGACAGAGAGAGAGAGAGACAGAGAGAGACAGGGAGAGAGACCGATTACCCTCAGAGGGACTGGAGTCAGGCTGCGCCAGACCTCTGCCTGGGGCTAAAAACAAGGCAGGTGTCTTCGCAGGTCTGAGCAAAATTATGCACTCGCTTCATCAGGAGCACTTGCCAAAGCGAAGACGTTTTCTGTCACACAGAGGGCTCTAGAAATGCCCCTGCCCTGTGCCTCTGTCCTGAGGTTGTCAGGGACTTTCTTTAGGTGAGGAGGAAGACAGAGGGGGAAGGGAAAGGACGGGGAGAGAGACAAGCCCCCCAGGAGCCAGGAGGGTGGGTGGCCTGCTGCGGCCTGGAAGCGGCCAGGCTGTCCGCCACCCCCAGCTTCCCCGCCCAAGCAAGCAGCCCTGGAGGAGCAGGGTGCAGCCGCAGGTGGAGGAGAGCTGGTGCCGGGGGTGATGGAGGGGCGGGGAGGCAGCTGGAAGCTCCGGGAAGACCAAGGGTGGTTTAGAGACCCTGGCTCAGAGACTGTGGCCAGTGCAGCGGGGTTGAGCTCCCGGGGCAGCGGGGCAGAAGAGAAGATGATCCTGGGTCTCTGACGTCAGGAACCCGCTCCCTTCTGCCCTCGGTCTTCCAGGAGAGATCGGGACCCCATCGCCCAGCCTGGCCACACACAGTCCATCCGTAATCATCTCCTAGCTTCAGCGTCAGATGGCAGACGAGGGACACATCATGGGAGCCCACACAGCAAGGCCGTCAGCCTGGGCTAGGGGACCACCGAGTCACACTTCATCCCCGGCTCCTGCCTGTGCCTCCGTCAGGGGGACCACCGAGGCCCGTGCCGGCTGTCTCTCTCCGCCTGCGGCTCCTGGGGCTGCAGCTCAGCGGCGTCCTGTCTCCAGGAGGTCCAGTCTCCTCCGGGCTCTGCTCCACACTCTCTCACCCTCATGGCCCCTGGAACTCGCATGACCAGCACCTCAAGTCTGTGTCCTTGGTCCAGGACACCCACCGACCTGGCACAAGACGACTGCAGCCTCTGGACCCCAGTTCTCTTGTGCAGTAGGGTCCGGATCCCCCAGGAACGGTCAGTCCAGTTGCTGGGTCTTCTTGGGTCTTCCTGGTCCGGCTTTCCCCCAAGTGGTGCCGGCCCTGGCTCCACGCCGTGCCCAGGCTGCGGGCGAGATGCTCAGGGTCCAACTCCCTCCATCCTGGCCAGGTGCACCAGCGGCCCCAAGGCATGGAGCCCCGAGGCTGAGAGCTTACCCGGCCCTGAGAGGCAGGGTCGGGCCTGGGGCTCTGCGCTGTCCTTGGCCAGGAGGCCCTGGCTCTCGGCCTGGTCAGACGTCCCCAGCTTTTCTGGAGGCCAGCAGGCTCCTGAAGACTCCGGCAAGCCACGTGCATGCCGGGGGGCTGACCAGAGAGTGGGCACCTCTGGTCGGGGGGACAGCCCTGTGCCGTGAGCTCACCCAAGGCTTCCCTCGGTCCCACATCCACGCTCTCAGGACTGAGCTGGCGAAATTGGAGGAGCAGGGTACAGAAGGTGTCTCGGCTGCTGGGGAGGGGTCTGGCCGGGTCTGTGACCCGAGGCTGTTCAGAGCTGCTCAGAGCCGAGCCCCCTCTCCCTGGGGGTCCTGCGGGCTCCCCTTGACAGCGCCAGACAACTATTTTTCTTCTGGGAATCAGTAAATTCGCACTAATTTCCCTAAACATTACCAGAGTCTGTTTTCTTAAAGTACAAACATATACAGTATGTTCATCATTTAAAATATCATTTCCTTAATGGTTGGAAGTGTTCTCTAGCTGTTTCTTTCGAACTGTGAACAATTAGAGAACAGCACATTGCATTTCAGAAATAAGTACTGTTAGTGATCATCATAAACATCAGATGGTAGGATAATTAAATTAGGGCAATATACCAGTTTCTCTGCTAATCGCTGACAATCCATAGTGGCTGTAATAACCGTGATTTGTCATGTCAGACCCACCGGTGCAGCCTCGGTAATTGAGGCGGTGCGCTAATGACCCTGCACTTCGCAGGCCTGGGACACACTGGAGACACGCACATCTTCTGCTTCTGTGTTTTGTATGAAAACACAACTTCACGTTGCGCTTGTCTGAGCTGATCTGACAGCGAGACCGAGATGGGGCCACCGAGGGGCTGGCAGGGCGTGGGCGTCGCGCAGTGTCCAGCTGGGCGCTTGGGCACGCGTGTGTGTGCATGTGTGAGAGAAGTGCAGGCCCATGTGAATGAGTGTGGTGGGGGTGTGTCCATGTGGGGGGTGTGTGTGTATGTGAGTGTGTGGTGTGTGGTGCTGTGAGCTCCTGTGTGTGTTATGTGCAGGCAGACGTGAATGTGAGGTGTGGTATGTCCACGTGGTGTGTGTGTGTATGTGAGTGTGAGGTGTGGTGTGTCCACGTGGTGTGTGTATGTGAGTGTGTGCTGTGGTGTGTCTATGTGGTGTGTGTGTGAGTGTGTGGTGTGTGGCAATGTGTGCTCCTGTGTGTGTGTGTGTGTGTGTGAGTGTGTGTGTTATGTGCAGGCACATGTGAGTGTGTGGTGTGGTGTGTCCACGTGGTGTGTGTGTGTGTGTGTGTATGTGAGCGTGTGCTGTGGTGTGTCTATGTGGTGTGTGTGTGAGGTGTGGTGTGTCCACGTGGTGTGTGTGTGTGTATGTGTGTGCTGTGGTGTGTCTATGTGGTGTGTGTGTGAGGTGTGGTGTGTCCACGTGGTATGTGTGTGTGTATGTGTGTGCTGTGGTGTGTCTGTGTGGTGTGTGTGTGAGTGTGTGGTGTGTGGCAATGTGTGCTCCTGTGTGTGTGTATGTGTTATGTGCAGGCACATGTGAGTGTGTGGTGTGGTGTGTCCACGTGGTGTGTATGTGTGTGTGTGTGTGTGTGAGTGTGTGCTGTGGTGTGTGTGTGTGGATGTGAGTGTGTGGATGTGGCGTTGTGTGCTCCTGTGTGTGTCCCACCTGATGTGTGGGGGTGTTCCCTGTAGAGCGAATTTTCTCGCCGGCTGGAGCCCTCCATCCCAGGGTGGTTGCTGGGGGCTCTGGAAGGCGGACTGTGTGCCCAGGTGCCTGGGTGCCCGATGTCCAGAGCAGCAGAGGACAGGGTGGCTGGGGGAGCCGTGACTCCCAGAGGGGGCCCGCCAGGAGGGCAGGTGCACGCCGTGCAGGGCCCTGCGTCCCCGTCTAGAAACCTCAGAGACCCCAGTGGCTCAGAGCCGGGCGCCCCCACTCCCGCCCTCAGAGACCCCGGTGGGTCAGAGCCAGGCGCCCCCACTCCCGCCCTCGGCCTCTGGGCCTCCAGTTGGGGTGAGACGCAGCCGTGGTGCCTCCACAGCCTCTGTCCTGTGACTGAGCAGCGGGGTGTGAAGCTGCAGGCCTCTGGTTGCTAATTAAATGTTACTTGAGGACAGAAGAGAGACTTCTGAGCTCCAGAGACCGCAGAGAGTTCCAGCGTGGGAGTGTGGTCAGGGTCTCCTCCACCCCAGGCCACCTGCCTGCCTGTCCTGGGTCCACCGTGGGCCCCAGACCCCCTGGTTCTGCAGGGTCTGCTCCGGGGGTGCAGGCAGGAGACAGGAGCAAGGGAGGCCGGCAGAGAGCCCTTTTCCGGGTCCCTCCTGATGGAGGGAACTGCCCTGCCCCATCTCACTGTGGAGGGGCAGTGTTGGCGCCCTGGGACAGCCCCCTCCTCTCTCTCCCGGAAATCAGCGTGGCCGTGATGCCCACTGCCCGGCCTGGGGTGCTGCCAAGCTGGGGGCCGGGCATTGCCTGGGCACTGGAGGGGCTGGCAAGGGGAGGGGAGGCACTGAGCCCATGGGACTGCCCGCAGCCCCGGAGTGAAATGCTATCTCTAGGGGGTTTGCCCCACATGCCCCTTATGGGGACCCACGAGGTGCAATTGCCCCCTTTTCCATGGAGGGGCAGACTCTAGAGGGTCGGTGATTCATGGAGGTGGCACCTTGTCATCCGCTGGCCCCCACCTGGCATGTCCTCCTGCAGAAGGCAGGGCCTTCATGAGCTCGTGGGACTCAGAGTGGACTGGGGATCCCTGGCCCGTGCAGAGGCTGCTGGGCAAGGGGAGTGGCCCTGGCCTCAGCCGGGAGACCAGGCTCCTGGTCCCTGAGTCTGTGCTCTGAGGCCGGGGGGTCAGCGGGCACAGGGCTGGGGGCAGGCCACCCTGCTCTCCTGAGCCCAGGGCCAGAGTCCGGCCTCCCTGGAGCTGCGGCCGGTGCCTGGGTGTCGGGGCAGCCAGCCCTCCCTCGGGGTCTCTTCCAGGAGCTCAGGCGTGGCATCTGGCTGTAATGGCAGCGAACTGCGAGCCAGTCAGAGAAAGGACAGGACGTGAGGAAGCAAGCACACACTCCTCCCAGTGGCCCCTGGGTCAAAGGGGGCGCTCCAGGGGAAGCTGCAGCGCGATGCAGAAGTGAAGAGGGACAAAGCCCCAGACAAATATGTGGGCTGCAGCACTGCGTGTGTGCCGTGGTGCGTGTGTGCCGTGGTGCGTGTGTGTGTTCTGTGGTGTATGTGTAAGTCTGTGGCTGGCCTGTGTGTGTGGTGAGCGTGTACTGTGCTGCGTGTGTAAGTCTGTGGCTGGTCTGTGGCCAGTCCGTGTGTGTGTTCTGTGGTGTGTGTGTGGAGCGTGTGCACACTCCCGCTCTGAGCTGGTGGCTGCTCCGTTGCAGATTGTGCCTTGAGTGGGATGGACCCGTCACCCGGGTGGAGGTGCGTGTGGCTGCCAGTGGATTCCGGCGGGAGGGCGAGGTGGGCCCTGAGCTGAGTGCGCTCTCTGTGCTCAGGTTGCACCCAGGCAGCCCGCAGTGCCTTGACCCGCGTGGGAAGGAGGCTTTGGAGCCCAGGCCCCCCGGGGGCGGTGCTGGGCCTGAGGGAGCTTTCCGGAGCACCACGCTCAGGAGAAGCGTAAACGCGGTTTCTGGAATGGGCGGCGAGGCCGTGGGGTGGGGTGCCGCTTCCAGCCTGACAGTCGTGTGCCCGCGCCCCTCGGCGGTGAGTGGCCCCGGTGAGCAGTGACGGCCAGTCTCCGGGGCGTGTCTGTGGTCTCTACAGTCCAGGCCAGGCCCAGGCCCAGGCCTCGTTCCCGCTGATGTTCGGCCCCCAATGCTGTCTAACCGCAGGAGGGAGGGTGCTGTGTTAACGGGAGGCGTTGCACCCTGATGCAGGGGCCATCACAGGGTAGGTGCCCGCCATGCATGCCGCTCTTCCTGGGGGTTGGGGGGCAACTCCAACTCTGAGACGCTTCCCCACGGCCCCCAGGAGGCATCACGCCCTGATACAGGGCCTGTCACAGGCGGGTGCCCACCACGCGTGCCGTTCTGCCTGGGGGTTCTGAGACGCTTCCCCACGGCCCCCAGGAGGCATCACGCCCTGATACAGGGCCTGTCACAGGGCGGGTGCCCGCCACGCATGCCGCTCTGCCTGGGGGCTCTGAGACGCTTCCCCACGGCCCCTAGGAGGCGTCGGCTGCCCTGATGTCAGGGCAGCTGCGCGGGATGACGAGCCCACCAGGTGCCCATGGAAACCAAACGAGGATGCCTTTGTTTTCTCACCCGCTTGCTTTTTGGGTGGTGATGTGGAGGCCCTGGTTCCGCACGCCCACAGCTACATACAGCCCCTCGTGCTCATCCTTCCTGCTCGGGAGGCCCGAGACGTGCAGACAGCTCCAGAGCAAATGGAGGCCGGGATGCTGCCAGCGGGGCTCCAGGTCCACAGCTGGGGGACGCCCTTGGGCCCAGGGCTGGTTTGCAGGCCCCCAGTGCTGGTCTCCCATCTCTGGCTTTCTGCTGACTCCCCGGCACCCCTAGACCCCCAGGCGTTGTCTGCCCCACCCTGCGGCTGTCCCGTGCACAGACCCCCACCCTCTCCGTGACCCCCTCAACCACTCCTCTGGGGAAGAAGCCTGGGCTGTCCCACTGCCCGACCAGCTGTATCCCGTGTAGACCTGGGTCCCATTCAGGTCAGCGGCCCCCCTGGGCCCTGCTGTTGCCCCACCTCTGGGGAGGGAGGCGCGCTGTCTGGCTCACCCCAGAGGGGCCTGCGCCTGCTGGTCTTCCTGGCTTTGTCCTGGCATCGAGGCCGAACACGAGAGTTTGTTCCAGAGCCGCTGGCCACAAAGGGCGCCTTGCAGGAGCCGCAGCGCGGGGAGTCCTCCCCGCCAAACGTCCGGGCAAGGGGCCTCTGGGCCTCGGGCTGCTCTGTTCTCTCTGGACAGCAGGTGGGGAGACGGGGCCATCAGTGGGAGAGGCTTGAATTCCGCGGCACAAGCTGGTCGTGGGGCCGGGGGCCGCCCTCATCAGGGCCCTGGGCAAAGCGACAGGTGGGCGCCCGCCCATCTGAGGGTCCGCTTTGCACCTTGTTCTCCTTCCTCAAGTCCCACCCCCTGCAAGTCTGTCGTTTCCCTAGAAATGGGACAGTAACAGGCCGCTTTCTAAGACACGGAGGTCCTCTTAGTGAACTCACCTTGATCCCTGTTCATATACAGACCTGGATGTGCTTGCACAAGTGCATTTTATACCTGTGTGTGCACATACCTGGCCACGTGTAGACTTGTCTGTGTCCATACAGGTACACAAACACCCAGGGTGTGTGTTCCTGTGTGTACGCACGCTGGACGTGTCTGTGCGCACACATGTCCATTCTTGTGCACGCACAGACGTGCACAGTTCACACCCGTGTTCTCGTCTGCATCTGTCCTCCGTATCCACTACCTGTTGTGTAACTCATCAGCCCAACACGGGTTTCGCAGTTAAAACAACTGCCGTTTTATTTTCTGGAAGTTCTGTGACCAGTGACTTGGCAGGGCTCAGCTGGGCAGTTCTTCAGCTGGTCTTGCTTGAGGTCACTTTGCAGCTGTAATCACCCAGCAGCGCCACCGCAGCCAGCTGGTCCAAGAAGGGCCTGCTCCCACCTTTGGGAGTTAGCGCTGTCCTTTCACCCCAGAACTGTGGTCCTAGCAGGGAGGGTGGATGCCTTGGAGCCTCTGGGAAACTCACCCTGGACAGAAGTCCCGAGCTCTGTTTCCCCAGCATTCTGTCGGTCAAACACACCACCAGGCTGGCCCAGACTCAAGAGGGGACACTGGTAGGAGGTCGGGGACAGAAGATGCCCTGTGATGGATGCTTCCCCCGGCACCACAGCCAGCAGGGAGGGGAGAGGGTGGCCCTTGGCACTGGCCTGCCCTCCTTTACCTCCAGGGAGGTGGCGGCTTCCGGGGAGCAGGGGATGAATCTGGGAAGGAAGGGAGAAAGGAGGCTCCTTCAGGGAGAGAGGGAGACAGGCTAGAGTCCTGAGGGGTCCGTGTGGACCAGGCTGACTGCGTGTTAGCGTTCACAGTCAGATGGCGGGGAGAAGGTGGGCATCACTGCCGGGGGTTGAGGAGGATATGGACTCCATGTGCTGGGACCCTCTTGGGGGGATGATTGCAGTCCAGAGTGCATGACCCCCAGGTCAGGATTCACCCCAAGGATGGAGAACAGGGTCTTCTGCGCATGGAGGTACCTGTAATGGCGGGAAGACGAGAAGGGTCTGCATGTGTGTTCACGGGGCTGCCGGGGTGACGCGGAGTCCAGCTGGGCAGTGGGTCATGCCGTGATTGGCAAGACAGTCTGCTGGTGCCAGGCTCACCCACGTCCAGCAGGTATGCCTGTGCCCTGCTTGGAGCAGGAGTGACAAAGTACAGACACAAGAATGCCTGCTGAGAAAGGATGGGCGTTTACTGTCCTCGGTGTCCCTGGAGGTGGGGACAGGGTGTCCCGAGCAGTTTACACCCACCTACTTCACGTTAGGACGGACCCTGGTGAGTTCTGTGGGACGTGGCTCTGCAGGTGGAGGGTGGGTGCCCAGGTTCACGGAGCTCCCCGGGTCCAGGGAGGGCTGGTGGGCGGTCCTGTATGAGCCAGGCCCAGTGGGGAAGTGGAGGCTCTGCCTCAGAGACAGGCCGCTCGAACGCGCGTCTCAGGCATGTGGGCTGCGCCTGCCCTGTGTTCTGAGGGCGGCGGCTCTGCCCCAGCCTCGGTTCTGGAGACAGTTCATCTTGGGCCCCTCGTTTTCCTTGCGTTCCACTCTCCTTTTTCTGAACTGGATTGATTCACGCCTGAGGATATGGTTGGCTCTTCACCCAAGTCCATGTGCTGGGGCCACCGAACCTGCCCCTTTACTCATAAAACCAGGGAGCCCTCAGCCGGCTGACCGCGCCACCGAGCCTGAAACAGCAGTGAGAGATGCTTATGGCTCCTCCTGGAAATAATTCACGGAACTCTCAGGAACTTCCTCGCGGTGCTCCCCAACTTTTCCATTTTGTGTGACGGGACAAGAAATAACCTCTGCTCTGTGGCACCCGCCCCTCCATCATACAGACTGTCTGCGAAGGGGGAGAGGCAGACCCACTCTGGGGGGGGAAGCCCGTCTCCTGAGCGAAGCTCATCAACCCCGTGTGCATGGGGAGTCGTGTCTGACTCTGCGGCCCTGTGAACTGCAGCCCGCCAGGCTCCTCTGTCCGTGGGATTCTCCTGGCAAGAACACTGGAGTGGGTTGCCACACTCTCCTCCAGGGGATCTTCCTGACCCAGGGGTCGAACCCGTGACTCGTGTCTTCGATGCTGGCAGGCAGGTTCTTTACCACTAATGGCACCTGGGAAGCCCCATTAATCCCATGGTCAAGGACAATTTCATTAGAAGAAAGTCTCAGATCAGAGGCTGTGAACGTCTGCATTCGTGGAGAAACTCATTAAAGCCAATGGTGGGAAAATCAAGAAGAACAGCTACTGATGCGCGGGGGCCCCTGGTGGGGGCGAGGCGGTGTGGAGAGTACGCATCTTTAGGGGCACACTTGGGGGCGGGACCTGGCAGGCCAGCTACAGGGGTGGCAGCAGGCCTGTGCGGGCCACTCGGGTGGACACCAGCCCCATCCGGGTGCCGCACGGCTGCCTCCTCCTCCTCATGGTTTACGAGGTGATGCTGCATGCAGGTGGCGAGGTGACGGCCCAGCGTGTCCTCGGGAAGACGGTGCTTCTCCCTCCAGGGTGTGGTTTTCTGCGTGGTACCACCAGCTCTAGCTCGAGCACAGAGGTCTGCAGGGTCACATCTCCTCTCTGATGTCCTTCCAACGTGAAGTAACTCTGAGCTTGCTGTTGCAGGAAGATGATGCATCCATGTCCGGGAGTCTCTGAACGTGTCAGGTTTTGCAGCAAAGGGGAATGGAAGATGCAGACGGACTGAAGAGCCAATGCGTTCCAGTTGTCTAGCTGGAGAAGACTCTCGAGAGTCTCTTGGACTCCTAGGAGATCACACCAGTCAGCCCGAGAGGAAATCAACCCTGAATGTGCACTGGAAGGACTGCTGCTGAAGCTGAAGCCTAAGTACTTTGGCCACCGGCTGTGAAGAGCTGGCTGACTGGAAAAGACCCTGAGGCTGGGAAAGAGTGAGGGCAGGAGGAGAAGGGGACGACAGAGGATGAGACGGTTGGATGGCATCACTGACTCAGTGGGCATCCGTCTGAATAAACTCCAGGAGATGGTGAGGAGCAGGGAAGCCTGGCGTGCTGCATCCCATGGGGTCACAGAGAGTCGGACATGGCTGAGCGACTGAAGGACAGCAAATGGCCTAGGCGGCCCGGCAGGCAGGATGCTGGCTCGGCTCCTCCCCACGCCCAGGGGGGCACATGGGCCCCTACAAGCGGGAGGCGGAGCTCAGGGGGGCCGGTGAGGACTCGCTGCCTTGGGGACGAGCGGGGCCAGGCGCCGAGGGGCCAGATACTCTAGAAGCTGGGAAAGGGGAAGGGCAGGAGACGCTGCTCCATCACGAAGCTGAAGGAAATCCTGCCACTTGTTCCACGTGAGCGGGCCTCTAGGTCGCTACGCTGAGAGAAGCCAGTCAGACAGAAGGACCAACACTGTGGGCTCTCGGGTGTGTGGCATCTTAGAAAGCCACGCTCGCAGAGACAGAGAGCAGGGTGGTGGGAGCCAGGGCTGTGAATGTGGGGTGCAGAAGTGGGGCCAAGGGGGCACACTCCCAGCTCGGGGAGGAGTAAGCTCTGGGGACCTGACGGACAGCGCGGCGACTGCAGTCAGCAAGACCCTTAAACCTGCTTGTCCTGGAGTGATCACGGCGCGTGCTGAGTGCGTCTCCTGGCCTCAGGGTGCTCGTTTCTTCATGTGTGTGTGCTAAGTCCCTTCAGTCGTGTCTGACTCTGTGCCACCCCACGGACTGTAGCCCACCAGGCTCCTCTGTCCATGGGATTCTCCAGGCAAGAATACTGGGTGGGTTCCCATGCCCTCCTCCAGGGGATCTTCTGGGCCCAGGGATTGAACCTGGGTCTCCTGTGTCTCCTGCGTTGCAGGCGGTTCTTTACCGCTGAGCCCACTGGGAAGCCCAGTCATTTCATAGCCCACATCATTACGCTGTGCACCCTACACTTACACAGTGTCATATGTTAACTGTATCTCCTAAAGCTGAAAAATACGACTCATAATGTTGTGTTGAAAGGTATAAAGTTCCCAAGGAAATAGATAAATTTCAAAATCAAAATTACTGACACTGACTTGAAAAGCAGACAATCTATATTAACATGGAAAAAAAGGAAAACATTGTCACATAATTACCTCAACAAAAGCATCAGAATCTCCTCCCTCCCCCCAAAAACAACTTATAAGGAGATTATCCTGGATTATCCAAGATGGTTCAATGTAATCACAAAAGTTCCTATTAGGAAAAGCATAATGGGGTCGGAGAGAAAGGCGGAGGGGGACAGAGACATTGAGCAACAGAGACACACAGAGAGACAGACAGACAGAGAGAGACGGAGACGCAGAGAGACGGAGACGCAGAGAGACGGAGACGCAGAGAGATGGAGACGCAGAGAGATGGAGACGTAGAGATGCAGAGAGATGGAGACGCAGAGAGCCTGAGACGCGGAGAGACGGAGACGCGGCCGCTGCGCGCTCATAGCAGGTGACGGGACGCAGGGGCGCAGTGGTGGTGGGTGCACCCAGTTTTCCACAAAACCCGACTCGGAAGTTCCTGTTAGGAGCCCCCTTGAGGGGGTCTTAAGGGAAACTGTCTACAGCTATCTCAGTGCCGGTCTTAAATCAAAACGCTCCGCTGTTTCCTTCAAATGAGGTTCCAATGAGAAAGCCAAAGACCAGTGGAGGTGAGGAGTGACCGTCTTACAAGCCTCCGAGCGCACAGTGCTCTTCAAACACGTGAGCTCATTTTTAAAAGCAACTGTGTTTACTTTTACTTTTAATCCATATTCATCATAGAATATGTGGCTGCAACAATGATGTCTGTAGACCACCAGAGAAGGAAGTTGCCAGGCCTCAGACAAAAAGAGGGGGGGAGGGTCCCTGAGCCCCCAGACTCCCAGAGGGCCTCTCTGACCGGACGGTGGCTTGGAGGCTGTGCTGAGCCCAGGGCGCCCCGAGCCCCTGGAACTCCCATCTCCACATCTTGTCATCTCTTCTCCAAGGACGCCACCCTCCCTTGACACTGGTGCCAACTTGCCCGTTCCTCACACGAGCCCTGTGATGCCTCAGATGCTTGTGGGTGATGATAATGTCTCACCGTTCCCCATGAGAAGGTCCGGATCTGAACGTCCTGCCTCATCCAGGGGATGAGGAAACTTAAGAGGTTTCTACTGGGCTTTCCTCAGGATCACACTTATCCCATGGACCAGGGACTCCAGGAGGGCCTTGCACCTCCTAAAGTATGTTAGCCCCTTCATTCACTGGGGCCTGGGGCACGGCCAGTGGGTGGGCCTGTGGGCCTGGTGGACACCCCCTAATCTAGGTCTGGGCTTGGATCCCATTTTCTATACGACTTCCACACGTTCTCTCTAATGTGTGGCCACGATGACTCTCCACGTCCCTCCCTGGACACCAACAGAAACTCAGACATTGTCCACTTCTCCCCTGCGTGTGGTCATCTGGGTGGATGCAGATGGACCAGGGATGCTCACGTGGGAGCTCGGGCCCTTCCTGCCGACGCTGGGCAGTAAGGTAGAAAGGTTCGTCCTGGTTGACTCAGATAAAATCGCCTGTGTGACGGCACATAGCTGGCGGTGGAGAATAGCCTCAGTTTGATTCTCTTCCTGGAAAGTGTCCTGAGCTCCGTCCTGCAGCTCCAGCCTGTAGGAGCTCATGGGGAGCTGGAGGGACATTGTGGGGCGCACCTGGGTCCTCCGGGGCCAGAGGATTTTCCCCCGTTATCGGCTCTCTCTGTAGGAGGTAAATCTGCGTTTACTGAGATCTGCATCAGGACTGTGTAAGGGTCTTGTCTCCTCTGAGTGTTCCATTGGGGTCTGGTCCTGGGGTTCACGTTGATGAGGTTTGCAGATCAGTACTTACCCAGCTGCTCTGAGGGGAGAGACGCAGAGCCTGTGCCTGCAGGGAGGAAGGCCTGTGTAGACGCGGCCGTGCTCCCTAAATGATGTGATGACCTGGGGCCCAGCGCTCCGCCAGGCCAGCTGGCATGGGCGCCCTCTTCTGACTGTTCCTAGAACCTCAGGCAACGGGTGCTGCTTCTGAAGGCAGCAGTCCAGCTTGTCGGAAATCTCTGTCTTCAGCGAATGAGATCTGATGTCTCTTCTACGGAAACCTCTCTGAGCAGGCAGGAACCCAACGGCCTCTGGTAACCTGCTGAGTTATGCTCTCATTCAGGGGTGTGTGTGTGTGTGCATGTGTGTGCGTGTGTGCATGTGTGCACACATGAGTGTGAGAGTGTGCATGTGAGTGTGTGAGTGTGGGTGTGTGAGTGAGTGTGTGGGAGTGTGAGAGTGTGGGAGTATGAGTGTGTGAGTGTGTGTGTGAGTGCAAGTGTGTGAGTGTGTGTATGTGTGTGAGAAAGCATGTGTGTGAGTGAGTGTGTGTGAGAGTGAGTGTATGTGCATGCATGTGTGTGTGTGTGTGTGTGTGTGTGTGCCAGCGGAGGTGGGGAGCGGCTGAGGACGTGGACATCTGGGTGTGATAACAGGGCTGGGTCAGCAGGCAGGGGCCATGGATGGGGCACCAGCCCAGGACAGGCAGAGGAAGACAGTGAGCCTGGGTGCCCTGTGCAGCTCCTGGGGGAGGCTCTTTCCAAAGGGGTTAGAAGCACACTTTTACTGGAACGTGGGGGACACAGGGACGGGTCCCCCGGCTCATCCCTGGGACCCAGGGCATACTGTCGTTACTGGGGCTCCCCGGCGCTTCTGCTCCGGTGCTGACAGAGGGAAGGGCTGTGTGTGTGTGTGTGTGTGTGTGTGTGTGTGTGTGTGTGTGCAAGTGTGTGTCGGTGGGGTCTGAGGGCTCCGTTTCCTTGCTTCTTCCTCAGGCAAGGCTGAGGACCTAGGGTCTGAGATCATTGCCTCAACTAGATCCAGCAGGTCCAATCCCTCACGACCAAGACCTGAGCATCGGGTCAAAGTCAGTGAAGCCAAACCACACCAGTGACTTACCGGCCTGACCTTGGCTTCTGTTTTTAGTTCCGAAGGGAGAAATCACCATTTGTGCATAACAGTGACTCCACGCAGGCTCACACCCACTAACCCGCCTTTCTTTCTTTCAACCCCGGCAAAGCTCAGACACTCACACAGACCGTGTGAGAAATCTCCTTTGGAGAGAGTGCAGTCTCTCTACAGAAGGGATGCACGTGGGTGCCTGGAGCTGCCTGGAGGAGAGGGGGGTGGGGTGGGGCACAGCACGTGGACAGGTGACCAACTGGTGGCCTCTGGCCTCTCCCAGTGATGGGGAGACGGGCGGGGAAGGTCTAAACGGGCAGGAGAGGAAGGGCAGTGGCCAGGGCCAAGCGGGCAGTGCAGAGGAGCCCCGAGGGCCAGGGACAGGCGAGCGGCCCCGGCTGCGAGTAGTGGCCCCCCGGGGGCCAGAGAAGGAGGTGGGGAGGCCAGGGAAGGGCAGGCGCGCTGGGCACCAGGCAAGTCAGCAAGGGGCCTGACCAGTTCCCAGCGAGACACGGAGGGCGTGGAAAAATGCACCTGCCCCACATCAAGCATGCCGAACGCTCCAAATTTACCAAAAAAGTAAATTTTAAGAACCATTTGAAGAGCATCCTCCTTGTGACTGTTCAGACGGCTTCTTCTTGGGTAAAGCTGTTTTCCGATGCCTTAGGCACCAGCTCACTTGCTTCATAAACACAGTGATAAGAATACAGGAAGTTCATAAGGAACTGAGCCCCTCTGTGATGGATGGTTTTCAACAAATGGAGCCTTTCTCAAACTTCTGACAAGGAGTGTATGTCTACTGCATATATTCAGGGACCATGTGTGTCTACTTGGGTTAATTTAGAGAACCGTTCATTAAGCAAATCCATTTTTTCTCTATTTTTTTTCAAAATTGACCTGGATCCCCCAGGATGACAGTGGCTCACATGCGGACCTGCAGTGTGAAGGGAGAACAAGCCAGCTCTGACTCCCACGCCGAGCACGCTGTGGACCTTAACCCAGCTGGGCATCCGAGAGTCGGGGCCGCTTCGCCCCACTTTCCTGATGAAACAACCACCTTCCCCACAGGGCACTCTGCTCTCATGGGGGCTATGGAGAGGACAGGGGTGGGGCCGGCAGGCTGGGGGCCCCGGGGTCAGGGGCACGGGGGTCTGGTGAGGCTGGAGGATGCGGTCTGGTGAGGCTGGAGGATGCGCTCGGCAGGAGCAAGGCCCCAGGGTGGGGAGGGGAGGTGGCCGTCCCTGGAGCAGCATCGGAGGTGAAGGTGGGGGAGGGTCTTGCCCGGGCTGTGGGCGCTGGCACGGTGTGCGGGCCCCACTGCCTGGGGGTGCGCTGCTGTCCACAGGGAGGTGGGGGCTGGTGTTCCGAGCGGGGAGTGTGTCCAGGGCAGGCGTGGGGTGGGGTCTGACCGGCCGCGCCCCTAAATCCCCTCTGCTGCTGCTGCTGCTGTTAAGTCGCTTCAGTCGTGTCCGACTCTGTGCGACCCCATAGACGGCAGCCCACCAGGCTCCCCCATCCCTGGGATTCTCCAGGCAAGAACACTGGAGTGGGTTGCCATTTCCTTCTCCAGTGCATGAAAGTGAAAAGTGAAAGAGAAGTCGCTCAGTCTTGTCCGACTCTTCGAGACCCCATGGGCTGCAGCCCACCAGGCTCCTCTGTCCATGGGCTTTTCCAGGCAAGAGTACTGGAGTGGGGTGCCATTGCCTTCTCCAAGTCCCCTCTAATGTGATGCATTTGAAGTCTTAGCCCCATTCTTGGAGGGGCTGTCCGTGTGGGCATCCTTGTCTTCTGAGTGTGGAGGCGGGAATCTGTCCACTGAAGACAGGTCTGTGATGCCTGCAGGCCCTGGGAGGAGCCCCCTCACGGTGGGAGGAGCCCCTGATAGCTGGCTGTGTGGTGGGAGCAACGTGGCCCACCCTGGCGAGCACGGATCAGGGGGCCTGGCTACCCAGAGCATCAGGAGTGTGTGCTCAGTCAGCGCCAGGACCCGGGGGCCACTCTGGGAGGTGCGGTGTGCAGAGGCCACGGAGCAGTTCCCCTGGGGATGGGGCAGGGCAGGAGCCCGAGGAAGCCCCAGCCTCCTCTGAGCTGGAGACAGAGCTGGACACATGGAAATGGGGACAGTTGTCACCTGCTGAGACCTGAGGAACATCACTCCTTTTTATTCATGTTCATACTAGGGAGGAATGCTGTGGTTCCGATTTCTGATTGGAGGCATCACAAATGCAGTATGTTTCCGCCTTTGAAAGGAAGGTGCTAGTCCATTTGCTTGTTCTCCATTAATCCAGGTTTCCTCTACTCAAGGGAAGGAGGACTCTGCACAGAGTTGGGTTGCCGGGGAAGATCTCAGCCACTTCCTTTTACAGTTCCCCATCGTGAGCCAGGCACTGTGCACAACCAGTTTCTATGCATCATCCATGTAAACCTCACGACCCCTGCAAAGTAGATGCTGCTAATCGCTATCCCCAGAGCTGCCCCCAGGAAAACATCCTTCCACCCCAGCCTCGGCTCACACGCCGGCTGACCCCGCTCTTTCTACCTGCCCCTCGAGCCCCCCACCCTCTGATTCGATTGTCCTTTGACACGGGACCTCCAGTCAACGCCCTGCCTCCTGGCGGGCGCGGCCTTCAGCCAGGCTCCTGGAGTCCTCCGAGGACCCCTCCTCGGGGTGTCTCTAGCCCACCACCCTCCTGCCAGTGCTCGCTGCCCAGCTGGCTGGTCTGTGGGGACCTCTCCTCCCAGACAAGCAGAAGGCGAGGTTCACCTTTGTGTATAAGGGCACAGTTGTAGAGAGGCTCAATCTCCTTTGCCTGTAGAGAGGGAAAAAATACCCTCTGCCTTACTGAATTTATGGTGTAAGTGTACAGTCTTGGCTGGTCTTCAATCCACGGCACCAGAGGCTCTGCCACTGCTTGAATGATTGCGGGGACCACAGCTCTGGCAGAAGTAGATAAATCCTTGGCCAAACGTCCCCCTTTGTCTTCCACTTTATTTCCAGAAAGACCTCCGCATGGTGGCCACTTGTAATACACGCAAAGCATCTGAGCTTCCGTGGTGGGTGTGGCTCCCAGGCTGGTCCCAGCTGCTTTAGCATTTGCGTTTCTTGGCGCATATATATATATATATATATTTTTTTTTTTTTTNCATGGAGGTGAGCCCAGGAAGTGGGCTGGGGGTGGGTTCAGAAAAGATTGCAGCGAGAGGCTGCCAACATGCAGCTCCCGGCCTTCCTGCAGTTCCTTCCTTCTGGGAGGAACATGGGCCTCCTCTCCTAGGGACAGACAGAAACAGCAGACCCACTTCTGCCCTGAGGGGCTGAGTCCAGCTCTTGTCCCATGCCATACAGCTCCAGGCAGGAAGCACAGCAGACCAGAGACCCTGGGAAGCCTCCGTCTCTCCCCAAACCTTGCTTTCCTCGTGGCTCCAAGAGATACTGGACCAAGAGACCTCCGGGTCCCGTCCAGCCCGTCTCCGACCTGCAGGATAGATTTACAGCCCTTTCCTGGAGATGCCCCACGGGTCACCACTTCTACTCCAGAGTTCACTTCACCAAAGAAGTGTCAAAACTCAACCCCTTCCTCCTCATGTGAAAATCACTCCTGCCCTCGCTCAGTTGCTTGGCCGTGTCCGACTCTTTGCGACTCCACGGACTGCAGCACGCCAGCCTTCCCTGTCCTTCACAAGGGAACTACTCCTCCAGGAAGCCATTAAACAAGAAGACATGCGCTGATTTACAGTTGAGTTTAAAAAGAAAAAGGAATTCCCTGGCAGCCCAGGGGTTAGGACTTGGCACTTTCCCTGCTGGAGCCCATGTTCAATCCCTGTTCAGGGAACTAAGATCCCACCAGCCATGCGACATTGCAGATAAAAAAAAAAAAAAAAAAGGAGTGAAAGCCAGACTGAATCAGGAGTGAAGCCCAGGCACCTTCACAGCAGGATCGATGACCACGGTCACTGGGGACCATCTGTGCATCAGGCTGTTTCGTGAAAAACACGGGCAGAGTTTTGGATAAGCAGATACTTTCAGAGGAGCTTATTAGCTAGATAAAAGCCATGAGTTTGTCTCTTTGATGTTCTGAAATCTGATTTAAAACTTGGATGCATATTCATCCATGTGAACAAAGGCCTTCCCTGGTCGGCCAGTGTTTTTGCTGCAAGCCATGGAAGCCCTTCACATGGCATCCTGTTTGCTGGCGGTGGGCATCTCAGCTCAGGCTGCCATAACAAAATACTGTAGAGGTGTGTCTTTAAACAATAAGCTCTGAGTTGATTTTCTCACAGCTCTGGAGACCGGAACCCTGAGATGGGTGCCGTCACGCTCAGTCCCGGTGGGAACTCTCTTCCCGGGGTGCAGAGGCCTGCTTCTGGCCGAATTCTCACAGGACAAAGAAAAAGTCACCTCTTTCATGTCTCTTCTTATTACAAGGGCACTAACTCATCACGAGGATGCCACACTCAGGACCTCAATCTACCCTGACGACCTCCAAAGGGCCCACCCCAGATATCATTATACTGAGGGTTAAGGCTTCAGCACGTGAATTTGGGGGGAACTCATTCAGCCATAAAAGTGGTGATAGCTGTTGTCATTATTTTGTTGGATTTTCCTATGAGAAGATAAAATTCACTAGACGCTTGCGAGAGCCAGGAGCTTGTCTCTGGGGCTTTCTGTAGCTTGGATACGGATCTGGTTCTGAATAGCAGCTGAATACGGTGGGTGTCAGTTAAGTACTCTGAGGGAGGAGGGATGGATGGACGGATGGACGGATGATTAGATGAGTGGATAGATGGATGGGTGATTAAATGGATGATTGGATGGAGGTATTACCAACCAAATTTGGGTCCACTCACCCACACAAAGTGAAGGCACTCTGCTGACGCCAGGCTTTGGTGAAGGAAAGTGCAGCCTTTGTTGCAAGACACTCAGCATGGGGTCAAGCAAGGAGAGCAGGCAACTCATGCTCAGAAGACCCAAACTCTCAAACTCTCTCAGAGAAGAGCTTTGAAAGGGCAAGTAAAGGAGAGGGTCCCATGGTGCCTGGTCTTCCCATGGCCATCCTCCAGACTGGCTGGTGGCAAGGCAACAGTATGAAAGAGGAGAGTGAAAAAGCTGGCTTGGAACTCAGCTTCAAAAAACAGACATCATGACATCCACTCCCATCACTTCCTGGCAAATAGAAGGGGGAAAGTGGAAGTAGTGACAGATTTTATCTTCCCAGGCTCCAAAACCACTGCAGATGGTAACAGCACCCGTGAAATTAAGACACTGGGTCCTTGGAAGAAAAGCTATGAAAAACAAAGACAGCATATTAAAAAGCAGAGGCATCACTTTGCCAGCAAAGGTCCATCTAGTCAAAGCTACGGTTTTTCCAGTAGTCATGTATGGATATGAGAATTGGGCCATAAAGAAGGCTGAGCATCGAAGAATTGATGCTATTAAACTATGGTGCTGGAGAAGACTCTTGAGAGTCCTTCGGACAGCACAGAGATCAAACCAGTCAATCCTAAAGGAAATCAATCCTGAATATTCATTGGAAGGACTGAACCTGAAGCTCCAATACTTTGGCCACCTGATCCGAAGAGCCGACTAATTGGAAAAGACCATGATGATGGGAAAGATTGAAGACGAGGAGAAGGGCACGACAGAGGATGAGATGTCTGGATGGCATCACCAACTCAATGGACATGAGTTTGAGCAAATTCCAGGAGATGGTAAAGGACAGGGAAGCCTGGCATGCTGCAGTTCATGGGTTTGCAAAGAGGGAGACGTGACTTAGTGATTGACCAACACCAACAAACATAGCAGGGTGGTATAAATATTTTGACAGTAGCATTATCAACCTCTGAGTTCAACCTTCTGGGGTCTACATATCGGTAGTCAGCAAGCAGTTAACTTTTCCAGCTGCTGGGGCTTAATACCTGCAAAACAGCTCAAGGACACTGTTCATCATATTATCTGCAGCCCTTGAGAAGGGGCTAAAGGTCTTGACTTGGTTTTATGGCTAAACTATCATTATTTTGTCTTGCTTGGCTGTTCTCCTTTGTCTACATTTTTTTCCTTCTCTGATTAAATTTTCTCTGGAACTCTGGGAAGACCTAGGAGGCTAAATCGAGAGCTTGTTTCTATAAACAAGAGGCAGAGAATATATGGTGGGTGGATATCTGTCCTTAGGGTGGCCCCACAGAGTCCTGCTCAGTTTCAGATAGGTGATGGATGGACTGATGGACGGATGGGTGAAACTCCTCCTCTCCATTTTAATGTGCCATCTGGGTCTTTTTCCTGACCACTAGCCAGCCCTCGATAGCTCCTTGAAAGCCTTGCATTTGCTTCACGTTAGGACCCTGAGCCCAGCTGTGGATTCAGGGTCTCTCCCAGGGACTATGGGCTTTGAGCAAGCCACGCTCCCCTCTGGGTCTCAGGCCTTCCTCATCACGGGGACACGAGGCAGCTGAAGACACAGGGTTCCCGGTGAGCCGGCCGGAACGGCCCCTGGCATGTCGGCCGCAGCAGCGCTCGTGTGACCCAGCGCTCGTGTGACCCATCCACTTTGCACACACACTTCCCAGGGCAGCAGACTTGGCTGCCAGAGGGCGCGATACACAGCGAGGCTGCTGCTTCATCAGCTCGCTGACGCTCACCCCGGGC
>SJYH01005954.1:340312-360693 GCA_006408735.1 Sylvicapra grimmia
GCATCTGAGACTGAGCAGCGTGGACACCGAGGTCTGGGCCCGGTCCCAGACGCCTCAGAAGACCGGCTGGCCTCTGCTGGCTCAGCGGGCCGGGGCCCAGGTGGCCTCCGTCGGAAGCAGCCGCCACGGGGCCCAGGTGTCCCTTCCTGGGGAGCTGCCCCTCCCTCCTGTACTGCCCTCCCTGCCCACTCGGACGCCGAGTCCCGGCTCAGCGAGGGCGTGCCCCGGCCCCAGAGCCCGGCGCAGACGAGGGGCTCAGAAACGCCGCCGATGCTCGGCCTGCGTTTCACAGACGCCGATGCTTTTGCTTCTTTCTCCTTACAGTTAATGTCTGTGCACAGTTATTTAGAATCGTCTCCCGGGCTGGCTCGCTCCTGGTATTTTAGTGGTATTTCAGTTTAGTCATCGAGTTGCCAAAGATTCAGTCCGAAAGAGGAAGAGGCCTTGACGTGGCTCTGGGTGGGGGTCCAGCAGCTCTTTCGATCCCCAGCTTTGGGTGACAGGGCTTCCCTGGAGTTGGGGACAGGGGAAGAGAAGGTTTTGCTCTGAGAAGATAAGAAATCATGACGTCAGACAGTGAGGGCCGGGTCAGTGGAGGACCGCAGGGTGCCAGCAGGGAGCACCTTGAGGTGGAGGGTTTCATGGAAGGAAGCACGTGGGCCTTCACCAGCAGGGCTGCGGGCAGAGCCTGTGCTGGACGCTCCCGCAGTCGACCTTCCGGAATGTCCGCTGGCCTGGAGCGGGTGCAGCCGGCTGTGGGGCAGTGTGCACGGCGGACGCCTTCCTTTGTATCTTCACGTCCTCCCTTGCATGCTGTGCTCTTTCCTGCTTTCCAGGGGAGGCAAGTAACCTCACGGGCTTCCCTGGGGCTCAGACAGTGAGGAATCTGCCTTCATTGTGGGAGACCTGGCTTGATCCCCGGATCAGGAAGGTCCCCTGGAGAAGGAAATGGCAACCCACTCCAGTACTTGCCTGGGAAACCCCATGGATAGAGGAGCCTGGCGGGCTACAGTCCACGGGGTCACAGAGAGTCACAACTTCAGCGACTCAGCACACACACACGCAAGTATCTGCCTTGCCTGCTGTGATGGGTGCTCACAGTTACTTATCAGCCTGATGTTTCCAAGCTTTTCACGAAGGCTTGAGCCATGCCGCTCTTTGTTTCCTGAAGGGACGTCGGCCGTCTGCCGGGGAGGCCCTTGGGTGGCAGAGGCTGCTTTCGTGGCCCCTGGCGCCCTCTGGCCGGTCCAGGCTCTCCGCCTCCCCACGTGCCTCCTGCCCCCAGGCTGGCCTGGCCCCGCGCTGTTCTGGGGGCTTGGTGCTCATGTGAGGCAGGCATGGCCCTGCCTCCTCCTCCCAGGGCTAGGCTGGCTCTGGCCTGAGGTTCCAGGGCCGAGGAGCGGCCTGAGCGCAGCTGCTGAAGACACAGCCTTTCTGAGGGAAGCAGGCCTCCTCGCGGGGGGATCACGAAGCTCTCTGAGTTTGGTTCCTGCTGTCTGGAATTGTGGGGGTCCCCTGGGGGGCCCCCCTTCCACCACCAGAAGCCCGTCCGTAGGGGAGGCACAGACCGAGTCGTATTTCATGATCAGGTCAGCGGAACTTTAAAAAGTCACAAGCTGGAAGGTTAGACGTTGACGGTTAAGAACGTTCTAACCCTAAAAGAGAAGATTTGTAAGGAAGAGACCGACAATAAACAGGGGAAGTAAAGTAATGTTCTCCCAGACCCCTTGGAAATGTTTAAAGCCAAGATAATACTTTACACTACCTTTTATTTAAAAATGATCGGTTTTCAATGTTAAGTTAAACGTCGATTTGCAGGAAGGATCCTGCAGTGTGAACAGCCCGGCTATTTCAGGATAAGCACAAGCGGACAGTGGTGCCTTTGTTTTAATTAAACTGGGGCCCTGGCAAGGGGCTTCCTCCCGCAGCTTCCATCTGCAGATGCTCGAGTCCGGGTGTGTTGAAAGCATGTTCCTGGGGAGAGAGTGAAGTTAACGTGTCCTCATGGGCTGGCTCAGGCACTGCACTCATTAGCACTGGCTCCTCCCCTCTCTGGAGCACGTCTGGTCCTCACTCACTCGAGTCTCGAGCACAGTCGGCAAGGTCGGAGTGTCCACTGTGGCCCCGGGAGCCGACGGTGCAGACAGGGCGGGTGCCCGTCACACCCACGCTCCCTCTGAAACACTGCAGCCACCAGGCGCAGGGCCTGCTAGCAACTCACCAGGGACAGGTCCCCGAGCCCGTGTGTGCGCACGGGCCGTGGAGACGGTGACCTTGACCGCTGACCTACACCCTGAAGGTGTGGCCGAGGGAAGGGTGAGGCATGGGCGTGGCTGCTGAGACTCAGCTGGGTGGATGTGAGCAGCTTTATTCACAGTCAGAGGAGCAAGGACTGAACCGGCTTTAATTGCCCCAGGGCTTTCCCACGACCCAGGGAACCTGGATAAATGTGACAGAGGGGACAGGAAAGACAGAGACAAACAGAAACGCCCAACAGAGAGCCATCCTCACCAACCTTTCCTTCTGAAGCTGAGATGCTGGTGCAAAGGCAAGACGCCCGTGATGGGAGACCAGGACCTACACACAGAGCGGCCGGTCGCTGTCCCTCTAGCCCCGCACCCAGGGCAGCAAAGTCCATATCGGTGGGCCTGACACTGGGGCTGTAGGACCCAGGCTCCCCCGTGGGGACCCGGGGATGTGACCCGGGGCTTCACAGTGGCCGGACAGGAGCAGAGCCAGCAGGCGGTGTCCCCTGTGGGCCTTGGCTCCCTGCCCAGAGGGGTGGCAGCTCCCCCCCTTCCAGCTCGCGGAGGGGCTGGGCTGAGGGGCCGAGCGAACTGCACCCGGGAGGGGCGGCGGGGCTGCAGGGGAGGCGCCAGGCTGGGGGAGACTCCTCCTGCCCCCCCGGACGGCACTCAGTCAGTCTCCAGCCCTCAACCGGCTAGGGTGTGGGTACAGACCACCTCGTCCTCCCCACGGCCAGGAGGCAGAGTCCTCCCGACGGCCAGGAGGCAGAGTCCTCCCTGTACAGGGCCAGGAGCTCCCAGAAAGACCAGTGAAGTCCAGCAGATGCTTCCTGTGCTCCCAGGCTTTCACAGACGTCCTCCCGACTCAGGGACTGAAGGTGCTCCAGGTACTTTATCCTCAACTGTAGATGAAGAAACAGACGCTTTGTCCTTGAGCCAAGGACACAGCTGGTAGAAGGCCGAGCTGGAATCTAAGCCTCCACCAGCCTCACTCCAAAGCTGAGACTTTTCATCTGTCACGCCGGCTGTCTGTGGGCGTTCAGCAAGTGTGGCCACCTCCGAGTCCAGTTCTTGGGGTGCAGGAGGCTCGGCCTGGGAGCTGAGGCAGAATCGGCATCAGTGTCCACTGGCACCTCTGCCACTGCTGAGGCTGTTCCCGTAATTCTGGTCCCGTTGGCTGGTTGGAAGGTGGCATTTCACGGCTCACTCCATCTGAGGGGCCGACGAGGCTTCCTTTGCTTCCTTGCATCTGTAATCATCTTTAAAGCCACCAGGTGCCTTAGACCATGATTCCTTTACATGGATCATAATTTCAGTCTGGAAATGGCATTTCTGAGAAATATTTTTTAGGAACCCAAGAAACTCCAAGGCTTGCTTGGAGGCTGCAAATACAAGTAAGTAGCAGTGAATCTTCCAGGCTCTCTGGGACCACTCTGTGGTTCTCAGAATAATATGTTTCCTAAGACAGCAGCTTATAGAACCACTGAGGCGTTTTCCTTTCATTTGAGATCACAGTTCAGGGCTGGTTTGAATTTCTGAGTTCATTCTTTTAGCAAACCCTCAGTAGTGAGGTTTGTGGTCTTGAGAGGACTGGTTCGTTTTTTATTTTAATGTGTTATTTTATATTGGAGCATAGTTGATTAGGGCTTCCCAGGCAGTGCTGGTGATTAAGAACCTGTCTGCCAATGTAGGTTAGACATAAGAGACATGGGCTCAACTCCTGGGTTGGGATGATCCTCTGGAGGAGGGCATGCCAACCCACTCCAGTGTTCTTGCCTGGAGAATCCCCATGGACAGGGGAGCCTGGCGGGCGATGGTCCACAGGGTCGCAAAGAGTTGGACACGACATGCACACACACAGTTGATTAACAACTGTGTTAGTTTCAGGCACACAACAGAGCGATTCGGTTAGACACACATCTATTCTTCAAATTCCCTTCCCAGTTACGTTGCTATAGAATATGGAGCAGAGTTCCCTGGGCTGTGCAGTAGCTCTTTGCCGGCCTGGTTCATCTTCAGAGTGGAAGAGGTTCCCCAATAAGACAGGAAAGTGGGTGTGTTGCTAGGAAGGAGGCCTCCGTCTGCCCAGTGGGAAGGTCTTCAGTGGAGGGAAGGGGCCAGTCTGAACGGTGGGGATGCGGCCACGACAGGCTGTCCTTCAGGAAAGTCGNGGTTCCCCAGTAAGACAGGAAAGTGGGTGTGTTGCTAGGAAGGAGGCCTCCGTCTGCCCAGTGGGAAGGTCTTCAGTGGAGGGAAGGGGCCAGTCTGAACGGTGGGGATGCGGCCACGACAGGCTGTCCTTCAGGAAAGTCGGCGTCGTGGACTGCTGTCGTTCACTTTTGGGCAGTCCAGCTCCGACTGCGAAAGTAAGACCCCACCCCCACCCGGTCTGTGGGCTGACTTCCGGGGGCGCCGCCTGCCACTGAGATGCCCACTCCCGGCCCCTCTGTTGGCCCGTCCTTCTGGGGTCTGGCCACCACAAACTTGCCTTCACAGAGGGGACTCCCCAAGTCAGTTTTCCAGATTTGGAACTAAAAAAGCAGAGAAATAAGGGCCCAAATAACAGTCAGGGAACAGCAAGAGACTGTGGGCGTTGTTTTCAAAACTGGAATTTGGATCAGCTGGAATTCGGAACAGCGTCTCAGAGGCTGGACCCCTGAGTGGCTCTTGCTGGACGCTGGAGCAGCGCACGGAAAGGGTGCTCACTGGGGAGCTGATCAGAGCGGAGGTTTTACCTGCTCCTCACAGGGAACGGCCCTTCATGGAGGAGCGTTCACTGTCGCTTCCCGAGAAATAGACATTAAACATGCTTGATACTTAAAATCATGTTCATGTTGTCTGTGAAAATGTGGTAAGTATCCCCATGAAGACGGTGGGGAACTTGCCTTCTGCAAAGTTTCGGATTCAGAGCCGGGTCTGGGAGGAGCCCCTGAGGCCCTGTGGGACGCGTTGCCCAGGAGACGGCTCCGTCCGAGCACAGNGCCCCCACCTGCTGCCAGCTGGCAGCCTGACCTGCGGTCTGATTTGGTCCCAGGCCAGGGTGAATCCGGGGTCAGTGCAGCCACAGGGATCAGGAAGCCATCGATGAGGCCTGGGGGAAGCATAGCTGGGTGGACTTGGCATCGATGTGCAGGTTGGCTGACTTTGCAGGGCTCTCCCTGAAGTCTTCTTTTCCTCTTTTAAGCTGATTAATGAATCGGTGTGACTGTGTTGGGTCTTGGCCGTGGCGCGTGGGGTCTCACTGGGGTCACGCGGGGTCTTCCGTTGTGACGCACGGACTCTCCACTTGTGTGCACAGGTTTAGTCACTCTGCAGCCTGTGGGATCTGAGTTCCCTGACCAGGGATCGAACCCACCTCCCCTGCATTCAAGGTAGCTTCTTAACCACTGGACCACCAGGGAAGCTCCTCCTTGAGGTCTTAAGGGATCAAAGGGCAAGCGTCTGCGAACAAGGCGGTGAGAGCCAGCATCGAGCCTTATTTTTGGCAGGAGACAGAGCGGCTGAGGAGACAGAGTCTCTCTCTGACACCCCAGGGTGCACATCAGCTCCACGTGAGGCCTTGGGGGCCGGAGGAGCCTCGTCTGCCAGGGGCGGTGGGGGGCAGGCGCCAAGCAACACCTGGGTCGCTCACCCATTCACGTGCGCGTTGGGTGAGTCTCCCTCGTGAGCAAATCTCTCTGCTAAGGGCCAAGACTATTGACCGGCTGTGGACATACCCCCTAGCAGGCCAGGGCCTCAGAGGGCGTGGGGTGCAAACCAGGACCACACCCCGTGACACGGCCCCGAGGGAGAGCTGAGCGCCCCAGGCGGGTGGTGTTGGGATTCCCGTCGGGCTGAACTGGGGCTTGCAGACACTGCTGCCTCATCCTTTGAGGTCCCCCCGACAACCCGCCTCCCCCTGTCCTCTGTGGGCCCCTCGGGTCAGAGGGACTCACCCCACCTGGACAGGGGCCTCTTCCTCTGTGACCACCCCCACCGGGTGCCCCCAGGTCCGAGGTTCCGTGTGATGGCCTCCGCTGGGGCAGCCATTTCTAGGGGCCCGAGGACCTGAAGGAGGCACAAGGAGCGGGGTCACTGAGGGTCTCAGAGCGCGATGGGGCCGGAGAGCCGGGCAGCAGCCCTGGGGCCCCGGGGGAGGCGGGCTGGCCGCGGGAGGGGCGCCGAGAGGCAGGCGGGCCTGAGACCCCCGCGTGTCCGCGTCTCGGGGCGGCTGTGTCCTTGTCTACAAGTGGGACTCTGGACCCTCTGCACAAGGCGAGTGGGGAGAGGCCGCTGGACCGGGGCACCTGCTCGGCCCCGGTCCCGGGAGCCGGTCTCTGGGCAGGGCTCATCCTGAGAGTGCACGGGGCAGAGGCGCCCAGGGCCGGCGGGAGAGCGGGCCGCAGGCAGGGCAGCATGCAGGGCGGCGAGGCAGCCTCGCTTTCGGGCCCCTTGGGCACCAGGACTCACGCAGGGGCAGGTCAGCCCGAGATGGGGCACTGGGTGGAGACCCCACGGGCTCCTGACTTTGTCCGCCTTTGGGACAGGAGGCAGGGTTCCCCCAGGGACCCTCACGGCTGAACTGGAGAAAAGCCCCTCGTTTGCAGAGTTTCCTCCTCCTTCCTGCGGGGCCAGAATTAGTCCTTGCATAAAACAATATGTAAATAACAATCCTAAATTTGTAACGACAACTCCTAAAGCTAATTAAGGGCTATCAGGAAGCCCTTTATTAACCATAAAGACATTATAGGTAGCTTCTGAGATAGGGAGGTAATGGAAGATCAATACGACCAGCGGAGACAACTCAGTGTGATTATACAAATCAACAGGGACTTACCTGAAAGTAGAATATTTTACACTTGTAAGGCAAATTAATCTCAGGGTCAATAAGGAAAAGCAATTACCGAGAGGAAGGTAGCCAGGTGTCCCCACCGGAGAGGCGGGGAAACAGACCTGGGAGAGGCCGGTGGAGAGGCGGGCGGTGAGTGTGGGCTGGGCACCCCTCAGGGCCTGGCCACCGGTGACCGTAAAGGGTCATTATCACACTGCCGATTGGTAAACTGAGGCCCCTGATCGTCTTAGCCAGCATTCCAGGGCTTAACAAGTGGTCCCTGGGAAAGCAGAAGCTTCTCTGATTTCTCACGTAAATGACTGATAATTAACGCTCAGTGAGAAACTTCAAATGCCTTTCAGGTGGCCACATGATATCAAGCGGCGATTCTGTGAGATCTGGGCTTCTTGACACACAGCGGAACGTTATTCTCTGACGTATGGTTTACCGTTACTTAACGTCATATTAATATTCTGAATATAAATGCCAACCAGCTTACGCAAATCCTACTCTGTAATGGGGAGGAAAAGAAATGACCCCAAAGACTCGGTCATGAGCTAAACGTAGCGCGTAGACTCAGGGGTGCAGGGCGAGCTGGAAGGTTCCTGCGCACAGCACACGCAGCCCACCCTCAAAGCCGGGCGCGACGTCGTCTGACCGGAGGCCCCGCGGGGACCCTGGGCTGGCACAGCAGGTGCAGGACTGCGAGCCTCGCAACCCCGCGGCGGGACCATCCCCCGGGAAGACCCTCGGGCAGCGGCACCCAGCTGTTTTGGCACCAGGGGCGGCTTCGCAGAAGACAACTTTTCCATGGACCGGGGGTGGGGTGGGGAGGATGCTTTTGGGAAGAGTCAAGCACATTACATTTATCACGCACTTTATTTCTATTGTTATTACATCGGCTCCACCTCCGATCATCAGGCAGCAGACCCTGGAGGTCGGAGACCTCTGCTCTAGAGGGTCGTCAGCGCCGCCTTAATCTGGCTCCTCAGACACAGCCCGGGGGTGACGGCCGCCCTGCCGCTTGCAGTCGCTGCTTCTGCCCCGCGAGAGTTGGGCTCCGCACAGCCGCTTCCCTGGCTCTCCCTAGGGCAGAGGTGAAGCGGCTGCTGCTCCTGCTGGGACAGCAGCAGGGGTGGGGAAATGCGATTTCGTCCTCCACGGACCCTCCGGTGCCCCTCCCTGGCCCAGGTCTCGGCGGCCGCGACAGGTGGGCAGGCACTGAGGGCTGCCCTGGAGGGGACGCTCGCTCCAGCCCAGAGGACCCCGCTCTTGCTGGTCTGGATTGGTTCCTGGAATTTGGAAGCAGCAAACAGATGGAAAATAACCTCTCCAACTGGTCTCCTCTGGCCCCTTAGATCAGAGTGGGTGAGTCCCCTCCCTGCGCCCTGGAAGGGGTGGGGGTGCTGCAGCTTTAGAGGCAGATGGTGACCGTTCTGATCTGAGTTGAATGGACCCAGAGCAGTCCAGTGGGGCCAGGAGCTGACTTCCTTTGGGGAAATAAGGCTTGTCTCTTTGCACAGGCTTAACACAGAGGCAGAGCTTCTCCCAGCTGCTGTGCACGCGAGGTCAGAGGCGCTGATGGGATGGCGGGCAGGCTCCCCAGAGGCAGGTGCGGTGGGCCTGCACCTCTGGTCTCCCAGCATCATTGCTGCCTGATGAGGCGCTGATGGGATGGCGGGCAGGCTTCCCAGAGGCAGGTGCGGTGGGCCTGCACCTCTGGTCTCCCAGCATCATTGCTGCCTGACTCCTCAGACGGCTGATCAAAGGTGAGCCAGGCACGCGCTCAGTGAAACCTACCCTTGTTTGCTATTTGTTTTCTAAGTTCCAGATTATTTTTTCTCCACCAAGTGCTTGGTTTGGGTCCAGTCGTGGGCACACGACCAGGGTTTGGCCCGGGATATCAGGTCCAGGCTTGTGGGTGGCCTTCCATCCCGAGCGCTGTGCCCTCTGGGGTGTAGTCCTGACCAAAGGGCCTCAGTCACTTGGCTGACTTTGCACAGGTGTGACATCGTCCAAAATTATGAATACGGCCTATTGGAAACCAGTTGACCCATTGTTTTGGGTCATTTGAGCAGCTAAACGGCCATGTTGGGTTCTTATGCAATTCCCCAGGGAGTCGGCCAGCGAGAGGGCAGCGTGTTCAGACTCGCACTGAACGTGTCCACTCATCAGTTAAACACAACCTCTTTTCTGGGGCCAAAGGACTGGTCCCACTGGCCTCCACTTCAGGCCAAAGACCCCAGGCCCTTTGGGGTGGGAGGGGCAGAGCCCCTGCCCATGCTGACCAGACACTGGGGAGGGCAGAGCTGGCCTGAACCCCCGCCCCCCACCAGGGGACGGTGAGAACCTCGCCATCAACCGCCAGCCCCACAGCTGCCAGCCTGCACGCGAGGGAGGCGGGTGGGAAGGGGGCGGGGGCACCTGCTTCTTGCCTCCTGGAAGGTCTGTGCCCAGTCGCTCAGGCGGGTCCGACCCTTTGTGACCCCAAGGACTGAAGCCCACCGGGCTCCTCTGTCCTCAGGATGTCCCAGTCAGGAGCACTGCAGTGGGTTGCCGTGTCCTCCTCCAGGGGGTCTTCCTGTCACAGGGATGGAACCCACGTCTCTTGCGTCTCTTGTATTGGCAGGCAGATTCTTTACCACTGAGCCACCTGGGAAGCCTCCCGGCAAGCCCCCCTGGAAAGTCTGGAATGAGACAAGACCCTGCCCCTCCTCCTCCTCCCCCCAAAAGCCCAGCGCTGGGCTGACACTCACCTAAGCTGCCCTGTAATCAGCACAAAGTTATTAACCAGAGACTCAAGAAGCAAACAAATCTTTGATGATTTTACATATCAAAACAGAATTCCTCTGGCATGTCCATGGGCTGACTTTTACTGAATTCATGTCCGAGGACTAGACTGAGTCCAGCTGGTTCATCTCCTGGAGGAGCTCACGTCCACATTGCCCAGGCAGCTAAGCCGCCTGCCCGCTGGCTGGGGGAGGGTCCCCAGGCTCAGACAGGCTGCCTCGGAGGAGGGCCTGGCTGCTTCAGAGCGAGGCTGTTTGTAGGATTTTGACGACTTCTCCCTTGTGACTGTGCTCGCAGGGTCCAGACACGGCGCCGTCACCCAGCAGCAGACACAGGGTTCACTCTGAGTACCTTGCTCACCGTCTCCACATCTCTTTCACGTGAAAGAAAGAAGGTGAAAGAAGGTGAAGTCCCTCAGCCGTGTCCGACTGCAGCCCCGTGGACCGCAGCCCACCAGGCTCCTCGGTCCATGGGATTCTCCAGGCGAGAATACTGGAGTGGGCTGCCATTTCCTTCTCCAGGGGATCTTCCCAATCCAGGAATCGAACCTGGGCCTCGCACATTGCAGGTAGGTGCGTTAACCTCTGAGCCACCAGGGAAGCTCCTTCACGCGAGCTTTGCAGATTTAAGGCACCGTAACGTCGCGGGTAATTACTTTATCCCAGGTGTTGCCGTTCAGTGGCTCAGCTGTGTCTGACCCTTTGTGACCCCGTGGGCTACCGCACCCCAGACACCTGGATCTTCCACCATCTTCTGGAGTTTACTCCATCTCACGTCCACTGAGCTGGTGATGCCCTCCAACCATCTCATCCTCAGTCATTCCCGTCTCCTCCCACCTTCAGTCTTTCCCAGCATTAGGGTCTTTTCCAGTGGGTCAGTTCTTCGCATTAGGTGGCCAAAGAATGGGAGCTTCAGCTTCAGCATCAGTCCTTCCAATGAATATTCAGGACTGATTTCCTTTAGGAAGGACTGGTTTGATCTCCTTGCAGTCCAAGGGATTCTCAAGAGTCTTCTCCAGCACTACAATAAACGTTTAGTGTATTTTTACTGAGCTGTTTACATCTTCACAAAGATGAAGTCCCACACTCAGACAATGGCTGATGGTGTGTGGGTCCATCTGCAGAGCCACTGCTGATTTTAGAGGAAAGTAAAGCTTGGCTGAGATCACATGTGCACCTGCTGTGACGTGTGCATCACACATGGTTGCATCACCCCTGTGACATGTGCATCACACATGGTTGCATCATCCGCGGTGACGTGTGCAGAGGCATGTCATACTGTGCACACCAAGAAAACGCCTTCAAGGAAAGGCTTCAGTTTCTTTTCGACTATAAACCTTGAGTGAGCTCTGAATCCAGTTTCCCCAAAGGTAAGCAGGTCGATGCTGCAAACCATTGGTCTCGAGTCCCTGGCACAGTCCCGGGAGAATCTTGCGGAGGCTGGGAGGACCCAGGGAGGAGGGAGAGGGACCTGAAGGCCCGGCCCACATCGGCGGAGTCTGTCGGGGCTGGGGTGTCCACTGGCTGAAGCTGCGGGCTGGGAGGGCTGGGGCAGTGTGACGAGGCTGACTGTGAGCTTCTCATGGGCTCCCTTGTTATTTCTTCAGGTAGTGAAAGAGAAAACGTCAGGCTGGAGGCTGACCCAGATGGTGCTGTGGATGGGACCCCCTCCTGGTTGAATAACTCAGGTCAGAGCTGTCGACTGGCCTGGGCCGAGGCCCGGCTGGGCCCGTGGGCCCCTTAAATCACATGCTTAATGCTGTGTGCGGGGTGAACACAGAGTCTTTCGGCTCCTTGGGGGCCCCTTGGATTTCATCAAATTCTCAGTGATGTCCAACCCCTTCCTCTAAATGGTAAGACCACTGACATGGAAGCTGCTTATCAGATCCTCAGGGAAATGTTGCGGTGAGAAACGTGAGGAATGCACAATCAAAAGTGACGCAAAAAGCTTGGAGCTGCTGGCAGAATCCGGCCACGTGTCACTAGATGGAGAGACGGGCCATCCCGTGACTGTTTCCAGTCTCACTGACCGCCAGGGCAACTGGATGGCTAATATTTGCCAATCAGACTCAGAGAAAATAGTACTGATAGGCCTGGGGAGAGTGTAGGGCTCCATATAACCTACGTTGCTGCTTGCCCTTTAGTCACTAAGCCATGCCTGCCTCTTTGCGACCCCACGGACTGCAGCCCGCCAGGCTCCTCTGTCCTTGGGATTCCCCAGGCAGGAATACCGCAGTGGGTTGCCATTTCCTCCTCCAGGGAATCTTCCCAACCCAGGGATCGAACCTGCCTCTCCTGCACTTGGCAGTTGGATGCTTTACCTCTGATGCTTTACCGGGAAGCCCCATAAGCTCCTGACAGGAGTGTAATTTGATGCATCTAGGAGGATAATTCAGTAATTGTATCAGGAGCCATAAGCACCTTAAACCTAGCAATCCCACCTTAAGTCAACAAAGAGATGGACAGGATGTTCACCTGGGCAGTGTTCAGAGGCGAAAAAGTGAAGCCCACCTCAGTGCCTGGCCATAGGGGTTGATCAAGTCAGGGCCCATCCACACTAGGACATATATGTGGTGGGCAGGAAGGATGGGCTAGAAACACAGCTGCTGCTGGGAAACGGCTCATGGTATCACTGGCGTGAAGCTCTGGGGTTTTCAGCAGAATGTTAGGGGTGGGAACCAGAATTTCACGGCGGACAGGCTTCGTTCCTACCACCGGCTCCTCCGATGGGGCACTCGGGGAGCGCATGGTTTACTCTGTTTGTGAGGAAGGGGTTCACGGCCCCACAGCAAGTAAGTTGGTGGTCAGACTGTGATCCCGGCTTCCTTCAGGCCTTACCCTCGGCTCCCCGTGCTCCGGGGACGGGTGTCTGAAGCACGCCTCCCTTCCACGCCAGATGAGACCAGAGACTTCCCACCCACCTCCAGGAGGTCCTCGGGGAGATTAGTTACCATGGTGTCACAGAGCGGGGTCACAGCCCACCTGCTGGCAGGGGTGGAGGGGGTCCAGGGGCCGCAGGGTGGGAGAAGCCTGCTGTCTGGAAGCCCCTCCAGCCCCCACCTCACAGATCCCGCGTGTCTGGGCCTCTCCACCGGCAGGTGGGAAGGACGCAGACGTGTTTTCAGGGAGACGCTTCACCCCCAGAGAAATCCTCTCCAGAGTCTGCTCAGAAACGTCTCTCGTGTGTGCATCCACGGGGAGGGACACATGTCCTGTCCCCATCTGCTCGTGGAAAACAGCTGTCCAAGTCTTGGGTCTGCTGTTAATGGTTTCTATAAACAGCTCCTTACAAAAAAGAGGCTGTTGTCTAAACAATTCACGTTTCTGAAAGAGCTGATGCATTTTCCACTGAGAACGGTTCTCTTTGACGTCAATCCATTAAAAACCAGGATTTGTGTCTCTGTGGGTAAGTGTCCCCATGGTCTGGGAGAAAACCACGCCGGTGGGGTGGGTGATGGAGCTGAGGATGTGGCACAGGGGATGCCCCACGGCCCGCCAGGAGGTGGTGCTCGGCTTCCGGGTGTTTGAAGGACAGGTAATCACAGGGCCAGGAGGGACCCCGGCTGGTGCGGAGCTGGTCTGCTCTCCCCACCGGCCCGTGTCTTGGTGGAGTCCCGCGGGCCTCCGCCTCCTGCGCAGCAGAAGTGCATGTGCTTACTTCAGGGGTGTTCTCTCTCTCTCTTGACCATAATTGCTTGAAAGTCTGCATTTTGTCTGGACCAACACCCTGCTATGAAGCTCACGCTCCCTCATTCCTGGCAGAGGCCCCTCAGGATCCCTCGGCAGCACCGTCATCCCAGTGGCGGCGTGGACGGGGGCAGCCTGCCCTCCAAAGCCGGCCGCAGCCTGCTCTGGAACGAGCTGGCTGGATAAAACATACCACCTGAAGGCATGAAGGCATGAACACCTTCTCTGGGCAGAGAAGGTGTTAAATGGTGCCCGACGTCAGTCACGCCGCCGTCTCCACCCTCCGCTCTTCACAACAGATGTGGTGGAAACCAGAGAAGGGGAAAGCTCTGCCACCCCAGCGTCCTGCACACCCCGCATCCTGACACCGCATCCTGCATACCCTGCGTCCTGACGCCAGAGCTCAGGGCTGGCGCCCTGGCCTTCTCACAGCAGCTGCGAGTCAGGGGATCTCCGTTTCCGTCAGTGTGGCCGCTGTAACGGAGCACAGGCTGGGAGGCCCAAAGGACATACGTTTATTCCTTGCAGTCTGGAGGCTGAGTCTGTGATCAGGGTGCAAGCTGAGCCTGTGGCCGGTGAGGGCCCTTGCTGACCTGCAGGTGGCCGTCTTCTCACTGTGGGCTTACGTGGCTGAGGGGGAGAGCTCTCGGCTCTCCTTTTCTTCTAACGAGGACCTGATCCCTTCGTGGGGCTCCACTCTCAGGACCTCAACTCACCCTAACCTTGCTCACCAGGGATGTGCCGGCCACTTCTGCACTCCCCCCAGACCAGGAGCCTGGGGGTCTCCTCACTGCGGTGATGAACACGTTTAGGAGAAGAGATGCAGGCCAGGCTCTCATGTCCTGGGAAGCTGGCACAGAGGGCCTGGTCCACCGGAGGGCTCGCGAAGACCCGGATCCTGGGGACAGACCGCGTCTTCCCATGTGGACCTGCCCAGGCCCTGTGCCCATCCCAGCAGGCTGCCTGGGGCACTGCAGCTGGCCCGTGTGAGGCTGGCCCTGCCCCGCGGGAGGCATTCCCATGTCCTGTGCCAGGGAACAGAGCCCACCCAGCTCGGCACACGCACTGCCTCACGGGCCACAGAAAGTGAAAGCGAAGGCGCAGTCAAGTCCGACTCTTTGCAATCCCATGGACTATACAGTCCCTGGAATTCTCCAGGCCAGAATACTGGAGTGGGCAGCCTTTCCCTTCTCCAGGGGATCTTCCCAACCCAGGGATCGAACCCAGGTCTCCTGCATTGCAGACGGATTCTTTACCAGCTGAGCCACCAGGGAAGCCCAAGAATCCTGGAGTGGGTAGGCTGTCCCTTCTCCAGGTGGATCATGGAGCTGGGCACAGCTCAGCTCTTCCCGGCTCAGGGTCCCAGGCTGGAGCCGCGGTGTCGCTGCGTTCCCCTCTGGGGGCTGACTGGCNTTCTCCAGGGGATCTTCCCAACCCAGGGATCGAACCCAGGTCTCCTGCATTGCAGACGGATTCTTTACCAGCTGAGCCACCAGGGAAGCCCAAGAATCCTGGAGTGGGTAGGCTGTCCCTTCTCCAGGTGGATCATGGAGCTGGGCACAGCTCAGCTCTTCCCGGCTCAGGGTCCCAGGCTGGAGCCGCGGTGTCGCTGCGTTCCCCTCTGGGGGCTGACTGGCGGGGAGGGGCTGTTTCCAGGCTCACACAGGGGCCAGTCACTGCGTCGCAGTTGCAGCACTCAGCTTCTGCCTGGCCGTTGGCTGGAGGCCGTGTTTAGCTCCTGGAATCTCGTCTCTTGGAGGCCTCCCCACTCACCCACTGTCACACGGAAGTGGGCACTGTGCCCCTTAGGGTCTGTCCCCCCCAGCTTAAGAGTGAGAGCCCCCAGCTGCGCAGATTCCTCACCACGAGGGAGGCGTCCAGAGGGCACTCGGCCTGTAAAGACGCTCACCTCGCTCCTTCAGGAATACGGACTTGTCACTTGAATGTAACTTGTTGAAAGCACATTAACTTATTTTTAAACAAATATTAACATTTTCATAAATGCTGACACTTAACATATGTCTGTGTTCAAATCACAGAATTATTCTACTTTTTAACCATGTGTGCTCGCTCAGTCGTGTCTGACTTTGCCCCTCCGTTGATGGCAGCCCATCAGGCTTCTCTGTCCGTGGGATTCTCCAGGCAAGAAGGCTGGAGGGGGTTGTCATTTCCTTCTCCAGGGATCTTCCCGACCCAGGGACCCAACCCAGGGCTCCCGTGTCTCGCGTCTTGGCAGGCGGGTTCTTCAGCCTAGCGCCACACCTGCAGTGTTTAACATGCATCATCCACACGCCTTGGCCAGCTCTCCTGGGAAGCTGCTGGTTCTCCTCGTGGTTACGAGGTGGAGAAGGAGCCAGCCGTCCTGCGGGCCGGTGGAGCATCCCTCTGCTTCCTGTCCCCGCCAACCTCAGCCCAGCCACCTCCTCAGGCGGGTTTGCTGAGTAATGTTGAGAGAGTTCACCCCCTGCTTCGTTTCCAAATGCAGGTGGCATCTGCCCCGTCCTCTCCGGTTTGTCTGGGAGGTGGGCAGTTGAGCGCAGACCTGGGGACACCCTGCCATCAGCCTTTAACCAGCGGTGCCGTGGGCAGAGACGCCACGGTCAGCGGCTGGAACCCATGGCTTCCCTCCTCCCGCTCGCCTGACTGCCTCTTGCTGGGCCACGGCCTTGCCCTCTCCTTCATCTGAAAAATGATCGGTTAAAATGTTCTTTTTTTCCCTTCTCACTGCCCTCCTCACTAAAGAAATACATGTGAATTCCCTGCAATTTGGAAAGCGAGTCACAGTAAGAAAACAGAATCGCTTACAGAGCCTGAGACGGGCCTGTCTTGCTTTGTGCACATTCAGCCTTTTTCTCTGACTTGTTTACATGTCAAAAGGCGCCCTCATTGCTCGTGTGGTTTTGAGACTTCTCCTAATGAGTCATCACGGCACCCGCAGCAGGCTCGCGCGTTCTGCTGCTGCACTGTTTTTGCTGGTTGCCCGGAGTCCGCTGCTCTGAGTCGACTGGTTTATCAACTGCTTCGTCCCCTGCTGTTGGACACTGGGTATTTCCAGGG
Organism: Sylvicapra grimmia; assembly: GCA_006408735.1. Lineage (NCBI taxonomy): Eukaryota > Metazoa > Chordata > Mammalia > Artiodactyla > Bovidae > Sylvicapra > Sylvicapra grimmia. The sequence continues at coordinate 356,902 of SJYH01005954.1, forward strand.
CTTGTTTCCAGGCTACAAGTGACCTTGCAGCAAACAGTCCTTCGGAGGGGTCTCTGAAGACAGCAGATCTCCCTGAGGAGGAGTCTCTGAAGACAGCAGGTCTTCCTGAGGAGAGGGCTCTGAAGACAGCAGGTCTCCATGAGGAGGGGGCTCTGGAAGCCGGCCGTTCCCCAGAATCTCTCCCCTTCGCTGGCTCCCGTGACCTGCACCCCCAGCCTCTTTGCATCTGGGCCCGAAACCCTCTCTGTTGGCTCTTCAGCCTCTACCGTCCTTCCTACAAAACTGACCCTCAGAACACCATCCCAGCCGTCTCCTCTCGTGTTCATAAATGCCTCTGTATGTAAGTCATAAACCAGAATACCAGAGCTCCTCCGGGGCAGGGTCTGCAGACTGTAGGGAGGACCCCTGCCGCACACAGCCCAGTATTGCTCTCGCGCGTGTGAAGCCTGGCTCCCTGGGGGCTCCTCTGGGCTGGGAGGGGCCACAGAAACCCAGGGACACGGCAGCCGGGAGAGCAGCAGGGAGACTCAAGAAGGTGGAGAGACAGCCTGGCTGACCCGCCGATCCCAGCCTCCATCTGGGTCTCTGCTGCATAAGGCTGAGCCTGCTCCCCAGGATGAACGTGTCCCACGCCCTTGGAGGTACAGGGTTGACTGAGGCCGCCTGAGAGCTGGCATGGAATGATCTCAGGCACAGGGACCGGTGCCTACATATGCGTTCTGTGCTGAAATGGTGCTCCAAGTTTCTAAGGTAAAGGTTTTCCTGAAAGCTGTTGGACTGAATTCCACGATTCTTCCAGTGAAAATCTTAAACACGTCCGTGTGACCTCCTGCTAAGTACTACAGTCCTTTNGCCGCCTGAGAGCTGGCATGGAATGATCTCAGGCACAGGGACCGGTGCCTACATATGCGTTCTGTGCTGAAATGGTGCTCCAAGTTTCTAAGGTAAAGGTTTTCCTGAAAGCTGTTGGACTGAATTCCACGATTCTTCCAGTGAAAATCTTAAACACGTCCGTGTGACCTCCTGCTAAGTACTACAGTCCTTTCCTGGTTCACATCCCTGTAACCATGTTCCAGCGATGGTAACCCGGGAAAGAGCTGAAAAGGAGACACTGACAGCTTGCTTCTGAGCAGGAAGGGTAATAAGGACTGAGCTGTGAGGGCTGCACGGGACTGAAGCAGCGCACTGGAGCACAGGACGCCGCAGTTTGGAAGGCACTGACGTCAGAGATTGCAGCAGGGCGGACAAGGCGGGCTGCTGCCTCTCCAGCTCACGGCCGGAGGGCGCTTCCAGGCAGCGGTGAGCGGGGAGGAGCCCTGGGGGCTTCCGGTGCTGGGGAGGCCGAGCCGGACTCGGGGCGGGGACCGGTGGCCAGATTCACAGGGCAGCATGTGGAGAGGAGACGGCTGTGCACCTGGAGGGCTCCAGGGGCTTTCAGAGGACGCCGCCCTAGAGTCCGCGGTTGAGTCGATGCAAACGCGAGGAAACCTGCCGAGGCCAGAAAGAGACCCCAGAGGAAGAACCCCAACAGCCCCGACGCGAGGTCACAGAAGACCGTTGCCTGTCCCCGTCCTCACCAGCCAGAGTGCGCCGCCTCCTGATCCATGGGCATCTGGCCTCCTGATCCATGGGCATCTGGCCTCCTGATCCACGGGCATCTGGTGGGGGCCCTCAGGAGGGCCTGACTCAGTCATTTGGCAAAATCGGCCCCAGAGATGGCACTGCTGTCGCCACCTAATGTATCTTAAAAGTGAGGACTTGAAGGCTCGAACTTTTCTCAAGTAACTTAGCTGCACCCTGAACAAAGAGCAAGACCACTTATAGGAAGGCAGAAGCGTAAAGCGGCCGGCGGAAGGGATGCGCCGTGCCCGGGGCTCCATCAGACCCCGCCGCCGAGACGAGGATGAGGGAAACCAGTCCACAGGAGGGAAAGTCAGCAGAGGCTGACGCAGAAGTGACACAGGGCAGAACTAGCGGACAGAGGCCTGGAACAGGTCCTATGATCAGATCCTCGCCTTCAAGACCTGGGCATGGCAAGCAGTCACGGAGCGGACACGCCTGACTCCAGCTCGCGGAGGCGAAGGCTGCGGAGTCTCAGCCGAAAACAGTGAACCGGATGGGACAGTATACGCCAGACGCCAGTTAATTAACGGACATTAATATCTCATTGTGTTAGACAGACATCCTCCAAAAGGAAAGAGAACGCAAAACGTGAATAAGGCCATGGTAAAAACTCAAGTCACCTAATAAACCTGTAACTAGAATCCTGGAGAGATGGAAAGGATAAAAAATATTTAAAGGGACGATAGCTAACAGTTTTCTGATTTGTTGAAAACTGTGAACTCACACGGAGAAGGCAATGGCACCCCACTCCAGTACTCTTGCCTGGAAAATCCCATGGACAGAGGCGCCTGCTGGGCTGCAGTCCATGGGGTCGCTAAGAGTCGGACATGACTGAGCGACTTGCCTTTCACTTTTCACTTTCATGCATTGGAGAAGGAAATGGCAACCCACTCCAGTGTTCTTGCCTAGAGAATCCCAGGGACGGGGGAGCCTGGTGGGCTGCTGTCTATGGGGTCACACAGAGTCGGACACGACTGAAGTGACTTAGCAGTAGCAGTAGCAGTGAACTCACAGAATCCAAAAACCTTAACAAACACCAAGGATTAGAAACAGGAAGAACATTATACTAGGAGGAGCCTGGTGGGCTGCGTCCACGGGATCGCTAAGAGTCAGACACGACTGAGCGACTTCACTTTCACACTTCACTTGCATGCACTGGAGAAGGAAATGGCAACCCACTCCAGTGTTCTTGCCTAGAGAATCCCAGGGACGGGGGAGCCTGGTGGGCTGCTGTCTATGGGGTCACACAGAGTCGGACACGACTGAAGTGACTTAGCAGTAGCAGTAGCAGTGAACTCACAGAATCCAAAAACCTTAACAAACACCAAGGATTAGAAACAGGAAGAACATTATACTAGGAGGAGCCTGGTGGGCTGCGTCCACGGGATCGCTAAGAGTCAGACACGACTGAGCGACTTCACTTTCACACTTCACTTGCATGCACTGGAGAAGGAAATGGCAACCCACTCCAGTGCTCTTGCCTGGAGAATCCCAGGGACGGGGGGGCCTGGTGGGCTGCCGTCTATAGGGTCGCACAGAGTCGGACACGACTGAAGCGACTCAGCAGCAGCAGCAGCAGCAGGCGTGTCATCAAGTGCAAATCAGGCCTCAGCAGCTGAGCAGACCGCTATTATGGANGGGGCCTGGTGGGCTGCCGTCTATAGGGTCGCACAGAGTCGGACACGACTGAAGCGACTCAGCAGCAGCAGCAGCAGCAGGCGTGTCATAATAAAATTGTTTAGAGGCAGTATTAAATAATAAAGGCAGCCAGAGGCAAAAAAGTACACATATGTACAGAGAAACAGATACAAGAATCACGGCGGATTCCTCGTTGCAAACAATACAAGCCAAAAGGCAGTGGAGGCAATTCTTAAAGCACTAAGAAGAGAAAATCCACTAAGCTAGACTTCTCTGCCGCTGAAACTGTCTTTTGAAGACTTTGTCGGACACGTGAGAGTGAAAGAGCATCCCCACCAGATCCACACCAGGAGAAACCCTGGAGAAAGCGCTTCAGGCAGAAGGGAAACATTGCCAGATGGAAACACGCGTTTACACACAGCACCAGACATGGTAACCACATGGATACATGTAAACACGCTTTATTCTTTCCATTTAAATATTTTAAAAAGATATTGATTGTTTAAGGCAAAAATAAGAATGATATACTGG
>SJYH01005954.1:429269-445319 GCA_006408735.1 Sylvicapra grimmia
CTCCTACGCGGCTCTCCTGTGCTCCTGCCCGTGCCCTCCGGGGCGCCGAGCCCCCGCCTCCTCCCCGCCTCTCTTCCCGCTGCGCGGCTGCACTGACAGGACTCGGCTTGGTTGGTGTTCCCGGCAGGACGTGGGCAGGGCCCGAAGCCTGGGCGTCCAGGGACCTGGGTCAGGGTGAGAGGCATGTGCCCTGTGGCGCTTCCCTCCCGCCAGCCCCGCTGCAGCGCAGTCACGGACTGGAGACACGGCTTCCCACGCACTCTGCCCTTCCCACTACAGAGACGGCCCAGCTGTCTGTCCACGTCTCCATCAGAGGGGACCCCCCCCAACCCGACAGTCTCTCCCCCTCCCCTCACCCACCTTCTGGGAACAGCTTCTTAAACCTTTTATTTACTTATTTTTAACCAGGTTTTGTTTTTGCATTGAGATGCAAAAAATTGTTGCTGGATTTTTTTTTAATCCAGTTCTTATCACAGCAGAAGTGAAGTCGCTTAATCATGTCCGACTCTTTGCGACCCCGTGGACTGTAGCCCACGAGGCTCCTCCATCCATGGGATTTCCCAGGCAAGAATACTGGAGTGGGTTGCCATTTCCTTCTCCAGTGGATCTTCCCCACCCAGGGATCGAACCCGGGTCTCCCACATTGCAGGCAGACTCTTAAACCTCTGAGCCAAGCAGAAGTTAAGGCTATTTGTGGGCCTTCATAAAGGCTCACAGGCCAGGAGGCTTTAGCAAACAAGAGGCCTTGTTGGCCTGGCCCCAGTTTCTCCTCGTGGCACGTGGGTCCCTGGGAGGATGTGAAGCCAGTGTTCACACTTCCTATCGCTGGTTCTCACTGTCTTTGTCTTCAAGCACATCCCAGTGCAGGGTCACTAGAGGTCGGCACCCCATGAGCTAAGAGGGGGCAAGGCAGTGATCTTTGGACCTGCCGGGCTGGGTCTGCCCTCGACGCTGGGAGTTGGGGGGTGAGCCCCACAGGCAGGCTTGGGGAAGCTTCAGAGAGATCCTGGGGTACAAATGAGGAGGAAAAGGGGGGGGGTCCCTTGCCCTCCTGCAGCATCTAAGGGCGTGGCTTTAATGTCTATTGTCAGCAGCAGTGGCCACAAGTTCTCCCAATTCTGACTATATGTATATATATTGGGGGGGGGGGTCAGGGATTCGATTAAATACTGACAGAAGAGCAAACGTGTCCCCATGGGGCTCCTCCAGGGCTGTCCCTGCTCCTTTTAGCCTATTGCCAACCCACCTTAATAATTTTGGATCCCACGTATGCAGGGCGAGGTGAGACGGCTCCTCCTGGGCCCTAGCAGTGGGTGGTCGGAGGCCCAGATGCCAAGCCCCCCGAGTCCCTCCTCCTCTGCAGGCCCCCGCCCCTCCCATCCGGAAGGCGCACAGGGCAGGTTTCCTGTCGCCCTTATTCTCAGGTGGCCACGGGGATAGGCGTGCAGAAGACCGGCTGCAGAGTTCTTTGTGTTGAGATCAGAACCACAGATGGCGTGACCGGGAGGGCTCCCCTCCTGAGACTTAACATAAGCACAGAAATAGGCCTCCTGGGCATGCCCGAGAACTAGCGTTCATCATTATTGTGTTATTTTGCCCTGGGGACCCGGATCCAGGCTGGCCCCCTTCCTCCCAGGGCCTCGAGGGTGGACGCAGGTTCCTTCGACATCTTCGCCTTGTTTACGCTGGCATCTCTCTGGCCGGGTGACGTTCACAGTCGGGGTTGTCCCTCGAAAGACGAGGCAATGGCCGAGAGGGTAGGGCAGAATGCAGGGGACAGGCGGACTTTCCCCGTGTCCTCGACTCTGTATAACCCAGGGTCTCTCAGCATCAAGGATGCAGCTGACCAGGAGGAAGAAAGACCAGCTGGAGAAGGAGCCTCAGCATTTTGGTGATTCTCCCAAAGATTTGCAGAGACAAAGATAAAACCAGTATAGAGAGCGAAATACTTACAACGGTGCAAAGGTAAATTCCGGGGACCAAGAGCTAAAGCTCCTTTAACAAGCAGAATTCTGTGTAAACCTTTCAGCACTAAGCTTGTGGATTACATTTTGCAGAATCGAGATTCACAAATATTTTCCTGATGGAGGGAGGCCCATTATGTCTCCAAGACAGAGATATTCCAATGTTGGCCTTCGTGGTCTATTGAAAGATGGATCTAACAAGGCCTTTAATCATGTCTTAAACTTAAAAATGAACCCTCCAACTTGGTCCCCACGACCCCAGCCAGCACTGTTGGAGCTTCGGGGGCTTCTCTCTGGCCAAGAACAGAGAGTTCGAGTCAGAGGAGCTTTCAGCTTGTCTGCGTGTTATTGGATTAGCTGAGTTGCTTTTTGCTCCCAAACAACCACCCTCAAGGCTATTTTGATCTCAAAACACCAGAATTTGAGTCCAATCTCCCTGTCTGTGTGTCATGGAAAATATTATGTCTGGCTTTTCCTCCTTTCCGGCTATCCTCCTCCTCTCTCTTCCATTCATGCGTTTCTCCCCAGGGAACACTGCTCCCCAGGGAGGTGGTGGTCATCACAGAGGGGCCTGTGTGGGGCCTTAGGCACGTCACACTGTAGCCCCATCCCCTGCTCCCTCCCGGGAACAACCATCCCTGCTCCCTCCCGGGAACAACCATCCCTGCCCCAGCCCGTGAGTCACCTGCAGTGGCCAGGTTTGCAGAGAGGATATAACGTCAGGATTCTGGTGACTCACAATGTGATGATGGTGATTGTAATGATGGTGGTGGTGATGCTGGTGGTGGTGGCTGGGGGAGCTTTTCAGGATTTAAGAAGCTCTCTATGTAACCACTAGCTGCTGGCAAAGTTAACATAACAGAAGTTTTAGAGCCTCGCTCGACAGAAAGCACAGACTTCAGGAAACCATCTCAGCAGGGTCACTAAGCAAACAGCAGCAAAAGCTACAAATAGCAACAGCAAACCCAGGCAAGGAGGAATCAGGTTTCCAGAGGCAGCTGGGGCGGGGGTTGTGTGCCCAGGAGCCGGGGAGGAAGGGCCACAGGGAAGGAGGCCTTCCAGCAGAGGGACGTGCCGCCCGGCTGTGCAGGTGGGTTTCCACTGTGGGGTTAGACCCTACAGAACCGCACAGAGCAGGCGTGGGGCTTGAGTAAGTCACTCCCTGGGCCTGCCCCCCAGGGCACGGAGCGGACCTGCGGGTCCCCGGGGAGGGCCCTCGTGTCCCCTGGCATGAGCCTCATCCTGATTCATCGCCGTCACGGTCTTGCTTTTCCTTAGAGTTAGTGCCCAAGTGTGGGCCTAGATGCCCAGCTTGGTCCTGCCAGTCTTGTTTTTAAATTTTTTCCTTCTAGTCCCTTCTTTCTAGCTTCCTCGTCCACCCCCTTTGCTACGCGGCTTTTCCGTTGCCGAGTCCAGGGCTCCGGCCCCGCGGTTGCCCAGCCTGGCTTTGCTGGGAGCGTTCGCGAGGCAGCTCACTCTCTCCCGCCCTCGGGCTCTGTTCACGGAACCTGCACGCGGAACCCTGGTGGGGGGTCCCGGGTGAAGATTGAGGCTGGTGTCTCCTCCTTTTACCGAGAGGCATGGAGTGACTGCTGGCTTCTCCCTGTGACGCTGGCAGCTGCCAATCGTCGCCCATCCATCCTGGGATACAGAGTGGTTGGTCTAACTGTGTCGCTGTTTCCATCCTGGAGCTGAAATACTCGGATAAAGAGAGAGTTCTCATAACTCTCGTCCGTGTGTGTAACATTGGGACGGTACGTGGAGGAGCTGGATCCTCCCGGCCAGTTTTCAGGGTAACGAGCTGGGACCCCGCTGTTCCCTGAACAGCATGTTCTCTGAATCTTCTTATTAACGTGTCCATTTAGACTTATTTAATAGCCCTCATTCTGTGTGAACCAGCATCCTTTCGGAAACTCAGGAAGTCCCTGTTTGGGGCACCTCCTCACGTCAGCTCCTGAGTCGGCATGCCACACTAGGGACCTTGGTGGCCTCGCCACTACCTGGCGTGACAAGATGCCCCAGGCCCATTACACTGCCCTCCCTGCCCGCTCCCACACACAGCCCCGAGGCCAGCCTTTTCTCCAAGAAGCCCTACTTCTCTCAGTGGGGAATGTATTCCAAACCCGTCCTCGGGGCACGAGGATGTTATGGGGAAGATCTTACGGCTCTGTGCTGTTTCTTTGATCCACCCTGACAACAGGCGTTCATTCAACTATTGTGTAATGTCTGCACCTCCTTCCTTCAACACCACACTCAGGGACACACAGGATGATGGATTAGAAAACTGACAAGATGCCTCTTCTATTTCCCCCGTGGCCCACAAGGTCTCAGAGCACCGGGATTATATGTCTGTATGTGTATCAACACCAGCACATATGTAGCCACAACAGCATTACCCCCAGGCTGCTATAAGTACCAAGAAAGGTCAGTCTCTCCGTTTTTGCCGTGTGTGTTTCCTGTTTCTTCCTTGCTTTGGACGGGGCGCTGCGTCTCATGCCAGCAGAGCCATGATGCACAATATCTTCTCCCTTGCAGCCTCATTTAATTTTCTGCACGTAGCTCCATGAGCGCTAGTTACCAGCCTTCAGTGAAAATCTCTGTGGTCATTTTTGTTTAAAGCTCATTTTCTAATTACCTTCCTCAGGACGGGCTCATGAGAACAATAGCTCTGATGTCTTGAATGTTGATAACACTTCATGTTTTTATGCTATTATGCTTTCAAAGTCCACTTTTGCTGGATAAAAAAATACTTGGTTCGCATTTTCCCACTGAAACACATTAAACATAATATTCTACTTCTTTCTGGCATCAAGACTTTCTGTGAAAAATGTGTGATAGAATTTTTATTTCTCTTATTATCTTACTGTTTTACCTGGCTGCCTAAAAGATGATTTTTTTTTGCCTTTTTTTGTAAAAGCTGGTTAACGTAGAAGCTTCTGTCTTTCTAGTAGTTGTTCTGGTCCGTATTTTCAGGTATACTGTGTGCTTTCAATACAGCAGTGGTTTTAAAATATCTTTTTAAATAAGGAAGGTTATCTTGAAACGCAGCTTTTAGTATTATTTTATTCCCCTCTTTGATTTCTTCTTCAGGACTCAGGATCATACATAAGGCTGTCTTTGCCTGTCTTCAGAATTCCTGTGTGTTTTTGTTTTTCTTGAATCCCTTTTCTTTTCTTCACTGTGTTAAAAGCCTGGCCCTTCTGTCTTCTATTCTTCTTTAGTATTACCTCATCCTATTCATGTTTCTTCTGCCTGAGTTTTCATTTCTGAAATGTCTTTTACATTTCTGATTTTCCCCTCAGCTCTGTCATTCATTTCTGAAATTTTTTGAATGATGACTTTGCTTTCTTTCGTATCTGATATCATCCTTGAACCTCATTTTGAAGCAGCGCTCAACAATGGCTTCAGTATATTATTCGAACCTGACTCTCCAGCATGCTTTTTTGGTTCACATAGGTATTATTCGGTGCTTTATCAATATGTTTATAACAGCTTTCAGTGGCAATTTGATATGTCTCTTTTAAAAACTTTGAATTTTTAACTGTGGTTAAGAGCATGCAGCGTGGGCTTCGCCGCCCCGGCTCCGGCTGAGCGTGCGCTCCCGCCACTGTGCCGCCACTCTCTAGAACTTCTTCATTTTGCAAAACTGAAGCTCTCTGCTCATCAAGCAGCAACTCCCCCTCCACCTTCCCTCCTGCAGCCCCGGACACCCTCCATTCTAACCTCTGTCTCTAAATTTGAGGGCTCTAGGGATAAAAAGCAGAGACGTTACTTTGCCGACAAAGGTCCATCTAGTCAAAGCTATGGTTTTTCCAGTAGTCATGCATGGATGTGAGAGCTGGACCATAAATAAAGCTAAGTGCTGAAGAATTGATGCTTTTGAACTGGAGTGTTGGAGAAGACTCTTGAGAGTCCCTTGGACTGCAAGGAGATCCAACCAGTCCATCCTAAAGGAGATCAGTCTTGGGTGTTCACTGGAAGGACTGATGCTAAAGCTGAAGCTCTAATATTTTGGCCACCTGATGCGAAGAACTGACTCACTGGAAAAGACCCTGATGCTGGGAAAGATTGAAGGCAGGAGGAGAAGAGGATGACAGAAGATGAGATGCTTGGATGGCATCGCCGACTCAATGGACATGAGTTTGAGCAAGCTCTGGGAGTTGGTGATGGACAGGGAAGCCTGGCGTGCTGCAGTCCATGGGGTCGCAAACAGCTGGACGCGACTGGGTGACTGAATTGAACTGAGGGATCTGTGTATGTGGAATCTCACAGCATGTGTCTTTGACATCTGGCTTATAAGGTTCTCAAGTTTCATCCATGGTATAGCCTGTGTCAGAATTTCCCTCCTGCTTAAGACTGAATAATATTCCTTTGAGTGGATGGACTACATTTTGTTTATCTGTTTATCTGTTCAGGGACTGATGTGTCTCCGTTCTATGGGGAGTTAGTTTTTACTTAAAAATTAAAATAAAATGGCCATGCCATGAGACGTTTGGGATCTTAATTCCCCAAGCAGGAATTGAACCTGTGTCCCCTGCATTGGAAGCGTGGAGTCTTAGCCCCTGGACCTGCTGAGAAGCCCTGGGAAGCCAGTTTTTCTGAGTCCTTAGAAGGAGGCGTGGCTCAGGCCAGCTCGCTGACCTCCCAGAGCTCCGTCGTGGGGTGATTCCTCGTGGTGCTGTGAGTACGGGGGTTGCTTCCTGGATCTTCCTGGCACCTCTCCTGGCCTGGTCTTCTTGGGTGCCCCACATTTTTCGGGCACTCCCGCCTGAGACCAGCCCTCCTGGTGCCAGAGTCTGCTGCCTGCCTAGGGCACGGTGAGGGCAGGCTTGCCGGCCGTTTGGGGTCTCCTGCCCTCAGGGACGCCACCAGTCCCCCGGCTTCTACCTCCCTCCTGTGGGCACGGGTGCCCTGCAGGTCTCCTGGCTGCTGGCGGCTTGGCTTCACCCACCTGCGCTTTGGAGTTCTGGCGGGGTCCTCCCTCTGCCGAGAGCGTTTTCTGTGGAGTTTTGCCTTTGCAATCTAGTTGACGTGACTGCTTTTGTGTAAAGATCCGAAGACATTAAAACATTATGCCGCCACTGCCTCTCTGCTTCCAAAATCCTGCGGTAGATTCCCCTCTATTCACAGGGAGACCCACCAACGGTTCACGTCGCCACAGCCTGACGCATTCCCTGCGAAGTTCTTCATCGCTACGTCTCCTGATGGCTTTACCCTCTGATGATGATGCCATTTCCTGAAATAGCATTTCATTACAGGTTGCAAAATAGTAGTTTCCTAATTCTATCGTCCCCTGCTTACTGAGGAATCAGATTCTTCTACAGGAGGGCCGTCCCTTGTTCACCGGAGCTGTTAGTGTCTTTGAAACACAGTTCTGCTCAGAAGGGTGGGATGAACGCCTTGCTCTTTCCTGTCTCTGATCTGTTTGTAAGGGTTGTATTAGGCACCTTAGCAGCTGGCGGTGGAGTCCAGTGCGTGTTGTTCTATTTCTGCTTCTTCTTTTCTTGAGTGTCATTACTGACGCGTGTCTTTTTGTATAGTTGGTGTGCAGACTCGCCCCATCTTTGGCTGTCTCTAAGATGCTTCCTGTAGCCCCTTGACTGCCATCTTTTATTTAGTTTTGCCTCATCCTCATCTTTCATCTGCTTTCCATCCTTCCCCACCGAGTTCTGGACCCTGGGAGCTCGTGCCCCCCTATATGGACCCCGTCATTGGGCTCCTGTGCACTCTGGATTCTCGCTGGGTTTGGCCAAAGGGAGGCCCTCACGGGAGATGCAAAGATGGGGCAGGAGCCAGCGCCCCTGGGCGCCTGCCTTCTCAGCGTCTGCAGAGGCAGCGGGCACCGCCTTCACCTTGGCTCCCAGCCCCCAGAGCTGAGGCTATAAATCCCTGTTCCTCTAAACTTCCCAGTTTGTGCCACTTCGTTACAGCACCTTTAGGCAAATAGCACACACGCCAAACCAGAATTTTTATAAGATTAGTATGCTATGCACAAGTACGGCTTTTATTAGGAATTAAAGTATGGTTTAAAATGAGGAAGTGTATTAATATAATTTATCACATTAACTTCTCTAAGAATACTTATAAAATCACGTTAATGAAAGGGATTTGATTTTCTGGGACCCCATTTCCCAAAAATGCACATATGTGTCTATTATGTAGAAACATCCTATGCTTGTCCATCTAACAACCTAAAAATTCATCTGAAATCTATGGGAATAAATACAAAAGAGGAAGAATGGCCAATAAAGAAAGCACCAAAACCAACGAGTTTTGTAAATGCCAAAGTATTAGAAACAGAAAGTGTAATGAACAAAGTGACTTCATGACAGTGGCCCAGCATAAACTCCTGGGAAGCAAATTTAAGCAACATGCAGTCCCAGTCAAACCAATCTATAAAATTTTACTGAAAGATATAAAGCAAGACAAATGAAAGGAGGATTATTGACCCAATATTATAAAGATGCCATTTCTCTCCTAATTAACCTAAAAAAGCACAATCACAGTCAAATTTCAGATGAGTCTAAAGGTTAGCAAGATGAGTGAGTGATTTTCACACCATTGAGGGGAACTTGCTCTAGTAGATGTGAAAATATTTTCGAGAGTCAAAATCAGAATGGATTGTGCCTGAGGTCAGATAGAGGGTGAGAAATCAGGGAGCCAGGACAGAAAGATCAGAGCGTTCCAGGCGAGAATGTCGGAATGTTGCGGGGCACCCACATCCGGTGTAGAAAGACCGGGCTATGCTGTCAATCATAATGGGCCAGCTGGTTAACTTGGTTGGGAAAAAGGTAAATTCAATCCTTAGCTCAACCTGCAAAAAAAGCAAGTTCTGCATTGGCAAAATATTTAAAGAGAAAAAGTATGAATGCCTCAAATCACAAAAAATAAAAGCAGGTGATCCTCCCTGCCGTAGTCCTAGGCGCCGGGCAGGCTTCACCCAGGAGCCGAGGAGGCTGTCGTCTGGTGGCTGAGGTGCAGCCCCTTCCGTGTCACCTGGCGGCTGGTCTGGGAGAGGGCTTCACGTCTCTGTGCTCCAATTGCTGCATCTCTGAAACGGGAGCCCCCCTTGTGAGGTCATTGCAAAGATGAAGTGAAATGACACGAAACTTGCTAAGGACAGGGCATTCTGGAAGGGTTAGCTACGTCTCGCTTACCTAACAGTTGAAGGTGGTGCAGACAAAGCCTCAGAGAACAAATGTCATAGAACGCCCGTCGGCACGAAGCGGGCGCTGCGCCTGGCAGCGCATCTGAAGCTTTGACTCATTCTTTTCGTGGAGGCGGTCCCTTCCTGCCCCTGGCTGTGCATGCTGGCGATCAGGAACGGCTCACAGCGTGCAGGGCGGCGGGGACGCTGCTGTCCACCCAGGGCCGGCACCCCGCCGCGGCGATGTTGCTCCCGGGGGGAGCTGCCACTCCGTGGGGCTTGGGGGTTGCTTCCAACCAGGAGGACGTGTCCCCTTGGGCTGCTGACCAAGAAGCGGGCAGGACCACCCCACTCTCGACCTCCTTGCCTGAAGGCCGGAGCCGGGTGGCCTGGGAGAGGATGCCCGAGGAGGGATGCAGCCTGGGACCCTGGGTCACCATGGAAGGTGGCCCCGGCACCGAGCTGTGGTAGTCCTGTTCCTAATACACCGGCATTCAGACACTCTGAGAGCCCCTCCATAGGGCTTTCCCCGTGGAAGGTGCGGGAGAACAGGACAGTCCTAGCCTGAAAACTGGGGATCCCTGTGGTCCAGGGCCAGCTCTGGTGGGAAGAAGTCCCTCCCAGTGTGTGAGTAAATGTAGATTTTTTGATATAAGAGCTTGAGTATGAACCAGATTTAAATAAGCAGATGATTAATCTTCCCATTGCACGCATGCGTGATCAGTCGCTCATTTGTGCCTGACTCTTTCCAACCCCATGGACTGTAGCCCGCCAGGCTCCTCTGTCCACGGGATTCTCCAGGCAAGAGTACTGGAGTGGGTTGCCATGCCCTCCTCCAGGGGGTCTTCTCGATGCAGGTGTCAAACTCACGTCTCCAGCGGCTCCTGCACTGCAGGCAGATTCCTTATTGTTGGGCCTCCGGGGAAGCCCAACCTTCCCATTAGAGACAAGCAAATGTGAAGAACCTACCTCAGAAGAAAACATAATTCCAGAGAACTGAGAAGAGAAAAAGGAGATTTGTGAAAACAAGGCAACATGTTTAACCACCCGAAAAACAGCTACAGAGCTGACACATGCTGGGAATCCAACAGAAAAGACAGGCCTGAAAGAATCAAACCGATGTGCACAGCACAGTGAATGCAAGTGAAAAAGAAAACAGTGATTAAGAAAATTAGAGAGAAGATGGTTGCCACGGAAGGTCATACAAAGGGAATTTTATGTGCCAAGGGACCCCAACGGCCAGGGACTTTGGAGAGCCCAGAAAATGGTGTGAGGCATGTCGTCAAAGTTATCACACAAGAGGATTTCCTCCAGCTGCAGAAAGTGGAGAGGGGGACTGGAAGAGGATCCACAAAACCTCAGCACTGACACACTTCGTGGGGTAGGGGGGCGGCCGAGCCTCGGCAGCAGCAGCAGAGCCGAGCCGTGGTCACCCCGGATGGCCAGGTCTCAGGCTGTTTCCCTACTGATGTGCTTTCTGATTTTCCTTTGACGACAGAGTTGGATTCCTTGTGCAGTGAGACGTGTTAAATCAGTAAATCCGTGGCGTGAGGAGGGTGGGGGTACATAGGAGGGGCTGCTACTCTGTGGCCCATGATGAGATCCTGACGGCCGGCTTCTCCCTGGAGGAGGCTGTGTTGAGGACTCTGTCCACGGCTGTCAGCGCTCCACTGGCCGCCTTGGGATTTGTGAGCCTTGTGTCTGGTCTGGTCCCCTGAACCCTGAGAATATGCTTGCCGCCTGGACTTGTTGACCTCTGGGTTCCTGCCTCTGGAGGCCCAGGCCGGTGGGGGGCAGCCCCCTGGGAGAGGCGCCCTGGGGCTTCGTCCCCTGGGGGTTAGCTCCCATTACGCTGCCGGGATCGCTAAATGTGCACGGTTGGTTCCAAGAAAGGACGCGTTTTCAGATGTAGAAACAAGATTCCTTTCACTATTCAGAAACTTGGTTTTGCACCACCTGGACTTCTCCAAAAACTTTAATGAAAAATTCATCCATGAACACAAAGTTTTGGAATTTCCCTGACAGCGTATAACATGTCCCTTTTTAAAAAATTATTTCTTGGGGATGATCCAGTGTCACTGAATTTTACTGTCCCGAGGGAGCGTTTTCGGAGACCTGCCTGGAAATCATATCTCAAGTGAAGTTTTAATATAAACCGCAAAGACGACAAGCGACTTTATTATATTAAGAGATCATTTGTTCTATACATTCTCAGAGTAAAGTTATCTGCAGTCTCAGTTTTATAACCATCTGCAATTTAAATGAGCGCCTTTATTGAATCATCACATATTATGCTGTGCACCTCACTGCTATTTAGAATAAGACAATGCTTTTTTTTTTTTTAATAAAGTCTCCTCACCCCCACCCCAGATTCCAGATTAAAGAAGCCTGCATAATTTCCATGTATATGGTAACATTTTTCTTACTTCAAAATGCAAAACAAGTCTGTTTTTTAAAAAAGCAAACACCAGCTGAAGGATCGCATGGTTTCACAACCTAATTATAAGCACTCAGTGATCTCTGAAGGCACAGCAGAGCAAAGAATCGTGCTGCNGGTGTGTCCGCAGGGGCAACGTCTGGGGTCGTGGGATTTGGGGAGGATGAGCTGTTTTACACACACGTGAAATCTGAGGTCCCAGGAGCGCTCAGGGGAAGGTTTCAGAAGGGAACGGGATGTCGGAGCTGGAGCTCAGGCGTGGGTGAGCGCTGAGAGGGCCCTGGCAGTCTGTTCTGTTACGGGTATCTGGGGTAACTGGGGCTCCTGGTAATCCCTGTTTCCTCTGATTTTCTTCCCCATGGAAAAGAAGAGGCTTTCTGCTGAGGACTTGTCAGCCTCCCCATTATGATTGACACTGGTGTTTTTTTCAAGTATTGGATTTTATGGGAACTGTCAGCCTTTGACTCAAAAAGAGACTTTTTATGCTTTGTGGGACGTTCGTGCCATTTCAGCCGGATCCAGGGCCCCGCTTATTGTGGGCTTATTAGTTCCAAGCCCATAACTCGCTGTTTGCATTTGGAATGTGATGTCTGCAAGTTTTCAAGTTTTCTACTTTTATTCCCCGTTGGGAATTCCTCACGAGACAGATACTGACAATCGAACTGCTGGGAAGCGGCTCTGCGTACGAGTCTGCAGTGTGATCTAAGATGTGTTTATTAGTGGAAGTAAACCAGGAAGATCGCACCCCGTCCAGCTGGCCTCTAGCGAGCTCTGGGGCTTGTGGGAGGGGCCCACACTACAGGGGACAGAGGCCCCGGCCGCTTGCTGTGCGCCCTGCCTGCCTTTGCCTGTCTGCCTCTCTCTTCCCCTGTGATCACAGGTGCGCAGAGAAGGCGAGGCCGTTCGTCAGGACGTCACAGCGAGTGCCCTGCTCCACGCCTGGCCCACTGGCCGCGATAGGGCCGCCTGGGACTCAGGTCCTGATCTTGCGTGCTGCTCAGGCAGAATCTGCTCTCATTTCCTGGAACCACCTGGAAAGTCACGTGCACTCATTGACTGATGCAGCTGGACGGAAGGACTGACAAGTTAGCTGTCCCTCAGGAGAGAGGGTAGCGAGGTGAGGCTTGCCCTTTCTGCCCTGCTGCATGTATGCAGGATGGCAGAGAGCTGCAACCTTCCATCGGAACCTCCAAGACACCTGTGCCCTCTGGGACTCCGTCTTTTCCCGTCTGCCAGCTCACCAAGCTGCCCATCACCGGGCTTTTTAAGCAGCTTACCGTGAAGGGGCTGGTCGGCTAAAACTGAGTAACTGCAGGACCACCGCCTTTGTCTACAGCGATTTGCAAAGCCGACATTTCCAGAGTCAGCACATGGAGGCCTTTGGTTGAAATTGCTCCTTTTCTCCTCCCACACTCCAGAAGCATCGCGTTTGCGACATTCTTTGGCCTTTAGCATTATTTCATGGACTCCCTTCAACAGTTCTGAGTTTCTCTCTGCTTGTTATAGAAAATGACACGATACTTTTTTTTAAGTAGTGGAGCTTCTGAAATCATTCCTGTCCTGTTTTTAAAAGCACACGGCTGGGGAGCCAGGTGGCGCCTCACAGTGTTCTAGAACTAGGATTTTCCTGTGTCCCACTGGCCACGTTAACTGACACATTCTTCTTCATGTCAAGGCAAGATTCAAGAATCATTCATGCTAAAAGATGTTGGATGGTTTTGCCGTCTGCTTTTGCTTAATCTTTTCCCTGCATACAAAGCGTAAGAGACATTCCTCCGTGAGAAGTCACCCGATTGGCGATGACCCGTCGCTGCCCTCGGTGCTCCCTGTGATAACTACTCCAGCTGCACAGACGGGAATGTTCCGTCTGCGTTTGTCTTAGAGCAGCTGGAGGCAGGTCCACCTGTGGGGACCCTGGCTTTTCAGGATCAGTGCCCTTACTGCCGATCCTTACTTTTGTTCTTCGTTCTTAGATCGTGTATTCTGCCTCCAAACGTATCTTGTTTACTCAGTTTCCCCTTTTGAGACTTACAGGGCTTCTCTGGTTGCTCAGACTATAAAGAATCTGCTTGTGATACAGGAGACCTGGCTTTGACCCTTGGGTCTGGAAGATCCCCTGGAGAAGGGGATGGCTACCACTGCAGTATTCTTCCCTGGAGAATTCCATAGACAGAGAAGCCTGGTGGGTTACAGCCCATGAGGTTGCAAAGAGTCAGACACGACTGAGCAACTAACACTTTCTGAGATGCAAAGATTCCTTAAAAACGATTCCTTAAAGATTGTGGTTGTATGTGAGGTGACCCCTTCCTCACCCAGTTGAGGGCTTTGCTTTAAATATGCATTTACATGGAATGCTGCTTTAGGGGTAAGTAGGCAAAATTGCAAATTAAAGAGAGCAGGAGCGTTTACCATCTTAATTGCTGGGAAGAAGTAGCATTCATAACTTTTGCTCGTTTAACTTAAGAGAGCCCGTTGTGTCTCCTCCTAGTTACCAGTGTCATCCTGTGCTGTGGGTTTCTACCTCGTTGCAGACCTGACTCCTTTGATATCATCAGCTGACAGTCGGGCTACGCGTCATTTTCAAACTGCGCTGAGGATGAGTGAAAGTTTAGCCATCAATCAGTGAAGCCTTTCTTCTAAGGGGGTCATTTAAGTTGTTTACAGTTTCTCAAGATCTCCATCCTCCAGGAAAATAAAACCCACGGTCCTTCCCAGGAGCAATGCTTGACTTGGATTCAGCAGAGGAGAGAGTGTCCTGAGGCAAGTCTGAGTGAGCCAGAAGATTCTAGTTCCAGTTGCCAGGTGTACCTTCACACCTTTGCTGAGTGAATGGCTGAATATATTCGCTGGCATTTTCTATCTTACTATGACCACGACTTGGCGTTTTTAGCACAAGTGCTCTGCCCAAATATCAATAAGGTTTTCATGGTGGCCCTGGAGCCTTCAGCGTCATGGGGCAGTTCTGTGCAATTTCCATTTCTCAGAAGAGGAAGCTGCTGTTATTGTTTCTAATAACAGAATTGTTCTCACTCTTGCAGAACGCTCTCGTGTGCCCATGGACGCTCCTGTCCTGTGCGGCTTCCAGGAGGAGCCAAGTCCTTCCAGCTCTGCCCTCTAGAGCAGGGCACTTGCCTGCCGCAGCCCTGGGGTTGGAGACGGACCCTCGCTCTGAGGGTCAGCTGCTCCTCCCTCAGGCTCGAGGCAGAGTGACGGCGGCCCAGCTGCGCCCGATGAGGACGTCTGAGCAGGCTCCCGGTCGGTACAGAAGGGACCCCCCCAAGCCCTGCCACCTCGGGAGCAGGGGTCCCGGATCCTCGGGGGGCAGGATGACCCTGCCCTAGACCTCTAGGGCCACTCTGCCCAGGGCAGCCTGGGCAGTGGGCTCTTGAGTCTTGTCTTCGTGGATGGATGATAAAACTTGTCTGCAGGGGTCCTCCCAGAGTGAGGAGCTGTCCTGACCCAGTGGAGACCCCCGAGGAGGGTGAGGTGAAGTCTCATCCGACACTCTTACGGGTGGGCTTGGAGCAGGGTGCCGTGTGGACATGGTGGGACCCCGGGAGCCCGGCTTTATGAGTCAGGGAGGCTGTGTGGTGTCAGTGTGGACAGACGTGCGCTCACACGCGCGGAACAACCCTGTCGCGCCCCCAAAATAGAGCGCGCGCTGAGCGTACAGCCCAGGGTCCTGCTTGTTTATTTGGTTTTCCTCTTAATAATGAGGACTGCTTTTTATAAAATTATTAACTGAAAGCCTTGATGAGCTTATTTGATGCTGGTTAGGGCTTGGCTGCAGACGGCTCTGCTGTGGTCTTGAGTTTCTGGAATCTCACGATTTCTGTCCCTTTTGCTCAAGGAGCCAGACAAAGCAAAACCACATAAACATCCTACACGAGACCAGCGCCGGAAATAACTGCAAAACTAGGCAAAATTTTGGACGCAACGTCACATTATTTCCTATATATTAGTGTTTCCTACTATAAACTCTTGTAGCCTGAGTAGTTTGCTCTTACTCATTTAAAACTATTTTTAATTACAAAGGAGAAACATGTTTAATGTTGAAAATTTATACAAAAGCAAAGAGAGTAAGGAATCCCCCCACCATAGTCACTGCTAATGTCTGGTTTACATCCTTCCAAGCATTATGAAAAGGAGGAAAAAGTACATCACATTGTATAGCTTTAAATAGTCTTCTTAGTATATCTGAGTGTTTTTCTCACACTGATAATATGTGCTCACATTTTCATGGTTAACAGTTGACTCACACAACAAAATATATTGAATAAATCATCCATGTGTGAAATTTTAATTTTTTATGTAATTAAAAACAACATACTTCTATAAATATATATGTATCTAGTTTACTATTTACTACCATTGCTAATTGGAGAAGGAAATGGCGACCCACTCCAGTACTCTTGTCTGGAGAATCCCATGGACAGAGGAGACGGGTGGGCCACAGTCCATGGGGTTGCAATGAGTCAGACATGATTGAGCGACTAACACAA
>SJYH01005954.1:455884-475111 GCA_006408735.1 Sylvicapra grimmia
GAGCAGGACGTCACATCACACTCGTCTCCTCTCCTTAGGCTCCCCTTGGCTGCAGCAGTTTCTCAGACTTTCTTGGTTCTTGATGACCTTGACTCTGAGCCGAGTGCTGGTCAGGCATTCTGCAGAGTTCCCCCAACTCAGACCTGCTTCTCTAACACCTGGGCTGGGTAGTGTCTTTGGGAGTAAGGCAGCAGGGATAAAGTGCCCTTCTCACTGCAGCATACCAGCGGTCCGTGCTCGCAACAGAACTTATCACAGCCCGTGTTAACCTTGATCACCTGGCTTGAGGCTGTGTTTGTCACATTTGTACTGGTTGGCTTAGAGTCCTGGTTTGCCGGTTCTAACAGTGGGATGAGCCAAGAAATCGCCTCTATTCACTGTGTCTCACTGGATCATGGGTAATATCTTTTGCTTCCTTGTGTATCTTGTAATTTTTCATTTGATTCTGGACATTGTTTATGAAAGAAAAGTGGAGCCTTAAGTATACCTTGATTTTGTTTCATTCCTTTCCCAGATGGGGCTAGGCTGATTTTTTCAGATTTCCCAGAGTATAGCTGAGCTGGTTCAGAGTCACTGCTTTAATCAGATCAGGTTCAGTTGTGATCACCCAAATGCCATACACTTTCTGGATCTTGTCAGTACGTGAGCTAGAGGGAGACAGATATTTTTGGCTCAGCTTTGGTTTCAACTCCAGGAGAGCCACGGCATCCAGACACTTCGACAACAGGAAAAGCTCTAAAATGTTCTGGCCAGTGTCTCCTCCACTGCTGATTTTGGCAAAACCTGGGGAGAAGTGACTGAGGGACTCATTGAACAGAATGCTTTGCCCTTGCCTTGGAGTTCTTTCTTGCAGACTTCAGTCCACCCCTGTACCCACACGCTCCTTTGAGTCCGCTGACGTCCCCTCACCTCTGCAAAGTTTCTCCACCTGGACACCTTCGCCAGGTGTGGAAGGCACCGCAGCTCTGTCTCTTCCTGCAGAGAGCTCCAAGATCTCAGAAGTTCTGGTCAAAAGCTTCCTGTTTCTGCTCCTCTTTGCTAGCTCTGTAGAAAANCCTTTGAGTCCGCTGACGTCCCCTCACCTCTGCAAAGTTTCTCCACCTGGACACCTTCGCCAGGTGTGGAAGGCACCGCAGCTCTGTCTCTTCCTGCAGAGAGCTCCAAGATCTCAGAAGTTCTGGTCAAAAGCTTCCTGTTTCTGCTCCTCTTTGCTAGCTCTGTAGAAAAATCTGGTTTTTATTTTGTCTCACTTATTAGTGAAAGACTTATTATTCTTATACATCTGCCTCTGATTGTAATATTACTTTACTCTGAATGGATACATATTTTGACATCTTAGTGTCACTTACTGTTAAATTAATGGGTGTCAAGAGAAAATATTTGAGAATGAAGTAATCCAAAGATTTTGTCAGCTAAACAAAGTTTATTTCAAAGATTACCTGTGTCAATCAAAACACCCCAGATTGGAATAAGTGAATAACTGAACAAATTCTTTCTAACAGATTGAATGGAATTGTACATTTAAAACGTACAATTTAACTCAGATATAGTATATGACTGTATCATGGATATTGTTTCCAAATTTTCCAAATACTATTTTAAAAAACATTTTAATTGATTGACTTATTTCCTTTGGCTCTGCCGGGTCTCAGCTGCAGCATGTGGAGTCTTTAGCTGTGACACATGGGATATAGTCCCTGAGAGGGATGAACTCAGGCCCCTGCACTGGGAGTGAGGAGTCTCAGCCACTGGACCACCAGGGAAGTCCCTCTAAACACCATTGTTGCAAGATATGTCTTAATGGAATGCTGAAAATAATTTGATAATGTCTTCTCTTATGTTAATGTTTTCTCTTAAAAAGCTGTTTTTTCTAGAATACGGCAGCCTCACAGATCAGGTAATAGTGCAGGAAGGTGAGTGGCGGCAGCCTGTGGGAGTCTGGTGTCTTACTGTGAAGTTGAACAAAGTTTCAGTAAGTTGCCTAAGCAACACAAATCCAGGTCATCTGGCATTTTCAGAGGAAAGAAGAGATGGCAAATATTCTTTATGTAGTTTAAGAATTTGAAGTAAACAGCTAAGCAAGTTTTGCACAGAATTAAATTTGTTTTCTTAACAATTACACATGTTTAGGGTTAGATGACCAACCTAGATAGCATATTCAAAAGCAGAGACATTACTTTGCCGACTAAGGTCCGTCTAGTCAAGGCTATGGTTTTTCCTGTGGTCATGTATGGATGTGAGAGTTGGACTGTGTAGAAGGCTGAGTGCCGAAGAATTAATGCTTTTGAACTGTGGTGTTGGAGAAGACTCTTGAGAGTCCCTTGGACTGCAAGGGGATCCAACCAGTCCATTCTGAAGGAGATCAGCCCTGGGATTTCTTTGGAAGGAATGATGCTAAAGCTGAAACTCCAATACTTTGGCCACCTCATGCGAGGAATTGACTCATTGGAAAAGACTCTGATGCTGGGAGGGATTGGGGGCAGGAGGAGAAGGGGACGACCGAGGATGAGATTGCTGGATGGCATCACTGACTTGATGGACATGAGTCTGAGTGAACTCCAGGAGTTGGTGATGGACAGGGAGGCCTGGCGTGCTGGGATTCATGGGGTCGCAAAGAGTCGGACATCACTGAGCGACCAAAATGAACTGAACTGAACTGAGGGTTAGATGTGCCACACGGAACATGTTCTTCAGGTCCTGGTGGTCGAGTAGCTGATGGGATGGAGCTGCCTTGATAAGTGTACCTTTTCATCACGTGTGCTATTTGCCTGTGTTTGAGATGTTTGTGTATTTTATTGCTACACACTTGAGGAATCATATGCCTCGGTCCCAGGAATGGATTGAAGGTCACAAGTGCTACTTGACGGGGCACCAGGAGCGTGCAGGATGCACATGGGAGACGCGAGCGGGTCCTCTTTTCTCTGAGCTGCCCACAGCAGCGGACTCTCCTGACTGCTGCTGGGGTGCACGGTGTGACTGGGCAGCCTGAGCTGCACCCAGAACCTGGGGTCTCCCGAGGCCTTCAGTGCTGGCCAGGGCCTTACGGGCTCTAAAGTGGAGGGTCAGATCCCCGAAGCTGTTTGAAGAACGGGCTGGGAAAATGCTGCATCCACCGTACTCTTTCTGGGCATGTGAGCATTTTACTCACCCATTCGACAGACATTGCGATGTATCTTGAGGCTAATTTAAAAAGCTGGTGTGTGCTCACTCACTTCAGTCACGTCCAGCTCTTTGTGACCCCATGGACTGTAGCCCTCCAGGCTGCTCTGTCCGTGGGATTCTCCTGCAAGAACACTGGAGTGGGTTGCCTTGCTTCTCTCCAGGGGACCTTCCCGACCCAGAGATGAAACCTGGGTCTCTCACATTGGCAGGAGGATTCTCTATCATCCGAGCCACCAGGGAAACCCCTAAAAATTATGTGTGGAAGTTGCCATAGATCACAAAGAGAAAGGATGGGATCTAGTATAGACGGGGGTGGGCTGGCAGGGATCCGTCCGTCCCTGTCTCCTAGACTGAACTGTTTCACCTTCTGGCGATAACCCACTGAGAGATCTCTCCATAGCTTTCAGATTGTTTTTCACTCAAACACCCAGAATCACTGACAGATGTGCCTGTTCACTTACTGCCAAGTAGGTCTGTTGGTAAATGTGATGAGATTTTTCTCTTTTTGTGCTTGTTTTAAGGCTATATGCTCATTTTAAAGTTTTTAATAATTTTAACTGATTTTTAAAAAGTTACCTAGAATCAACAGGTGGAGCCTGGTGTGCCGGGGTCCAGCCCCGGGGGGTCCAGGGAATTCNGGATGCTCGGGAAATTCCAGGGGGAACCCCTGAAACCTGAACATGCCTTGCGTTTGCCAGGCTTCCTACCGCATGACCTTGTCACGGGCAGGATTCCTCACACTGGCTCCCGGCACTGGTGTGTGGTTTCTCAAGGCTAACCCGAGAAACGCTGGTCTGAGAGGTGCAGCCAGGCGCTTCTGTTTCACAGCGGTCCTCGTGGTGACAGAGGCCGACAGCCACTGGGTGTATGCCATTTGGGCTCAGATCGCAGTCACAGGATTTAAACGTCTTAATCCAGATCAGATCTTCATCCGTGGTCCTCTTTGTAGATACTGGACAGTGGTAATGTGGCAGGTACCTTTTCTTAGAAATCTTGGGTTAGCCACCTCAGGGCTTACTGTCACCATCATCCAGGAATGGTAAGATGACGTAGAACTGTCTTGTACTGAAATTCAGTCTTGTGCTTTATAAATCAATGTTTTTACAATAAATACAAAATTTCCATCAAGGCTACTTTAGCCCTTTCCAAATGTCATAAGCAACAGCGTAAACAACTCATAAAACAATTTACTTTATTATAACTGGATTTAAAAAAGTCTCTAGTAGTTTCTCTTATTCTCAAAAAAAAAAAAAAAAAAAAAGCAGACAGTTTATAGACTTTGGGCAGAACAGCCTGTTTCCCCGTTTCCCCTGCGGCTGGCGATGGTAAGCACCTCTGCACACGCCTGCTGGCCACCGGCGTTTCTCTGGACGAACGTCTGCGGGCCCGTTCGGGCTGCTCGCGTTCCTCAGCTGCGCTGCGCGAGCTCTGTGTGGCTGGGGTCCGAGCCCCTGCCGCGTGCGTGGCCTGCAGCTGCCCCCTTCCTGCCGCTGGCCCTCGGCCTCTGGGCTGCCGCCTNCTCAAAAAAAAAAAAAAAAAAGCAGACAGTTTATAGACTTTGGACAGAACGGCTTGTTTCCCCGTTTCCCCTGCGGCTGGCGATGGTGAGCACCTCTGCACACGCCTGCTGGCCACCGGCGTTTCTCTGGACGAATGTCTGCGGGCCCGTTCGGGCTGCCCGTGTTCCTCAGCTGCGCTGCGCGAGCTCTGTGTGGCTGGGGTCCGAGCCCCTGCCGCGTGCGTGGCCTGCAGCTGCCCCCTTCCTGCCGCTGGCCCTCGGCCTCTGGGCTGCCGCCTGTGCTGGGCGGGGCGCCCTAGTTTGCTGGACTCGCGCTTGTCTGTTTTTCCTTCTGTCACCTGTGCTTTTGCTGCCACATGTGTGATGTCATCGCTGAGACGAATGTCAAGAAGTTTTTCTCCTGCATTTTCTTCTAAGAGTCTTACAGTTTCAGGCCGTTTATGTTCAAGTCTTCAATCCATTTGAGGCGATTTTTGCGTACGACACAGTGTGAGCCTCCGATTACACCCTTCTGTATGTAGCACTCTGGTTTTCAGCACCATTTGTTGGAGAGGTCAGAAGAGTCACGTGAACACAGACAAACCAGCAGAACAGGAGGGAGCCCAGAAATACACCCAGGCCTACAGTTGCCTGCCTTTACATGCTGTCTAGAGTCGCTTCATGGCAAATAGATGGGGAAACAGTGGAAACAGTGGCTCCAAAATCACTGCAGATGGTGACTGCAGCTTTGAAATTAAAAGACGCTTGCTCCTTGGAAGAAAAGCTCTGACCAACCTAGGCAGCATATTAAAAAGCAGAGACATTACTTGGCCAACAAAGGTCCATCTAGTCAAGGCTGTGGTTTTTCCAGTAGTCATGTATGGATGTGANCTTCATGGCAAATAGATGGGGAAACAGTGGAAACAGTGGCTCCAAAATCACTGCAGATGGTGACTTCAGCTTTGAAATTAAAAGACGCTTGCTCCTTGGAAGAAAAGCTCTGACCAACCTAGCCAGCATATTAAAAAGCAGAGACATTACTTGGCCAACAAAGGTCCATCTAGTCAAGGCTGTGGTTTTTCCAGTAGTCATGTATGGATGTGAGAGTTGGACTATAAAGAAAGCTGAGCACTGAAGAATTGATGCTTTTGAACTGTGATGTTGGAGAAGACTCTTGAGAGTCCCTTGGACTGCAAGGAGATCGAATCAGTCCATCCTAAAGGAAATCAGTCCTGAATATTCATTGGGAGGATTGATGTTGAAGCTGTAGCTCCAATACTTTGACCACCTGATGTGAAGAACTGACTCACTGGAAAAGACCCTGATGCTGGGAAAGACTGAAGACAGGAGAAGGGGGCGACAGAGGATGAGATGGTTGGAGGGCATCACTGACTCGATGGGCATGAGTTTGAGTAAACTCCAGGAGTTGATGATCGACAAGGAAGCCTGGCATGTTGCAGTCCATGGGGTCACAAAGAGTCGGACACGACTGAGCGACTGAACTGAACTGAACTGATAATGAACTGATTTTGATAAGTCACCCAAGAATATGCAATGGGGAAATGATCATCTTTAATTTTTCTTTTAAGAAGTAGGTCTTTGTGCTCATTATAGATGGTGCTTAAAATTTTTTACTGGAACATTTAGAGACAGTTCCCTGGGGGTTCATGGTGGCACTTTGTGCGGTCCATCTTTCATCTGTAAATGTATTATACACAGAGCCAGAGATCTCACCGGGCATTTATTGCACCTGTAAACTTTTAGAACCAACAGGCAAGTGGAAGTAGGAGGAAAATATGACTTATTGCCTGGGATGCACATCGGTCCCTCGCCTTCTACTGCCACGAGGAACTTGCCGGGTGTCCTCTGTCATCGTTAAAGGTGCTTGCTCATACACGTGACATATTCCAAGACTCCATCACCTGCCAACAAGCCCCACGACCCTCAGCCAGGCATTCAAGGCCCAGCACAGTGTGCCCCTGAGGCCAGCATCTACCTGGTAGATTTGTGTAGGGGTGAAGCTGGGTCATCCCCAGGAAGGCAGTGCCCAGGACATAGAATGGGCTCCACAAAAGTGGCCTGAACAGGCACTGCTGTCCTTCTTCCTTTTTCGTTTATATTTATTTATTTTGTGGCATCTTTTGTTTGTTTGCTTTCTCTTTGGTTGTGGTGTGTGGGATCTAGGTCCCTGCCAAGGGTTGAATCTGGGCCCCCTGCATTGGGAGCGTGGAGTCTTAGCCACCAGACCACAAGGGAGGTCCCAGGCATGGCTTTCAACTTGTGTGTGCTCTCTCTGGACTTGAGTGGAGAGCAGAGTTATACGGACGAAGTGTATATGAGTGGAACAATTCCCACCGAGGGGCTGGGCCGACAAAATGCATTTTGACTGGAGTCAGTAGTGAATTTGAATAAACTTGGAATCCACAGACAAGACGAATCTAATCACTTACATCTGCATAAACAGCTGGCTGCTAGGGTTGCTCAGCCAGCATCCTTTTCTTCCCTGGTCCCATCTGGAGAAAAAGGCCTGCTGGCCGGCTGTAATCAAAGCTTGGGGAATATTTGAATGCAGTTTAATGCGACACTGTGGATTACAGCTGCTTCCTTAGGGGAACAGAGCCCAGGAAATGGTCAGATTCTGGGAGGAAGAAGCTCTGTCCCCCGAGGAGGCACAGGGCAGGGCCAGGCCTGTTTTCTGGCTGCAGGGCAGATCCTGGAGGATGTTCCACTCGGGTTACTTTATGAGACCGTCCCGTGACCCCATGATGAAACTTCTGTGATTATTGCTCTTTACAAGGAAACAGATGAGAGACATTGCAAGATTTGCCATCTGACCGTCAGCACTGTCTTGCCTTAGATGCCAAGATGCCCGTGTTGCTAAGTGCTGAACCCACCTAGAACGGGCGGGCTGTCNACATTGCAAGATTTGCCATCTGACCGTCAGCACTGTCTTGCCTTAGATGCCAAGATGCCCGTGTTGCTAAGTGCTGAACCCACCTAGAATGGGCGGGCTGTCAGAGCCGGGCCTCTGTCTCCCCGTTGTCTCCAGCCCCTCCCTCTGGCTAGGTCATAAGAAAGTGACACGCACACATTTCCACGTGCAGCAGCTGTCGCAAAGGGTGGCCCCGGGACTGCCGCACTGGGTCCTGGGCTGTCAGCCTGGCAAGGGGAGGGGAGAGTGAAGCCTCCTGGCATCCCGAGAGACGAGTAGCAGAGAGCTAAGGAAACCCGATTCCCGGATCTGCAGAGACCTTGAAGCTCAGCCCTTCCCTGGTCGGAGAAAAGGCGAAAATGAATTCTGTAAGCACTCCGTCTCGGGATTCACTGTGCTGTGCTTGACCGAAATTGGTTGGATGTGGCGAGTGTGATGGCGTGAGCTTTCTCCAGACAGCTTGAATCGGCCTCCAGTCTCCAAGACTGATACTCTTCTGTCAGCCTTCAAGTCTCCAGCTCCGGAGCGTGGCTGCTCGCAGACTCTCCGACTGTGCCTCTGGACGCTCTGTTCCCGAGGGCCCGAGCCTCCCGTCGGCTCGGGGTCTGTCTGGGTCCTGCGTGTCCTCTCACCTCCGCCTTCGCTCCCGTTGGCTCTTTCTGCTGGGATTGTTTTATTTTTTTCCTGTAACAGAAATCTCTGATCATAAAAAGAAAATGGGCTGAGGGATTAGATGAAAATAACCCTCAGCTCCGTCAGGGAACGCTGGCCAGGCCTGCTCTGGGGGCTGAGTTTGCGGGTCCCGCCGGATTGGGTTCCTGGGAGGGGTCAATGCAGCTGGCTGGGATGAGCCATGTCCCCAGGTCCCCACGGCCAGGGCACGGCTCACGGTGCGGCCACCAAGGGCCCTGGCAGGACCACCCTCCCCGCCTGAAGCCTTGACCTTGGGAGGAGGTGAACGGCTTCCGGGCCATCAAGCCCTAAAAAGCTCTTGGAGCCAGGAGCCGAGTCCCGGAGCAGCTGAGCTCGACCAGCGACAGGGAGTCGGCTCCCTGGAGCGGGTCGTCTGCGTGGAGCAGGCGGCCTGGCACTGCGCTTTCTGCTGCCTGGGCCTGGCCTGTCCGCTGGGGCCTCCGCCCTGCTCCCCAGCCTGGTGCTCCGTGGAGCGTGGGCCCCAGCAGCCGTCTGCCCTTCCTCCAGTAATGGAAGATTTCCCTTTGGCCTCATAGAATTAATGCCAGAAACATTCCAACTAATTCCCCCTAGAACCCTAAAAACTGCAGCGCTCGTAACCTCAAAACGAAGTGCTGCCGGGAGACACTTCGGGAGCCTCATTTGCATTTTTCCCGCTGATGTGTTGTATCCGGATGAGTCTGGGAAGGTCTGAGAAGAACTTTCCTGGCCTTGAACGACTTGTTCCGCAGGGAGGCGTCAAAGGAGCGCCGTGTGTTCCGCCGGCCGGCTGGGCGGCGACGAGTGCCGGGTGTGTGCCAGGGCCCGGGCTCCGGCCGCGGGACAGCGTGGCAACAGTCTCCGGACGGAAGCCGCCTCTCCTGTCTGCTCGTGATTCTCGCGGCAGGGAGCCCGGGTGGGCAGGCCCGGCCCACGCCGGCCGTGGGCCCCTCTGCAGNTCATTTGCATTTTTCCCGCTGATGTGTTGTATCCGGATGAGTCTGGGAAGGTCTGAGAAGAACTTTCCTGGCCTTGAACGACTTGTTCCGCAGGGAGGCGTCAAAGGAGCGCCGTGTGTTCCGCCGGCCGGCTGGGCGGCGACGAGTGCCGGGTGTGTGCCAGGGCCCGGGCTCCGGCCGCGGGACAGCGTGGCAACAGTCTCCGGACGGAAGCCGCCTCTCCTGTCTGCTCGTGATTCTCGTGGCAGGGAGCCCGGGTGGGCAGGCCCGGCCCACGCCGGCCGTGGGCCCCTCTGCAGGAGTCCTGGGTCGCGTGGCTGTGTTCCCGCCGCAGCTCCCTGCTCTCCAGGGACTGCTGACCGCAGACCCTTCCTGAAGAGCAAGCCGTTCATTTCAAGGCGCTCTGCCCTCCTTTCCTGTCGCCTCCTCTGAAGACGGTCCTGCCTGGTTCTCAGAGTCTCACCTTCTTAATTGACCATCCACTCTACTGGGCTGAGCGCAGCTGCACTCTGAGATTTGCAGGGTTTGGACTCCGGGCTGCAGGTTTTACGGCATAGACGGCAGGACGTGGCGCCTGACCCTTGGTCGGCTTGTCATTTGTTCATTGAGCAAGAAGCCATTGGCATCTCAGGAGACGAGATCCCAGGCCTGAGGGGTAACGCTGCAGGTGCTCGGCTACCCACACCGTCAACACTGAAGTCCTACCAGTGTCTGGGGAAGGCCTCCCCTGCTCAGGACTGAGAACCTCCAGGACCAAGGGAAGGTGACCAGATGACCTCCCTGGGCACCCTCAGCTCAGACGGTCTCCGAGTCTCTGATGTAAATGGCAGTTTGACGCCAGGTCCGAGCCAAGCTCCGTCACCTGCCCAGCACTTGGGGTGGTCCTAGGGAGCCCTCTGAGCAGCATCTTCCTTGGTCATCCAGGTTTCAAATCTGTCTCAGAGCAAAAATAACAGAAACGTTTACGTGGAAACGTTACGTGCTTCTCAGTTAACTTGAGAAACGTGCTGACATAGTAGGCTGGCTTCTGTGAAAAGGGGCAAAAAAGAAAAACCAGGAATTGTAAATTATTTGCTCTCAATTAAAACCATCATGTAAGAAACTTCTTTGCTGAACTAGATAATAGTTTTGGATACTGGAAGAATATTTTTTCCATTATTGTTCTGTTTAAAATGTAACAGCTACAGGTAAAACATCTTTTTGTCTAATCTGTATTATTAACATTTTTATCCCTCACTCTCTTGTCACAGAAATCAGCAAAGCAATAGCTAAAGCCCTGAGTTTTAGTGCTTGCCAGTTTCTGTGGTGTAAATGCTCCCACCGTGACTGACTCCTGCTCTGAAGCTACCAACTTGGCACACCAAACAGACTTGAGAGAGAGTCCCAGAAGCACTGGGTCAGAGAGCACCCTCACCACCGGGGTGCCCTGGTTGCACAGAACCCAGAGCAGAGAGAGCAGTAAGAAATGGAAAAATAATTGGAAACTGTTAAGTTTTGAATACTTGCTGTCTTTGTTTTTAATATGGTTTAACAGTAAGTTATACACTTTATTTTCTTTATGATAGTTATATTTGACAAGTGATTTCAAACTTCCTGAAGATAGGACAGTCTTGCAAGCTAGTCCATGCTGGCTCCTTCAAGGACAGGACAGTCTCCTCACTTTTACTCTGGACAGAAGGTGCAGTGATTTCCTGCGCGTCTCGTGGTGGATGCAGGTGAGCGAGAGAGACACACCATGCTTCTTATAGGCTTTTGCTCAGGACTGTGGGGTCTCACGTTCTCCCAGTTTTCACTGGCCAAAGAAAATCGTCTGTCCAGGCCTGATGTCAGTGGATGGGGAGGTATAGTTTACCCAGAGTAGAGTCACAGTGAGAAGCAGTGGGAAAGAAACATTTAAACAAGCAGCCTTGCAGTTTGAATGACCTTAGCTGAGTATAAAATCCAAGGTTGGCGTTAGTTTTTTGGCCACAGCGTTTTGAAACTGTCATCCATTGTCTTCTAACATCTCCTGCTGACGATGAGAATTTCATTCTCAATCTGCGGCTGTTTCAGTTACTTTTTCTTTCTTCCAGTGGTTTTAGAGGTATCTGCTTTATTCCTGAACTGCATTTCCACTATGAGTAGTTTAAATATGGGTTTTCCCCTTCTCAGTGCATAAAATACTAATAACAAATACTTACACACTGTTGCCGCTCCATTCCTTCTGGAATTCCTTTTAAGAGTTGCAACAAATGGGATCTAATTAAAATTAAAAGCTTCTGCACAACAAAGGAAACTCTAAGCAAGGTAAAAAGACAGCCTTNAGATGATATGGGGTGGGAGGTGGGAGGGGGATTCAGGATTGGGAGCTCGTATACACCCATGGTGGATTCATGTCAATGTATGGCACAACCAATACGGTATTGTAAAGTAAAATAAAGTAAAAATAAAACTAAAAAAAAAAAAAAAAGAGTTGAACCTTAATTATATATCTTTCTTGAATTTCATTGGAATTCAAAGTTCTGTCTTGTATTTCTTCTTGACTGCATCTAATATAGGACTGATTAAGCTATTAAAATTTCAATTTAATTGATTATATTATTCATTTCTAAGATGAGTTATTGGTTCATTTTTATACTATTTATTACTGTTTTCTTTCTTTTTATATTTAAAAAATCAATTTTGTTTAATTTTTAATGACAATTATATATCTTCATTTATTTTTTGATAAATGGGCTTCTTTGGTGGCTCAGTGGTAAAGAACCCACTTGCCAATCCAGGATACATGGGTTCAAACGCTGGGTAGGGAAATCCCTTAGAGAAGGAAATGGAAACCCACTCCAGCACTCTTGCCTAGGAAAGCCCATGGACAGAGGAGCCTGGTGGGCTACGGTCCACGTGGTCACAAAGATTCAGACACGACTTAGCAACTGAGCAGCAGTAGCTTTCTGAGCAGACTAAACGCAGTTATTTTCAAGTAACTGTAGTCTTTTTTATAGAAGAGTTTTTCATCTAGAGTAAATCAGTGTGGCAAATATTGATTTTGGCGGGGGGCATATTTCTAAGCCTTAGCATGTCTAACATGTCTGGGTTTTGGTTTTGCAGAAAATCTGTTTGTTTGACTGTTGTTATGTTTGTAGTTACACTATTTCTCTCTCCCAGCTGTGTTGCCGGTGCCTCTGGGTCCTCAGTTAAGAGCTAAATCTTTACGAAGTAGTTCAGAGTCTCAGTCATGCGAAGGTGTGGAGACCACAGCAGCTCTGGTCCCTGGGCTGGGGAGCACTCCTGCTGAGATCCTGCCGATAGGGATGCTCTGTGTCTGTAAGTTTGCTGGCCCCTCACTGTGGCCTCGGGCAGCATTGAGCAGTGTTACTACATTTGCAGAGGTGGGAAGACCCTGTTCCAGGCCCAGCTTTACCATTTAGCCTGACTGGCTTCCCTGGTGGCTCAGAGGGTAAGGAACTCCCTGCAATGCAGGAGACCTGGGTTCTCTTCCTGGGTGGGGAAGATCCCTGGAGACGGGAATGGCTACCCACTCCATATTTCTTGCCTGGAGAATTCCATGAAAAGAGGAGCCTGGCAGGCTGTGGTCCACAGGGTCACAAAGAGTTGGACAAGACTGAGCGACTGAGCAGGCTGGTTACACACAAGCCAAACTCCTGGCAGCTGCCTTCCTGCAAGCCTGCCGCCCGCAGACCCAGGGATTCAGCCTTGCTCGCTGCTCCAGAGTTCTGCTGTTTCTGGTTCACAAAACAAGACTCATCTCACTTCTGAGCGCTAGAATCTCTATTCGCTTCTTTTTATGTTTCCTCCATTATTGCTGTTTTTGGGCCAATAGGGATGCATCAAAGCGTGGAGTTACGATGCCAGCTTGACAAAAATTAAGGTCATTTGATCTTTACTACTAACTGGACTGCATGGTTCCTGTGTCTGGAGATTAATCTTTGTAAAGTTATGAGAACAAAGCTAAACCACATGAAACCAACTTGCATGTATTTAACTCGAAGCTGAATATCTCACAATACATTAGGGAAGCTGGTGCCAAGTTATGCTTTGAAGAGATGGGACACAGCTGCATTTGTTTAACCACGAAGAACTTCGGGACACAGTGTTAACTCCACGTCTGTAGTCATTTGAAGAGAGAATGGATGAGAGCTGCAAAGTTTAGAAATAATTACAGGCACGAACACCCAGTTATAAATGAAATAAGCCACGGGGAGGTCTTGTATAGCATGGCGGCTGCAGTTCCTAACACTGAGTTGCGCGCTTGAACGTTGCTAAGAGAGTATCTCTTAAAAGTTCTCATCACAAGGAAAACACATTTGTCAGTATGTGTGGTGATGAATGTTAAGTGTTTTTGTTGTGACAGTCATTTTGCAACATATACAAATGTCTAATCACTACGTTGTGCACCTAAAACCTAATATCATGCTATATATCAATTAAAATTAATCCTGAGATTGCTTACATTATATTAATACATCTTCATAGCTAAGGAAATAATACTTGGCCCACAGAATCACAGAATCTTCCATTCTGCAAGAGCTAATGATGAGGCTTTTTACTAGATTCCTGAATTGTCCTATCCAATCATGGTCTCAGATTTCCCTTCTGATAATTTCGTCTCCCAAGGAAGAGAAGATATGAAAAGCATACTTCACAGGACGAGAGGGAATTTATAGTAGAAATAGATATGACCTGAGAATTTGAAGGAGCTGTCCTCTCAGTGTGAACTTGTTATAGCTGGTGGGGGAATTGGAGGCATCAGCTAGGGCCCTAATAAAGGAGATTTCAGACACATTCAGAGGGAAGACAGGAGGCCTGATTCCACTGCCTGAAACTGAGGCCGGGACAGAAGCCCAGGGGGATTGGACAACCATGACAAAATGCAACTCGACTGAGTCATCATGAATTAATCTAATGAGAAAAAAATGCAACTGAAACCTCAGACTCTCTTCACTGAGGTCAGCTTTGATAAGGACCCAGAATCTGGAGAGAGAGTTCCAGCCCTTAGAGAAGAAGGCTCGGAGCAGGTGTTATGAGGCTTTGAGATTCTGTGAATGTACCAGGAGACAAGCGGCTTGATGAGCTGGGGGTTGACAGAGTGCTCAGGAAAGACCTCGCAGCCATGACCTTCCAGCCTGGAGGATGTCTCAGGGATGCTCAGGGCTCCCGCTTGGGCCGCTGATGAGACATCGTCGTACAGAGAGGCCCAATTCCTGTCGCCACTCAAAGGAGCAGCCTTTAGACAAAAGGGCGCCTTGTCCTCAGTGAGCATGGAGTGGATGGTGCAGAAAAGGAGAGGTGGTTGTCCAGGGGCCCCGATGACCACTCGGGAGAACTGGCAAATGAGCTCCCTGAACCAGGGTTGGTGATACTGGGAGGCTGATGGGGGTCAAGCCCAGCGCCAGGGAGCTGATAAAACAGCAAGTCGCTCCAGCTCCCCAGCAGATGCGGGAGAGAGAGATGGCTTGCTGCACATCTGGGAGCCTGATGCTAGCTGTGGACAAGGTTTAAGGAGGTATTCTTAAAGAGCTGCTTTGTACACTGGAAGGGAAAGGAACAGTCATCATGGAACACACCTGAGATCACTGGGAACACACTTTGCCAGTGGAAATCTTTCCTTGCTCTGGAGGTTTGCCAGCTGGACAGGCAGAGAAAGCAGTGGCATCGGCCTCGGAGAGAGGCCGGAGCCGCTCAGGCGCGCCTGCTGGTCGCGTTTCTGGCCTGGGCAGCATGCAGGGTCCCTGTCTGACCTGACAGCTGGAGAAGCCGACGCAGCCTATGCTGAGCTTTTCCCTTGCCCACCCAAACCGCTTTTAAACACCATTTGCGTGTTCTGGCCACGCTGGGCCTCGGCTGCGGCGCGCAGGCCTCCGCCTCCATTGTGGCCTGTGGAGGCCTCAGTGGCAGCACTTGAACTCTTAGCCGTGGGCACATGGAACCTGCTTCCCTGACCGGGGATCAAACCTGGGCCTCCGGCGCTGGCAGCTCAGAGTCTTGGGCTCTGGCCCACTCAGGCCGTCCCCCGAACCTCTTTGATTCTTCCAGATGCTTCTACGTGTGGAATATTCAGTCCTGAGCTTCACGAATTAGGAGGCCGTGCTCCTCTTCAGGCACAGTTCTTGGATCGAGTGCTGAGAAAGAACAGATTTATTTAGAAACCCTGCTTCTTGTGCCGTGTTTCTGCAGGTGAGCCTAGAGCCTGAGGAGCAGGCACACACGCCTCATGGATTCTCATGGCCTTCGTGCTCAACTCGAGTTTGCTCTTCAGACACTGTATTTTAGCTGCAGATACTTGTAGAAACACCGCCTGACCAGTTCTCTGAGGTCTGCGCCATGGCTCTGAGAGCAGCTGGTTTAAGGAAAGAGTGAAGTCTCTGCCGGGCTACCCCGGACGCGCGTCTGCACGGTGTGGACATGGCTTTCCACTGGAGGATGCCATGGAGCCAGCCTCCTTAGAAACTTGCAGGACACGAGGACGACTCTGAGATGGGCCTTCAGTTCAGTTCAGTTCAGTCGCTCAGTCATGTCCGACTCTTTGCGACCCCATGAATCGCAGCACACCAGGCCTCTCTGTTCATCACCATCTCTCGGAGTTCACTCAGACTCACATCCATCGAGTCAGTGATGCCATCCAGCCATCTCATCCTCGGTCGTCCCCTTCTCCTCCTGCCCCNAAAAAAAAAAAAAATAGTACACAGTGTTCAGAAGAGAAAGATCCGCTTTGGATTCTCTGAGGACTTCGCACCCAGACAGCTGAAGAAAATGTTAACTGACAAATTTATCACCGTCTCTTCTGTATTTATGAACCTGCAGATGTCCTCCCCTGCTCAGCCAGGACCACAGGCTCACTTCTGAATTTTGTGTGTATGTGTGGCTGACTTAGAGGATGCTGAGACCCAAGGGGAGGAATTTCAGGAACAACCCAACCCCTCACCCGCTCCCTTGCCCGATAGACAGCTCCCCTGATTCCCCGCCAGGAGCTGCCATGTACAGAAAAGGTGGGGGATTCGGGGCTGGGCCCACAGACTCCCTCCTCACACCCTCCTGTGGGACAGGGCCAGAGGAAAGCATCTCCAGGAAGTCTGGGGCAGCGAGAAGAAACTCAGCAGCCTCCTGGGCCCGGGGGTGCCGTGCGTGGGGCTCAGCTGAGCGCTGGCCACGTGGAGAGTCTGGGCAGCGCCCGTGGCAAAGCACACCCCTGGCAGGATGACCGCACGTGAATGCTAGGCTGGCGTCTGCATGGAAAGGGGCCTGATGCCCTCCTGTCTGGAGAACGTGCCACAGCCTGACCCTTTCTTTGTACCTCCTGGCATCTGAGATGGTGTCTTGACTGGGAATCTCCCAGAAGCCGCCTCTGAGACCAAGATCCCAGGCAAGGGGGTGAGACAGATGAGGGAGGGCTCTGATGACGTGTGCAGACCAAGTCGTGCCCTCGGCCGTGTCTGCCTCTGTGTGGCCCCATGGACTGTAGCCCGCCAGGCTCCTCTGTCTGTGGGATTCTCCAGGCAGGAACTCTGGAGTGGGTTGCCATGCCTTCCTCCAGGGGATCCTCCCAACCCAGGGATCGAACCTGATGAGGTGATGATTGAACTGACCTGATGATATGGTATCAGGCCACCTGTCACCGTGGGTAAAGGAGATTAATCCTGGGCGAAAGTTCTGGAAGACCACATAAAACACTTGCCCCAGAGCCAGGTCCCAGGAGCTGAGTACTGACAGCCTCATTGCTGTGAATCCTGGGTTGCAGGCAGCTCCCAGTGAGGGATGACACCCAGCACTTCGGTCCTGCCCTGGGGCTGAGTTTGGTCCAGGGTGTGTGGGCTAAGAACCAACAGCATCCCGTCTGCCACTGGTGGGCTGGTGACCCCAGGGTGGCCCTGGGTCTCCTCAGCCTCTGAGCATTGTATGGTGCAGGGACTGGCTAGGTGTCTTCTTCGCCTCTGTCCTGGGAGCGTCCTCTTTGGGCCTGGACCTTCTCTGCAGCTGGGACTATGAGGTAACCAGGTCTAGTTCATCAGCAGAGAGTTCTCTTTGGTCGCCACACAGGCACATTCACTGATACTCCACCTTGGAGGACTCACTCACCCAAATCCCCTGGGTCCTGCCTTGTGTGCCGGCTGGCCCTGGGGGGATCACAGTCAAGGCTCTCCCATCCCAGGTTCGCAACACAAAGGGAGTGAGGTCTCAAATAACCACGTTCCAAGCAGATTGTAGTCCTTGCTCCCAGCGATGCTGAGGCTGACCTGAGTCTTGTGGAAAGCAACGAGCTTCAGGCATTTTCTTTCATGCCTTCACTGGGCCCCTGCCGTGTGCCACGCCCTGGGGATGCGGAGATGGGAAACAGATGCA
The DNA here is from genome assembly GCA_006408735.1 of Sylvicapra grimmia. Classification (NCBI taxonomy): domain Eukaryota; kingdom Metazoa; phylum Chordata; class Mammalia; order Artiodactyla; family Bovidae; genus Sylvicapra; species Sylvicapra grimmia. Next base: position 473,442 of record SJYH01005954.1, read on the forward strand.
GGCCCAAAAAGTGCAGAGAAGGAAAGCTCTCCGGGCAGAGGGGTGCTTTGGAAGATCACTGGACTGCGGAGCAGGAAGGACATTTCAGGAGGCGGGGGTGGTGGACGGAGGGCAGGGGAGGCTTCCCAGAGGAGGTGGTCCTGGAGCAGCTCTGAGAAGACTTCACTCCGGCATACTTCACGCGAGAAAACGGCACAGCCTCTTACGGCAGAGTTGCTAATAAAAAGCGTATTAATTATCCCATAAAATTGATGGCAGGGGAAGCACATGATGTAACAGCTTTTTCGCCAGCGCTTCTGGAAGCATCGCCGTCAAGTCATCCAAGCACCTAAAAGGTGAAACCGCAGGAGCTATTTTTCACTCATGCCACCCTCCTGATCCCCACTGTACCCGAGCGGTTTCCCAGTCCTGAGCATTCTGCTCCTAGACCTCTGTCAGCTCCGTCCACACGGTCATCCCTCCCTGCCGCTGCCCTGGTCCAGACAACCACTCTCTCTCAGTAGGACCATCCCAGCCCTCCCGGCTCGTCTGCTTCTCGGGCTCTGACCTGCTTCAGACCTTTGTCTTCTTCCTGAATGTTCCAGCAGTTAAGCCTTCCTGGGACTCAGGCTTTCAGGGTCAAAGCAGTAAGGGGCCACCGATGCCCAGACACACATGTTCCCTCTGCCGGGCTTAAATAAGAGCTGCCTTCAAGCACCTGGCTCCCTCTGGGATACAGGGATTACACACACAGACACACACAAGTAAACACGCACAGGCTCATGAAACTTGTGGAAGTTCTAAGAATCACACTCATCTTGTCAGACTCTGCAAGGTGAAATTTCAAACCGCATCTCCTTCCTTAAGGCCACAGCGTAAAGGCTCATAGGAATAGGCTTTCATGTAAGAGTTGGTGCCTACTTCCAGCAGAATTATGAGGCCATTAAGTTGGCTTATAGGGTATTATTTCTGTATTTCCAAGCCTGACAAGGACTGATGGGTGGATATGTACCTTAGATGAAAGATAATTAAAGAGATAATTGAACTGTTTTAAAATCTTACCCTGAATTTGAACTCAATAGCTTTTTTGGTTCACAGTGTAGGCAGACTCAACAGGGGGTGAGAAATTCCTTGCCTTCCTCTCTGAACTTCTATTTCAGGCAATTACCTGAGTTTGCGTTGGTGATCTATTTCCTTTTAGCAACAGATTAGTAATCAAAAGTTGAGGGCTTTCAATTTGCAGAGGCTTTGAAAGGCTGGGAACACAGAGTCTGTGAGATGCGGTCCCTCTGGGACCGCATCATGATATCACTGGTGCTGGAAGAGCTGAAAGTGCGTTCAGGGTGTAAGAGGGAAAAGGAGGGGAAGAGAAGACGGCAGCAAAGGGGGGGAGGGACAAAGCCGGTCAGGCCAGCACCCTGGGTGCTCCTGCACTTTCGCGTATTCTAAGGGGGCTGAAACATCACTGAGAACGTTGCATTCTGAAGCGAGGTTTTTGGGGGCTCACATGTACATATGATCATGTGTGTGCCTGTAGGAACATCCATACCTCCGCACAGAGATGTGTGCGTGGAAACCAGGGGAGAGGGGTGCAGCTGGCAAGGCAGGTGCAGAGGAGCCAGAGAGAGGCCGTGCTTTAACCAGCGTGCAGCATAGCCACCCGGGAAACCCCACCCACCGCCTGGGCCCTG
>SJYH01005954.1:489729-527384 GCA_006408735.1 Sylvicapra grimmia
GGGAGCCTGGTGGGCTGCCCTCTATGGGGTCGCACAGAGTCGGACACGACTGAAGTGACTTAGCAGCAGCAGCAGCATCACACCAGTCCCCAAGAAGGCTTTTGTCTCCAGGAACTTGAGCATAACTTTGGATCTCAATGGCAATTTATTGTAAGCATGACCACATAACGTGACACCCAGAATCTGGAAGCAACAGACGAGATTCAGAGAAAACATCAGGACTTGCAGGAACTGGAGACAGACTTCTAAGAAGCACAGAAAAGCCTGGAGTAACAGGTTAGCTCTGAGGAGCAGGGGATCCAGGTGCCCTGGAGGCTGAACCCCAGCTCCCCAGCCTCCACTTCTTCCACCCTCAGTCTTCTGGTCTGTAAATTGGATGACACAAGTTCAGCTCCTCAGGGGTGGTTGAGGCAAACGCAGGAAGCTGTCTGTGAAGGCTCAGTTCATCTTGGCTGCAATTTCCAAGTGGGATCACAAGAACCATCATTCTTTTTTCTTCTTCTTTTAAAGTCAGACAAAATCTGTGTAGCAGCAACATTGTATGCAAGGCAGATCTCAGAAGGTCTGCCCTCCCTCCCTTCTCTTCCCCTGGAAATCAGTCAGCAATTTCCACCCTGGGTTTGGAAAGAGAAGGAAATTTGCCCAAGATTTCTGGATGAAATCTCCCGGCCGTGTGGACCTGAGTTCTTACCTGAGGCACAGCTGCGGTCCCATGGGCACTCTCATGGGCCCACGTCTGTCTTTGCAGGTGCAGGACCCCTGCCTCCCCTGGCGTCCTGAGACCCAAACCCCATGGGTGCATCAGCTGAGGGCCAGCCCACACTGAGGGCTTCTCACCTGCAGCCACCAGGCGGGCAGTGCGGACCAGCATGGGAAGCCCGTGCCACTGGATGGGTAGGCCAGCCCCCACCCCACCCAGAAATGAAGCCAGGGCTGGCTTCCTGCTGTGGTCTCTGCCCGCCAAGCAGAGGTGACTGGATGAGATGCTCACTCGTCTCTTCCATAAAGCCGCCCTTGCCGACTGCACCCGGGACGCAAATCACGCTGCAGCTTAGCATTGAGCACAAGGAAAAATAATCCTTCCCTGGTGACGTGGCATTTTCCCTTAAATCAGACAGGAAGAATGACTCCCCTTTGAGTCATCAAGGTCAACAAACACAGCTCTAAATTTAATATTCAAATTTAGCAACCGTGGAGATGTATTTTGATATAATTATCTCATTCTTTCCCCACACCGCAATTGCCTTATTTTAAAGAACTACACACACATATACACACACATTTTTCTTTTGTAAACGCTTTATTTACATAACTTTCATGCCATACGATGAATTTAAATGTATAGTCATAGGTATGTGCAAACTTGGTTAGCATAGTGAATTTTAGATCATTTTCTTTACTCCACAAAGAAACCCACACCCCTGGGTCATCGCCCCCTCCACCACCCCTCCGCCAGCCTAGGTGACTGCTCGTCTTCCTGTCTCTGTCACACTTCCCTCTTCCGGACGTCTCGTGCCAAGGGGAGCCTGCAGCACGCGTCTTCTGTGGCGGGTTTGCTTCGCTAGGTCTCATGTCTCCAAGGCCCGCCCACGCTGTACCAGTGCTTCCTCCCTTCTTAGCCTGAACCCTGTCCCGTTGTTTGGAGAGATCGCATTTTGTCTATTTATTTGTAGTCGATGAGCACTGGGCCTGTTTCTGCCTTTGGGCTGTTACAAATCACGCCACTGTGGACGTCCTCCCGATCAGATGCCCGCTGTGTCTCTCCTGCTGCGACGCTCCTCTCGCCTTCTGGCCCCACGGTCCCGGAGGCCGGTCTGAATGGACCGAATCAGCGGCTTCTTGCTGGTCTCAGCCAAAGGGAGGCCCAGGGGAAGGAGACGCCGTGGGGGCATGCACCTCTCTGGCCCTCTCCCCAGGGCTCCTGTCTGCTGGCCTCTCCTTACAGCACCCTCCTTGTCTCTCCCTCACTCTCGCCAGGTTAACTCAGACCAAAAGGCACTGGAATGCTTTCTTATTTCGCTTCTTCTTTTTTCTTTAATGTAAACTTTTTATCTTGTACTGGGGGTCTAGCTGATTAACAACGTGGTGATGGTTTCAGGTGAACAGTGAAGGGATTCAGCCACACANTGACTCCCCTTTGAGTCATCAAGGTCAACAAACACAGCTCTAAATTTAATATTCAAATTTAGCAACCGTGGAGATGTATTTTGATATAATTATCTCATTCTTTCCCCACACCGCAATTGCCTTATTTTAAAGAACTACACACACATATACACACACATTTTTCTTTTGTAAACGCTTTATTTACATAACTTTCATGCCATACGATGAATTTAAATGTATAGTCATAGGTATGTGCAAACTTGGTTAGCATAGTGAATTTTAGATCATTTTCTTTACTCCACAAAGAAACCCACACCCCTGGATCATCGCCCCCTCCACCACCCCTCCGCCAGCCTAGGTGACTGCTCGTCTTCCTGTCTCTGTCACACTTCCCTCTTCCGGACGTCTCGTGCCAAGGGGAGCCTGCAGCACGCGTCTTCTGTGGCGGGTTTGCTTCGCTGGGTCTCATGTCTCCAAGGCCCGCCCACGCTGTACCAGTGCTTCCTCCCTTCTTAGCCTGAACCCTGTCCCGTTGTTTGGAGAGATTGCATTTTGTCTATTTATTTGTAGTCGATGAGCACTGGGCCTGTTTCTGCCTTTGGGCTGTTACAAATCACGCCACTGTGGACGTCCTCCCGATCAGATGCCCGCTGTGTCTCTCCTGCTGCGACGCTCCTCTCGCCTTCTGGCCCCACAGTCCCGGAGGCCGGTCTGAATGGACCGAATCAGCGGCTTCTTGCTGGTCTCAGCCAAAGGGAGGCCCGGGGGAAGGAGACGCCGTGGGGGCGTGGCACCTCTCTGGCCCTCTCCCCAGGGCTCCTGTCTGCTGGCCTCTCCTTACAGCACCCTCCTTGTCTCTCCCTCACTCTCGCCAGGTTAACTCAGACCAAAAGGCACTGGAATGCTTTCTTATTTCGCTTCTTCTTTTTTCTTTAATGTAAACTTTTTATCTTGTACTGGGGGTCTAGCTGATTAACAACGTGGTGATGGTTTCAGGTGAACAGTGAAGGGATTCAGCCACACACACACGTGTCCATTCTCCCCCAAACTCCCCTCCCATCCAGGCTGCCACACAGCATTGCGCAGAGTTCCCTGTGCTGGACAGCAGCAGGTCCTTGCTGGATGTCCATTTTAAATGTAGCCGTGTGCACGTGTCCATCCCAGACCTCCTATCCCGTCCTCCCGTTCTCCAAGTCTATCAGGCTCTTTCTGTTTTATATGTTCATTTGTATCATCTCCTTCTAGATTCTACACATAAGGGAGGTCACACGCCATTTCTCCCGTGTCTGACTTACTTCACTCTGTGCGACACTCTGGGTGCATCCGTGTTGCTGTATTTCCGCCTCTTCTTGACCCACCAGGGCGGGGGCCTGCTGTTCCCCCTCTCTGCTGCAGTGGGTGCTGAGAAGCATAAGCGGCACGCACCCCGATGTCTCTTGGGCATCGTCCACACATCTCTGTCTTACGGATGCGCCTAGAGAACTGGAATCATCAAGATTAAACGTTTCCTTCATTTAGTCATCATCGTCCCTAAAATTTACTTGGCGTATTTGCCCCTGGATTAAATTCCCATTCAATCATACACCCTCCTTTTATTTGGAGAAGTACATTTTTAATTGGTTGCCTGTACCTCAGCAAAATGCCCTGACCCTGGAGAAAGCATAAGATTCTGGTTCCTCTGTGACTGAACCTCAGTCACTGCCCCTCGTGCTCTGAAATTGTTAGTCCTTTTAAACCCTTTCCACCTATCTTTGTTGTTGTTTAGTTGCTCAGTCGTGTCCAACTCTTTTCAACCCCATGGACTGTAGCCCGTCATGCTCCTCTGTCCATAATTTTCTCCAGGCAGGAATACTGGAGTGGATTCCCGTTTCCATCTCCAGGGATCTTCTGGGCCCAGGGATCAACCCCATGTCTCCTGCATTGCAGGGGGGTTCTCCACCACTGAGCCGCCAGGGAAGCTTTTACCGATACGCTTATCTCCAAAATGGGCCTTCAAAAAACGCCAGGCTTCACAACAGTTANAACCCCATGTCTCCTGCATTGCAGGGGGGTTCTCCACCACTGAGCCGCCAGGGAAGCTTTTACCGATACGCTTATCTCCAAAATGGGCCTTCAAAAAACGCCAGGCTTCACAACAGTTAAATGGTAGGTTTTCTCCCTGTGGTCATGGACACCACGAAAATCAGATATTATATGCTAAGGATTTCTTGCCTGTGAACAAACAGATCCAAGTTTAATCTCACTTTTATGGACATTTGTTCATAATATCAGTAACAGGGGGCAGGACAACGGTATCCAAAGTCCCAGTTCAAGGGAAGTCAGTCCTGTTTAAGAAAGGAAGTCCCGCCCCTTTCACAAGGGAAGTCCCGCCCCGAGGGCTCACGTGATGCCCGGGAAACCGCCGGAGTGCTCTGTACCACGTGGTCCCGACTTGCCCTCAGAGTCACATCTTGGCCTTGAAATGCGGAGCAAGAAGCAGCTTGTAAGTAACAAGAGACTTTCTCGTGGTTCCGGCTGCTGCGGGCCGCCGCTCCCCACCCCACGCGCTCCCCGCGAGCTGCCCTGTCCTCGCCCGCTGGCCTCACGCCTGACGGAAAGCTTCTCGGGTAAAGGCGGTGATGTACNAATGCGGAGCAAGAAGCAGCTTGTAAGTAACAAGAGACTTTCTCGTGGTTCCGGCTGCTGCGGGCCGCCGCTCCCCACCCCACGCGCTCCCCGCGAGCTGCCCTGTCCTCGCCCGCTGGCCTCACGCCTGACGGAAAGCTTCTCGGGTAAAGGCGGTGATGTACGCGTCCCTCTCCCTCTGCCTTTGAGCTCGCAGCTCCGCCAGTTTCAGCGGCTGAGACAGCGTCTTCCTCTTAGGCGGTCCTCCAGGAACGGTGAAGATGCCCCTGCAGTGCTGGGGGACCCCCGGGTCCCTTCCCGCCAGGCCCGGCGCCCAGCTTCTGGGGGGAGGCGGCCCGCTCCCGGGTCGGCGGCTGCAGGGCCCGCCCCCAGGCGCCTCTGATGGCCCCTCGGAGAGGGCGGGGCCTGAAACTGGCCGCGCTCAGGCTTCCTGCAGCTGCGGCGTGTTCACCGTCGAGGGAGCCCGCCTCTTCCCCAGACCCTGCTCACCTGCACCAGCGTGCTCGCCTGCCCGGAGCCCGCTCCTCTGCCTGGACAGTGCTCCAACCAGCAGCGCCCAGGCTACATCCGCTGAGCCCTCAGCTCCAGTGGGTGGCTCGTGGCTGCCAGGCAGGGAAGCACATTGGTCAGTGAGCAGCTGGCCCTGGGCGGCTTTACTGCTCTTCCCTGTAAGTGACAGAAGTCAAACACGAAACCCAGCTCATTATTAGGTGGCATTTGAGAAATAGGCAAATGAGCCCTCCCTAAACAAGGAAAATGATGGTGCCGGGCTCATCAGCCTGATTTAAGGGAAATAACACCCTCCCCAGAGCGCTGACATTTCCACAGTGGCATTTCATTCGGGCGGCAGGCCGAGGGCGGGGAGGGCAGACAGGGCATGCAGCCTGGGAAGTGGAGGAAAGGCAGAGTGTTCTCTGGAGCTCAAGGGTGGAGGTCATGTGGCGACTGGAGGCGCTTTGACGACATTAAACTTTGAATAAGGATCAGTTCAGTTCAGTCAGTTCAGCCGCTCAGTCGTGTCTGACTCCTTGCGACCCCATGGACCGCAGCACGCCAGGCCTCCTTGTCCATCATCAACTCCTGGAGTTTACTCAGATTCATGTCCATTGAGTCGGTGATGCCATCCAACCATCTCATCCTCTGTCGTCCCCTTCTCCTCACATCTTTAATCTTTCCCAGCATCGGGGTCTTTTCAAATGAATCAGTTCTTTGCATCAGGTGGCCAAAGTATTGGAGTTTCAGCTTCAACATCAGTCCTTCCAATGAACACTCAGGACTGATCTCCTTTAGGATGGACTGGTTGGATCTCCTTGCAGTCCAAGGGACTCTCAAGAGTCTTCTCCAACACCACAGTTCAAAAGCATCCGTTCTTCGGTGCTCAGCTTTCTTTATGTCATCAGGACACAAAGGATCAGGGCTCCAAAATACCAGCACATCTCCTGCCACTTCGCTGGTCCTCCCCACCCTCTCTTCACACACATCACACCGACAAATTCATTTCCAGACTGGACCACACACGTTTCTGTCTAAGTGTGAATAAGTTGCCTTGTTTCAGACCTGGGAGTGGGGGTCACAGTTCATCTGAAGTGGATCAGTCCAGCTCAGTTTTCCAACAACATCACTACTGACCACTGTGCACTCGGCATGATGGACGCAGACCTGCAGAGGGCCCCGCAGAAGCATCCCCCACTGTTTCTGGGGTGGACTCCCTTCCGCTCACCAGCTGCCAGAGGACCTGTTGCAGGGTGGCTGGCCAGGGAAGGGACAGTTTGCTGAGCCTGGGAGCCCAGGTTCCCTCATCAGGGGCTCGCTTTGTGGGAGACCACCGTGGCTGCTCCAAGCTGCTCACAGCAGAGGTGGGGGGCGGAGGGAAGGGAAACAGCCAGGCAGTTAGCCAGGAGGAGGGGCATGGGGCGTGGGCCCCGGCCTGGCCTTCTGTGACGGTTCTCCAGCAGGTGGCAGAGAGCAAGTCAGCAATACAGACATTTACAGTGTGACCGATGGCACAGAGTTCCTATTTACCAGGTTCCAAACCCAACCACCAGCTCCAGGACGCTGGGAAGCATGAAAGAGCGAGGCGGGGAGCTCACGGAGTCGACACAGGCTCCCGGCTAGAGAGGGGTTTCAAGCTCGTCAGCGAGGACAGCATTTATCCTATCAAGAGTGTGATTTATTGTAATTGGTGTCACTTAACTGTCATTTAACTATTGGCAAAACAAATCTCTTTGCTAAAGGTTCAGCAGTAATCTCCTGACAAATTTTCAACAGTCACAGATGGACACTAAATAATAAGAAATCACGTTGATTAAGTGGAGTCGCTTTTAATCACCGTGTTAAACACAGGTCCACTCCTCCCTGCCCGGTGGTTACCGTGGTGTGCGTGGTTAATGGGGAGCAGGGCCATTCCACTAATCGAGGGTGGGCTGTGTTAATTTGGTGTAGCTACCAGGTTATAATTACTCTCAAAAGACATTCTCTTTTTCCCTTGGTGCTGAAGCCATTTATCCGACGGGAGGAGCAGGGTGTGTGACAAGCCGCGTTTAGATGAGGCCTGATCCCGTGATTTATTTAGGTCGCGGTGCAGTTAATAATGAACGAGGCTGGCTCTTCTGCTCTGAGCGCGGTTCTGAAGGACTCCCTCTTCGCTGCAGACTCCTGCTATTCCAGGCATCTGCGACTCGGCCTCTCAGATCGGCTCCACTTGCTGTGTGAGCATCACGTTGGCTTGTGAAGGGCTCAGCGGATGAGAAAAACTATGTCAACATCACAAGGCCCCCCTACCCCCACGCACACACAGTAAGGACCACACTGTGGTCACGCTGGGCATCAAACGGGGGAGTAAACAGAAGCAAACACGTGCCCTTCCCCGGGCACCGCCTGGCTCCCCCACAAGTTCCCACAGACAGGAAGGGAAGTGGACTTAGGAATGGCTGATCATTAAAAGGAGGTCTTGTCATCTGAGCAAAAAGCCTGGACCCTGGATCCAGACAGACCCCCATTCCAACCCCGGCCCAGCCCATCAGCAGCTACCTGACTCTTGGACCCTTACCTGTAACAGCGGATGATGCACAGATGCCACCCCTCCCTCGCTGCCGCCGTCTTTCTGTTGGAATTCGCGGGCTTGAGGCTCACGGCACCCACGGGGCCAGCACCACACCCTGTTCACAGAGTGGAACCTGAGCCGCAGGGGCTGCGTGGCTCGGGCTCGGCTCTGCCTCTTCCTGGCTTGCTCCACATGCCGTGTGGACTCACTGATGTTCGTGTTGAGCATGTGGCGGGGGGCGGATGCACTGGGCACCATCCCCAGTGAGGACACGGCCGTCAGATCCACATCAGTTATTCATCAAAGCGCCCATGAGGGCGGCAGAAATGGCTGGGGCTCCGAGTGGCTGTTTGGGAAGCTCCTCAGGGGCTTGGAGTGTGGGGCTGGTTCAGGTCACCAAGTGAACACCGTGGCCCCCACTTACATCCTGCGTGAGATCATGGAATTTCATTTATCTTGTTGTTCAGACAGTGCATTGTGAGGTTTCTATTACTGATGGAAACTTTCCGGAGTCGTGCTGGGTACCGAGTGGCTAAACACGCAGTGGCTGTCCGGGGTCCTGAGCTGGCCGGGGGGGCCCGGGATGTGAATCTCAGTGAGGCGGGTGCTTCTCTACAGCCCCTCGATCCTGGGGACCCCTGGACCGTCCTCTCTGGAAGGAGCCGGTGCCTGTGGCTGCAGGTGTGAGGTGACCTTGACCCAGTCCCACGTGGGTGAAGGAAGCTGGCTTGGAATCAGGGTGGGCGGCTGGAGGCCCCGTGATGCCCACCCAGCGCCCAGTGAGCCTGGCGTGAGAGGGGCGATTAAATGCTGAAAGGAGGTTCGCGTGTCACCTCTAGGTCCTGGCGCAGGTGGTGATGACGGCAGGTGGGTAGCAGCCTCGCCCTCCCTGCCTCTAGCCGAGGGGTGGCAGCTGCTGGTGTCCACACGTCTCCCCCTTCGCTCTGCACGGAGCCTGAGAGAGGCCTTGTCAGTGGGGCCCTGGGGCCCGCAGGGGTTGAGTATCACAGGCAAAGTCACACAGCCTGTCTCCTCCGTGGGGGCCACACGCACCCTTACTTGAGTGGCTATTGCCACTCGTTCAGTGGCTCATGGGAGAAAAACACGAGGTTGGGAGGCTGTGAGTTCACCAGGGTGAGATGTGTTCATGTGAAATAAGGATAAAAGCACGTGTTTCAGGAGGCCGTAGTGTCCTGGGGCCGCAAGCCGGACAAGAGCAGCGGGCTCACCGTGTGTGGGGCCGGCTCCCACCCCGCCTGGGGCCGCCAGCGCCGCCCACTCAGCCGGAGCCGTCTCCACCCGAGGGCCGGTCTGGCAGTGCCGGGGTGGGGTGGGAGCACCCGCGGCTCCAGGAGAAGGGCTGCGTCAGAGGCTGTGCCACGTGAGGATGGTTCCTGCTCCGGATTCCTGGCCAGCCTGACCGGGCACGGATTCAGACCCACTCGGTGTGTCCTCCAAGGCAGTTAATCAGGGCCTTAGTAACTGGCTCCCCACGACGCCTGCTGGGCAATTATCGGCTAACTTCTCCAGCTGGCCGGTGCAGATGCTGCGATGGAGCAGAGGGAGCGGCGTCTGCAGGAGGTACGGCAGTGAAGCAGGAGCCACACCTTCACGGTGCTGCCCTCTGCAGCCCAGGGGCCAAGCAGGCCCTGCCACCTGAGCGTCCAGACACCACCAGGGGCCTCACACCCGAGGTCACCACATGAGCATCCTGACACCACCCTGGGGCATTACACCTGAAGATAGCCCTGCTGCGTGATTGTCCATAGACCACCCTGGGGCTTCACACCCGAGGACAGCCCTGATGTGGCCATCCATAGACCACCCTGGGGCTTCACACCTGAGTACAGCCTCCACCACGTGAACATTCAGACACCACCCTGGGGCTTCACACCCGAGGACAGCCCTGGCAGATAGGAAGGGCAGAGAGAATTTCAGTGCTTAGTTTTAACACTCATGGAGATGGAGTGCCTCTCATGGGCACGGGCAGTCTCCAGTCTTCATTTTTCCTGAAGCCGACAGGATTCCCAGGAAGGCTCCTGTGTCTCCCCTCGCCTCTGACAGTGGGTGAGGGGGCCTCTGAGAAGTCCGCCATAGAGGCTGAAGCCCTCCAGGACTGGCCTTCACCCTGCTGTGGCCTCTTGAGCATGAGCCCCCTCCGTGACCATGTCTGGGTGTATTTGTCGTTTCAGAATTTTTCAGATGTTCCCCTTTATTTACTGCTGGAGAACATTCAGTGCGTTGGATCCGGCCCTCTGCTCTCAAAGGGTGCCTTTGAAACAGAAGTGCTGACTGAGAGTTTGGGGCAGGGGGCGCATGTATGTGGTTCCCTGGGGGGATCTGAGGGGCCCTTGGGGACGGCTGAGGACTCATCACGGCCCAGCCGGCCGGTGGACGCCCTCTGCCTGACCGTCAGGCGCAGCCCTGCTGACCGGCTCCTTGAACCCAGAGGACCATCCGCATGCTTTTGCTCTTCGTGTCCTTTAGTCGGAGATGTGGAGAACATCGGGACTGTCGGGGGCACACTCAAGACCCTGGACAGTGACACTCTCACGGCCTGCCGCCCCCAGCCTGCCCCTCCCTGAGCCCGCGTTCCCTCCCTGCACTCCAGGTAAGTGATGGTCCCCAGGGAGCCTCCGAGTGTCAGGCTCACCCGGGGGAGCAAGGTGCAGCCCCGGCAGTGGCCAGCTGAGCTGCTCAGCTCAGACTCCTCCACCCCGAAGCCCTAGGCCCGGGGCGCCTCTCGGAATGGATGGTCCTTCGACGCCCTGGATAGGCATGGTGAGGTCACTGGGACAGATGCAAGGGCACCCCTCTGCTGACGCGCCAGTGGGCAGAAAGCTCCCTGTGTTGGTGCCCTGTCCAGAGACAACCCCGGTCCCCCGGGCCTCAGGCACGGCCTCCCTGCTCGTCTCAGCCTCCCCTCTAAGCCGTGTCCTCCGTCTGACCCCCTACACGGGGTCTCTGTCTACAAGAGGCAGATGCGTGGAGCTCACTCCTCAGAGGGCTCCAGCGGACAGACCGTCTCCACGCACGGGAAGCGCCTAGCACCTGGCTGTCTCTGCACCCGGCCACACCGCAGCCTACCCCGGAGGTTCTCACAACGTCTTCATCCACCAGCTCGAGGCTGTTCCTCCTCCACGTCAGCCCATGCCCGTGCCCTGGAGCGATGTGTGTCATCTGTGGAAAAATTATTTTGACATTTACTGTGTATTACTCATGAAGAGAGCCTTCAGAGGACGCGTGTGAGCCTGAACTGTGATGGAAAGGTAACTCCGCCCTCCCTCTTGAACTCCTCTGACCCTCCGGGTGACGGGGTGGGGAGATGGGGCCCCCTCTGCCCGGAGCCATGAGAGCTGGGCCTGAGGGAGAGCTGGTGCCTCCTCTGCGGCTGACATGCTCTGAGCATCAGGAGTGTGAAAGCCTAAGCATTTGTTGGCTGCAGCTTCTCCCTCTTGAACATGTTTTCTCATTAAACTTTTCACTCTCAGATAATTGTAGGTATATCAATACATCAGTTGTAAGAAATACTATGGAAAGAATCCATGTCTGTTAATCAGTTTCTCTAAATGGCAACAACCTGCAAGCCTAGTGCCTATGACCAGGGCAACGACATTCACTGCTCTTTAGTGAAAAAACAAAAAAATCCTTTAAGAGAATCAGTGAGTGCGTGCTTAGTCACCTCAGTCGTGTCCAACGTGGGGTTCTCCAGGCTCGAGAATATTGAAGTGGGTTTCTATGCCCTCCTCCAGGGGATCTTCCTGACCCAGGGATCGAACCCATGTCTCTTCCGTCTCCTGCATTGGCAGGCAGGTTCTTTACCGCTAGCGCCAACTGGGAAGGCCCCCAAAAAGAAGCAGAGGTGTGCACAATTAAATGTTTAAAGGAATTTGAATTGCAGGACACCAAGAGACAAAAATCAGAAGAAAATAAAATTTTTAGAGAAATACTCTATTTCCATAGTAAGCTTAATACTTCTTGTATTTACCATGATCGATCTAATTAATAATTTTTAACAAATAATGTCAGTTGATTTAACATAATGCATATACATTCCAGCAGATCAACCTGATGTGAAACACAAAAGGCGTAAAATTTTAGTGAAACCAAGGATATAATGAGTAACAGAGGCTGAAGGATAGATATGCAGAAATACAGACCATATGGAACACCGAGAGGCAGCTTTCAACACTCGGGATGGATCGTGCCTCCGCTCAGGGAGCGCCGTGGGGCCAGTATTGCCTAGTTATTCATGCACGCAATCGTCGGTTTCCCGTCGTAACCTAGGAGAGCTGAGATAATTGCTCAGTGGGGCCTATGAACGTGCAGTCAGAGGTGACGTTAAGGGTGCTGAGGAGCTGAGGGTCTTCCTGTGAATCCCAACCGCGCCCCGGTGACTGCCGCGTGAGCACGAAGCCACGACGCCTTAGTGTTCATCTGTGGTGAGTGGGGGGACGGAGCAGGTGACAAGCGGAAGAAACGGAGCAAGACCAGGGCAAGAGGTGACGAGGGGAGCAGCGAGGGGCCGAGGGCTGGAGGGCTGAGACCCGACTGCTAAGCGCTGGAAGAAGAGCGAAAGCTGGCGCTGCGTGTGGAGACATGGCAACAGCCCCTTGGGAACCGGGGGTGCATGCGTGCCGTCCTGGCTGCCGTGATGCTTTCACAGCGAAGACGGGCAGGCGCCGAGGAAACGCAGGCACGTCCAGGCGAGTGCCATCTGAGATCCTGGACGTGTGGGGGGCGTCCTGGAAAGATGGGTGTCCTAATGGCCCTGGATGGAAGCCATGCTGCTCGGTGTCTGTTAAACTGCTCTCTAAACGCAGCTGGGGCTGCACACCCAGCAGAGACTTGTCACAGAGAAATGTGGATCCAAACCTTCATCTGGAAGAAAGGGCGCATGAGCGAGAACGGAGCGATTCTGAAGCGCTTCACAGGGTGGAGTTCCGTGGGTGGACCCTGGGCATTTCGGCTCCTGGAGGTAAGAGCACCTCCTTGCGGGTGTGGACGGGAAACACCGTTTGTCAGGCCTCCTCCCTGGCGCCGGCCGAAGTTCGCTGTTGTGNTCTGAAGCGCTTCACAGGGTGGAGTTCCGTGGGTGGACCCTGGGCATTTCGGCTCCTGGAGGTAAGAGCACCTCCTTGCGGGTGTGGACGGGAAACACCGTTTGTCAGGCCTCCTCCCTGGCGCCGGCCGAAGTTCGCTGTTGTGTGCCTGCAGCTGCACAGCCGGCCCAGAACAGAGCACGGGCGGGCACCAGAGAGCCTGGAAGGCAGCTGGCGGGACGGGAAGCGAGGTGGAAACGGGGGTCGGCACGGGGCTTCTGGGGGGGCGCCTCGTTCCCTCCCCAGAAGGAGCTGTGACCAGACACACGGTCAACACAGCCGTTCCTCTGTCCTGGAAGCTGACCGACTCTCCTGGGGAACNAGAGAGCCTGGAAGGCAGCTGGCGGGACGGGAAGCGAGGTGGAAACGGGGGTCGGCACGGGGCTTCTGGGGGGGCGCCTCGTTCCCTCCCCAGAAGGAGCTGTGACCAGACACACGGTCAACACAGCCGTTCCTCTGTCCTGGAAGCTGACCGACTCTCCTGGGGAACTGAGATGCACTCAGTCCTGCCAAGCCGCTGGACTCGGGGGAGGAAACTGGCGTGCCCGGGTGGCCCTGCTCCCGCCCCGCCTGCCTCGTGACCATCTGTCTGGTGGTCCTAAGCAATCACGCCAGGCCCGGAATTACCAGCAGCTTCACTGCTGGAGGGAGCTTCTTGATTTGGGCCAGAGGGTGGTAAAGCCCTGCCAGTTAGCATCGTCTGAAATCAGTAACGGTCTCCGTGCCGAGTAAACAGGCATGCCCAGCTGTTCCCCTAGTCTGAGGTCCTCAGTTTGATTGTGACAAGCCACAGACTAGCTAGAAATTAACCAGGGAGACACAGAAAAGACACAATGAGACTTCTTCACCATCTCCAGTCTCTCCAGCACTCAAGTCCAGAGAAGACCTGTGAAAGCTCAATGGATCTCCAAGTGGGTGTGGGCTTGAAACCACTTGGAATTTGAAAGCACTCTTGAACCTAGAGACAAATCCATTGGCAGAGGCGGGATGCTTGAGCGCAGATTCTGACTGGTTGTTGGTTGAGCATAAGCTCTGCAGACGCAGGGATGACTGCTGGGAAGCTGGGCGGAGAAAGAAACAGCAACCAGAAAACCCCGAACAAGACAAACAAGATGTCAGCGGCTGCGGCTCCAGGGGAAACAGATGCCACCGTCATCCAGGAAAGACATAAGCAAGCAAGCGGCCAAACCAGCAACCCTCCTGAGGGGGGATTGGAATCCAGATTCTCTACACTCTATCGCCTAACAGACCCAGGATGGCTGCCAACGAAGCCAGGCAGAGACATCACAAAGGAAACTGCAGGCCAGCATCGCTCATNATGACTGCTGGGAAGCTGGGCGGAGAAAGAAACAGCAACCAGAAAACCCCGAACAAGACAAACAAGATGTCAGCGGCTGCGGCTCCAGGGGAAACAGATGCCACCATCATCCAGGAAAGACATAAACAAGCAAGCGGCCAAACCAGCAACCCTCCTGAGGGGGGATTGGAATCCAGATTCTCTACACTCTATCACCTAACAGACCCAGGATGGCTGCCACCGAAGCCAGGCAGAGACATCACAAAGGAAACTGCAGGCCAGCATCGCTCGTGCATATAGATGGAAAAACCCTTAACAAAATTTTAGCACGCCGAATCTAGCAACACAGAAACCAGATCAATTGCCAAGTGGGATCTGTTCCAAGAATATAAAGCTGGTGAAACATCTAAAAACGACTTCATGAAGTCAATCATATTAATAGAACAAGGGACAAAAATCTACCCGATCATCCCCAAGGATGCAAAAAAGCATTAGACAAATCCACCATCTACTTGGGGCAAAACACATTCAATTAAACTAGGGATAGAAGGGAACATTCTCGGCTTGATAAAGGACATTTACTAAAATCTCTCAGCTCACATCCCACTCGGTGGTGAGAGACGGAATTCTCTCTGCTAAGATAACAAGCAGGGCAAACACAGCAGACCTCAACACAGCTGTCCAACTCAGAACCGGAGGGCCCAGCCACACAACAGCAACGAGAAAATCGGAGCCACTGTGCNTGCATATAGATGGAAAAACCCTTAACAAAATTTTAGCACGCCGAATCTAGCAACACAGAAACCAGATCAATTGCCAAGTGGGATCTGTTCCAAGAATATAAAGCTGGTGAAACATCTAAAAACGATTTCATGAAGTCAATCATATTAATAGAACAAGGGACAAAAATCTACCCGATCATCCCCAAGGATGCAAAAAAGCATTAGACAAATCCACCATCTACTTGGGGCAAAACACATTCAATTAAACTAGGGATAGAAGGGAACATTCTCGGCTTGATAAAGGACATTTACTAAAATCTCTCAGCTCACATCCCACTCGGTGGTGAGAGACGGAATTCTCTCTGCTAAGATAACAAGCAGGGCAAACACAGCAGACCTCAACACAGCTGTCCAACTCAGAACCGGAGGGCCCAGCCACACAACAGCAACGAGAAAATCGGAGCCACTGTGACTGAGAGAGAAGGAAAACTGTATGTGAAGACAATCTGATTTTGTATGAAGAGAGCATTACAGGTTTCAGAGAAAAAACTACTAGACATGAAAAACAAGCTTAGCGATGCTGCATAATGTAAGATCAACGTAAGAAGCAAACTGCATTTTTATTTATGGTGTTGTTCAGTTGCTAAGCTGTGTCCTACTCTGTGCAACCCCATGGACTGCAGCGCGCCAGGCTTCCTTGTCCTTCCCTATCTCCCAGAGCTTGCTCACACTTGTGTCCCTTGAGTTAGTGGTGCCATCCAACCGTCTCACCCTCTGTTGCCTCCTTCTCCTCCTGCCTTTATCTTCCCAGCATCAGGGTCTTTTCCAATGAGTCAGCTCTTCACACCAGGTGGCCAAAGTATTGGAGTTTCAGCTTCAGCATCTGCCTTTCCAATGAATATTCAAGACTGATTTCCTTTAGGATTGACTGGTTGGATCGCCTTGCAGTCCAAGGGACTCTCAAGAGTCTTCTCCAGCACCACAGTTCAAAAGCGTCAATTCTTCGGCGCTCAGTCTTATTTATGGTCCAACTCTCACATTCATACATGGCTACTGGGAAAACCAAAGCTTTGACTATATAGACCTCTGTTGGCAAAGTGGTATCCTTGCTTTTTAATACACTGTCTAGGTTTATCATAGCTTTTCTTCCAGGGAGCAAGCGTCTTTTAATTTCTTAGCTGTAGTCACTGTCTGCAGTGATTTTGGAGCAAAAGAAAATAAAACTATCACTTTTTCCACTTTCCCCATCTACTTGCCATTAAATGATGGCCATGATATTGGATGCCATGATCTTCATGTTTTGAACGTTCTGTACATGAGCTGTGAATAATCTGAAAATGAGATTAGGAAAACCAGTGCATTCACCATAGTTTCAAAAGAATAAAATGCTTAGGAGTGATTTTACAGAAAACTTACAAGACTTAGACACTGAACACTGCAGCATGTCCCTGAGCAAAATTAAAGAAGAGCTAAAGAACCAAAGACGTTCCATGTTTATGGATCAGGAGAGAATGCCATTAAGATGGTTTTTCTCTGGGAGGGGAGCCTGGGGAAGAATGGATACGTGCGTGCATATGGCTGAGTCCCTTCACTTCACTAGAAACTGTCACAACACTGTTAATCAGCTATACTCCAATACAAAATAAAAAGATTTTAAAGAAGATTTTTTCTTCCTAAAGTAATCTATAGAGTCAATACAATCCCTATCAAGCTTTTAAAAATAGATACTGACAAAGTGATCCAAGAGGAACAAAGAATATAAAGGACATAGAATAATCAAGATAATTTTGAAAGAGAAGAACAAGTTGGAAGATTTACTCTATCTTATATCAAAACTATTGCAAAGCTATAGTCAATAGTACAGTGTGATTTTGCCATAGCGAGAGGCATCCAGATAAACTCAACAGAACAGAGTCTAGAACTAAACCCTTAATTATGTGGCAGTAGATTTTCAACAAAGGCATAAAGGCAATTCAGAGCTGGAAACATGATCTTTTCAACAATTCTATAACTCCATGCAAAAAAAAACACAACAAAAAACTGTATGTTTCTATCTTTAGCCAAGCCCCAAAATTAACTTGAAATGGATCATAAATTTAATGTAAGACATAAAACTGCAGAGATTGTGGAATAAAACAGGATAAATTCTTCAAGACCCTGAGTTAGGCAGAGTTCTTAGACACAAAAACAGAAGCATGATTCATAGAAGAAAGGTAATTTTGATTTTATTAAAATTAAAACCTTTGTGCTTCAAGAGATGCCATGAAAAAAATGGGAATACTTGACAGAGGCTTGGAGAAAATGCTCATAAATTGTATTTGGGGAAAACAGGACTGTAAAAAATTCTTACAGCTCCATCAGTTAAACAACGCAATTAAAAAAAAAAAAAAAGATCAGGCTTCCCTGGTGGCTTAGTGGTAAAGAGTCCACCTGCCGATGCAGGAGACACAGGCTCAGCCCCTAATCTGGGACGATTCCACGTGCCGGGGCAGCTAACTCCATGCTCCACGATTGTTGAGCCTGCGCTAGCGAGCCGGGAGCCGCGGCCGCTGAAGCGTGGCACCTAGAGCCTCTGCTCTGTGGCCAGAGAAGCCCTCGAGATGCGAAGCCAGGGCCCCGCAACCAGAGAGCAGGCCCCGCTCTCCGCAGCTAGAGGAAGCCCTGCAGCAGTGAAGACCCGGCACAGCCAGAAGGAAGGAAATAATAATTTAGAAAGTGAACAGAGCTTTGAACAGCCATTTCACTCAAGAAAATATGCAAATGGCTAAAAGCGCCTGAGAAGTTTAACGTCATTTGTTGTCAGTAACATGCATATTAAAATTACCCTGAGACGGCTCTCTGGACCCCTCAAGGCCATGGTGGAGACCACAGAAGATGGTGAGTGGGCAGAAGAGAGGAGAATCAGCGACCCCAGGCTCTGCTGGCCAGAAGGGAAGACGGTGCGGCCACCTTGGAAAATTTCTTGGCTATTTCTCCGAAAGCCCACATTACACTTGCTGTCTAACCCAGCAAGGCCTTGCCTAGGAACCTCCCCCAAAATGAGAAGGTGTCCACGCAGAAACATGTATATGTAGACTGCATCATTCACAATTTCCCCAAACTGAAAACAAACTTTCAGAGGCATACATAGGTCAGAAAAATAAAAAGTGGTAAAGCTGTATAATGGAATGCTATTTGGCTGTAACAAGCAATCGGTTACTGCTGTGGGCTACACCTAAAAATCACTATGTACATGAAGGAAGCCTGAAGAAATGTCTGCATATTGTAGGATCCCATCTCTATGACATTTCCTGAAAAGGCGCATCTCTAGAGATGGAAGCAAGACAAGCAGTTTCTGGGACTCGGCATGGGATCCTGGATCAACTGGAGATGGGCACGAGGGGACTTTGGGGTGATGGAGTGTGGGGACGGATGCGCAGACGATGAATCTGTAAAATCAGAGCATNAGGCTTCCCTGGTGGCTCAGTGGTAAAGAGTCCACCTGCCGATGCAGGAGACACAGGCTCAGCCCCTAATCTGGGAAGATTCCACGTGCCGGGGCAGCTAACTCCATGCTCCACGATTGTTGAGCCTGCGCTCGCGAGCCGGGAGCCGCGGCCGCTGAAGCGTGGCACCTAGAGCCTCTGCTCTGTGGCCAGAGAAGCCCTCGAGATGCGAAGCCAGGGCCCCGCAACCAGAGAGCAGGCCCCGCTCTCTGCAGCTAGAGGAAGCCCTGCAGCAGTGAAGACCCGGCACAGCCAGAAGGAAGGAAATAATAATTTAGAAAGTGAACAGAGCTTTGAACAGCCATTTCACTCAAGAAAATATGCAAATGGCTAAAAGCGCCTGAGAAGTTTAACGTCATTTGTTGTCAGTAACATGCATATTAAAATTACCCTGAGACGGCTCTCTGGACCCCTCAAGGCCATGGTGGAGACCACAGAAGATGGTGAGTGGGCAGAAGAGAGGAGAATCAGCGATCCCAGGCTCTGCTGGCCAGAAGGGAAGACGGTGCGGCCACCTTGGAAAATTTCTTGGCTATTTCTCCGAAAGCCCACATTACACTTGCTGTCTAACCCAGCAAGGCCTTGCCTAGGAACCTCCCCCAAAATGAGAAGGTGTCCACGCAGAAACATGTATATGTAGACTGCATCATTCACAATTTCCCCAAACTGAAAACAAACTTTCAGAGGCATACATAGGTCAGAAAAATAAAAAGTGGTAAAGCTGTATAATGGAATCCTATTTGGCTGTAACAAGCAATCGGTTACTGCTGTGGGCTACACCTAAAAATCACTATGTACATGAAGGAAGCCTGAAGAAATGTCTGCATATTGTAGGATCCCATCTCTATGACATTTCCTGAAAAGGCGCATCTCTAGAAATGGAAGCAAGACAAGCAGTTTCTGGGACTCGGCATGGGATCCTGGATCAACTGGAGATGGGCACGAGGGGACTTTGGGGTGATGGAGTGTGGGGACGGATGCGCAGACAATGAATCTGTAAAATCAGAGCATTGCACACGTGCTGCTGGGTGTCGAGCCTCCGCTGCAGTAAAGCTGTGCTCACTCCCCATGCCTTCTCCCTGGAAGCGGGCACAGGGGCCTCCGGGGGCTCTGGAACCTGTGTCTGTGGGGACCCCACATCGGGGCAGCGTTCTGCCACCTAGGGGCGCATGCAGCCTCTGGGGGTCTCTCTCCTCCGCCCGGTGGCATCCACTTCTCCTTTCCCCAGACACCAACCACACATCCTCCTGATCTGAGGACGCGGGTCCCTGCCCCCGGGGGCAGGGCTCAGATGCTGCCTGCCTGATCCACTGCCCAGCCACCCCCTGCTCATGTCTCCTTTTCCATATCCACCGCTTCCTTTCCTCTCCCACCGTCCCCCACGGAAGCCTCGGGACACACACTTCTAGGCCACTGGGGCAGATAAACAGGACCCTCTCAGCCAGAGGTACTGGTTCCCCAGGCCTGGCCTGTCCAGGAAGGAGATATGCCCACAGCTGCTGTGTGAGTCCCAGGATCCCGCCCCACACTCCCCCGAGGACAGGTGACCTGAACAAATGAGCAACTTTGAACAAAGTCGCCTGGTGAGCAGGACGGCATTGCAGAAAGATGCAGCTGAGATTCTATCTCAAACAGGAACCTTGAGCAGGCCAAGGAGTCAGTGATTCCAAAAGAGGCCGACCTGTCAGCAAAGCCAGCCATGGGCATCTCTGAGAAATCCTCAGCATTTCAGAGGGGAAAGGGGTCCGTTCGCCTGGTGGCTGATACCCACCCCCCAACAACGCCCCCCCAAACATACCTAGAAAGCAGTTCAGCTCAGTTCAGTTAAGTTGCTCAGTCATATCCGACCCTGCGACCCCATGGACTGCAGCACGCCAGGCCTCCCTGTCCATCACCAACTTCTCACGTCCATTGGGTTGGTGATGCCATCCAATCATCTCAACCTCAGTTGTCCACTTCTCCTCCTGCTCTCAATCTTTCTCAGCATCAGGGTCTTTTCCAATGAGTCAGTTCTTTGCATCAGGTGGCCAAAGTGTTGGAGTTTCAGCTTCAGCATCAGTCCTTCCAATGAATATTTAGGACTGATCTCTTTTAGGATTGACTGGTTGGATCTCCTTGCTGTCCAAGGGACTCTGAAGAGTCTTCTCCAACACCACAGTTCAAAAACATTGGTACACATATTTTAATGCAGCACATCGGGGCTGGACATGGCTACACATGGACATCACCAGATGGTCAATACTGAAATGAGATTGATTATATTGTTTGCAGCCAAAGATGGAGAAGCTCTATACAGTTAGCACAAACAAGACTGGGAGCTGACTGTGGCTCAGATCATGAACTCATTGCCAAATTCAGACTTAAATTGAAGACAGTAGGGAAAACCACTAGACCATTCAGGTATGACCTAAATCAAATCCCTTACAATTATACAGTGGAAGTGAGAAATAGATTCAAGGGATTAGATCTGATAGACAGAGTGCCTGAAGAACTATGGATGGAGGTTCGTGACATTGTATAGGAGGCAGTGATCAAGACCATCCCCAAGAAAAAGAAATGCAAAAAGGCAAAATGGTTGTCTGATAAGGCTTTACAAATAACTGAGAAAAGAGAAGCAAAAGGAAAAGGAGAAAAGGAAAGATATATTCATCTGAGTGCAGAGTTCCAAAGAACAGCAAGGAGAGATAAGAAAGCCTTCCTCAGTGATCAACACAAAGAAATAGAGGAAGACACTAGAGTGGGAAAGACTTGACATCTCCTCAAGAAAATTAGAGAAACCAAGGGAACACTTCATGCAGAGATGGGCTCAATAAAGGATAGAAATGGTCTGGACCTAAGAGAAGCAGAAGATATTAAGAAGAGGTGGCAAGAATACACAGAAGAACTGTATGAAAAAGATCTTCATGACCCAGATAACCATGATGGTGTGATTACTTACCTAGAGCCAGACATCCTGGAGTGTGAAGTCAAGTGGGCCTTAGGAAGCATCAATACGAACAAAGCTGGCGGAGGTGATGGAATTCCAGCTGAGCTATTTCAAATCCAAAAAGATGATGCTGTGAAAGTGCTGCACTCAATATGCCACCAAATTTGGAAAACTCAGCAGTGGCCACAGGACTGGAAAAGTTTAGTTTTCATTCTAATCCCAAAGAAAGGCAATGCCAAAGAATGCTCAAACCACCACACAATTGCACTCATCTCACACGCTAGCAAAGTAATGCTCAAAATTCCCCAAGCAAAACTTCAACAGTATGTGAACCAAGAACTTCCAGCTGTTCAAGCTCGTTTTAGAAAAGGCAGAGGAACCAGATCAAATTGCCAGCATCTGTTGGATCACTGAAAAAGCAAGACAATTCCAGAAAAACATCTATTTTTTCTTTGTTGACTACATTAAAGCCTTTGTGTGAATCACAACAAGCTGTGGAAATTCTTAAAGAGATGGGAATACCAAATCGTTACCATCTTTCAGCTGACCTGCCTGCTGAGAAACCTGTATGCAGGTCAAGAAGCAACAGTTGGAACTGGACATGAAACAACAGATTGGTTCCAAATTGGGAAAAGAGTACATTAAGGCTATATATGGTCACCCTGCTTGATTAATTTCTATACAGAATACATGATGCTAAATGCTGGGCTGGATGAAGCACAAGCTGAAATCAAGATTGCCAGGAGAAATAGAAAAAACCTCAGATGTGCAGATGACATCACCCTCATGGTAGAAAGTGAAGAGGAACTAAAGAGCCTCTTGAAAGTGAAAAAAAAAAAAAATTGAAGATCCATCTCCATCACTTCATGGCAAATAGATGGGGAAACAATGGAAACAATGGACAGACTTTATTTTCTTGGGCTCCAAAATCCCTGCAGATGGTGACTGCAGCCATGAAATTTAAAGATGCTTGCTCCCTGGAAGAAAAGCTATGACCAACCTAGATAGCATATTAGAAAGCAGAGACATTACTTTGCCAACAAAGGTCNAAAAAAAAAAAAAATTGAAGATCCATCTCCATCACTTCATGGCAAATAGATGGGGAAACAATGGAAACAATGGACAGACTTTATTTTCTTGGGCTCCAAAATCCCTGCAGATGGTGACTGCAGCCATGAAATTTAAAGATGCTTGCTCCCTGGAAGAAAAGCTATGACCAACCTAGATAGCATATTAGAAAGCAGAGACATTACTTTGCCAACAAAGGTCCGTCTAGTCAAAGCTAATGTTTTTCCAATAGTCATGTGTGGATGTGAGAGTTGGACCATAAGGAAAGCTGAGCACTGAAGAATTGATGCTTTTGAACTGTGGTGTTGGAGAAGACTCCTGTGAGTCCCTTGGACTGCAAATAGATCAAACCAGTCAATCTCAAAGGAAATCAGTCCTGTATATTCATTGAAAGGACTGATGCTGAAGCTGAAACTTCAATGCTTTGGCCACCTGATGCCAAGAGCTGGCTCATTGGAAAAGACCCTGATGCTGGGAAAGATTTAATGCAGGAGGAGAAAGGGATGTCAGGGGACCAGGTGGTTGGATGGCATCACCGATTCAGTGGACATGAGTTTGAGCAAGCTTCAGGAGTTGATGATGGACAGGGAAACATGGTGTGCTACAGTCCATGGGGTCACAAAGAGTTGGATATGACTGAGCAACTGAACTGAACTGAACTTGGGTTGCAAAGCGTCGAACTCAGCAGTCATTTTCCAGGGCCAGAGTTAGGCCCACGAGCACCCTTCTCCCAGAATCATCTCTGCAGGCTGTCCAAGCACATGGAAATCTGCAGGAGAGGAGAGGAGAAGGTGCTTTTCATTTTTAGAAACACACTGAAGACTCAGACTCCGCCAGAGCTCAAATTCCTCACCTGGATCCCCCAGGGATGCTCTTGACCACTTTTAGAATTTAAATTGAATCTTCAAACATTGTAATTATTGGCTTTCCCCTTCAAATTGAATGCATTTTGTAAAAGCTGCATTTGTGGAATACAGATTTGGAGGAGATGGATTTTTCAAAGCCCAGGATTCGGATATATCTAGAGTGATATTTTGACAGGGAAGCGTTCACATGCAGCTGTATGTCTGAGTTGGCTCATTATTCTTCCTTGAGCACATTATGGAGAAAGTCGTTTGACTGGCGGCTTGGAGGCCCCGCAGACCCGCGAGATGCCGTCCATGCTCTGGGTCCTGGTGATGCACTGGACTGGTTTGCTCCTGCCCTGGGAGGTTGTCAGCATCCCAGCACCTGAGGACGCTGAGTTACTCTTTTTCCTACCTCGCCTCTGAAAGACGACCATCTGTTAGAGAACACAGGTGCTGCTGCAGAATGGATCCAGTGGGCTGATATACTGACTCCTTCTTCCAAGAAATCACGCCTCACAAAAGCAACTGAACTGTTGTTGCTGTTGAGTTGCTAAGTCAGGTCTGCATCATTATGGCCTCCTGGACTGCAGCCTGCCNTTGAATGCATTTTGTAAAAGCTGCATTTGTGGAATACAGATTTGGAGGAGATGGATTTTTCAAAGCCCAGGATTCGGATATATCTAGAGAGTGATATTTTGACAGGGAAGTGTTCACATGCAGCTGTATGTCTGAGTTGGCTCATTATTCTTCCTTGAGCACATTATGGAGAAAGTCGTTTGGCGGCTTGGAGGCCCCGCAGACCCGCGAGATGCCGTCCATGCTCTGGGTCCTGGTGATGCACTGGACTGGCTTGCTCCTGCCCTGGGAGGTTGCCAGCATCCCAGCACCTGAGGACGCTGAGTTACTCTCTTTCCTACCTCGCCTCTGAAAGACGACCATCTGTTAGAGAACACAGGTGCTGCTGCAGAATGGATCCAGCGGGCTGAAATACTGACTCCTTCTTCCAAGAAGTCACGCCTCACAAAAGCAACTGAACTGTTGTTGCTGTTGAGTTGCTAAGTCAGGTCTGCATCATTATGGCCTCCTGGACTGCAGCCTGCCGGGCTTCCCTGGCCTTCATTATCTCCCGGAGTTTGCTCAAAACTTATGTCCATCGAGTTGGTGATGCCATCCAACCATCTCATCCTCTGTCGCCCCTGTCTCCCCTTGCCCTCATTCTTTCCCAGCATCAAGGCGTTTTCCAATGAGGCCACTCTTCACATCAGGTGGCCAAAGTACTGGAGCTTCAGCATCAGTCCTTCCTATAGACTGTAGTCCACCAGGCTCTTCTGTCCGTGGATTTCCCAGGCAAGGATAATGGAGTGGGTAGCCATTCCCTTCTCCTAGGGATCTTCCTGATCCAGGAATGGAACCCAGTTCCCCTGCATTGCAGGCAAATTCTTTATTGTCTGAGCCAGCAACTGAATCATCAGCAAGACCTAATTGCTTTTATGTTAAAAACATGAGGCTTTAATGAGGTTAAGTTACTCCTCTTCATATCTGAGAAAAATGACCCAAGTACATTTTATCAGAATTTTTTAGATAAAAATTTAAATATATAAAAATACATGCCCTGATTGCGTAAAGTTTAACATTGAGAGATGCGAATTCACAATTAGGAAGAGTTATGCTTTGCTTTGTATAAAAACTCTAATTTCATTTGGATACCTTCCAATAGAAGCAACCTTAAAAGGACCATGCATCTGGTTAAAAGAACTTTACCTTGTTGACAACACTGAGGGTGGAAATGACACCAGAAGATAAGGAGCCCTTGTTATGAGTTTTGAAAAGAGATGAAGAGGAAGTCACTGGGAAGTTGCAAAAAACGCTCGGTAATGAGGGACCTTGTCAGGCTGAGTGTGCTGCTGAGACAGTTTTATGAGATGAATCAAGACAAAAATCTTCAGAGACTGTGGTTAACATAGCAGCTTATTTCCTCTGCAAGAAGAATGTACTGGAGCTGAGGGTCAGGAGCTTGCAGCTGCAGTGGCCCCTTCCCTCCCAGGGTCCCCCATCTGCACGCCAAGACCCTCCCCAGTTTTTCTGACCTGCACAATCATCACCTGCTTCCTGGTGGGCAATTGACACGTGAAATTAAACTATTGGTTCTCCTACATAATTTTCAGAAGCCCTGCTCCCAGTCTCAGTAATCTGGCCACTCACAGGCATTTTATCACAAGGCAGGCAACTTTTACTGCCAAGAATTTATGTTACCTGAGTTAATTGAACCCAATTATGATCCAAAGGACAATGTTCAGCTGCCTGCACTTTTCTGTCATTCCTCGAAACAGGGACGTTTATGGCTAGAGAGAATGGCCAACCACAGGCTCGCCGACAGTTTGTTAGAGATTTTAGAATCAGTAACTTGCACGTTGGCTAAAGCATGTTAAAAGCCAAACAATTATGATGATGGGACACATACTCATACTCCAGAACACCACACAGAAATGAACATGAAAGAAGAAATCTTTCCTGCAGCAGGAACAAGCGTGCACATTTGAATCGAAGTAAGCAATGCTCTGGGCACTGTCTGGACCCTGGGAAAGGCAGTGGTGGACACTGGGGAGCTTTGGATGATCAGAGTCTTCAGCATATGGGGAAAGCTGGTCACCGAAGTCTGTCCCTGCTGATGGCCGTCACCCAGGAGGCACGAATTCGTGATTTGGGAAGATGGTATAGCGAAACGGTAGGTGAGGAGTAAGAAGGAGGGGAGGGAGGGAGGAAGAAAGGGTGGCTGTTGCTCGATGCTTTAAGGAAATCTGAAGAGAGACCTTTTTTTTTTTTTTAATCCCAGATCCAAACAGTGTAGACTTGAACATAATTTGTTTAGTCTAGGTTATTAATGCACAGTTCAGTCACTCAGTTGTGTCTGACTCTTTGTGACCCCATGGACTGCAGCACACCAGGCTTCCCTGTCCATCACCAACTCCTGGAGCTTACTCAAACTCATGTCCATTGAGTCAGTGATGCCATCCAACCATCTCATCCTCTGTCGTCCCCTTCTCCTGCCCTCAATCTTTCCGAGCATCAGAGTCTTTTCAAACGAGTCAGCTCTTCCCATCAAGTGGCCAACGTATTAAAGGTTCAGCGTCAGCATCAGTCCTTCTAATGAACACCCAGGACTGATCTCCTTTAGGATGGACTGGTTGGATCTCCTTGCAGTCCAAGGGACTCTCAAGAGTCTTCTCCAACACCACAGTTCAAAAGCATCAATTCTTCAGTGCTCAGCTTTCCTTATGGTCCAACTCTCACATCCATACATGACCACTGGAAAAACCATAGCCTTGACTAGATGGACCTTTGTTGGCAAAGTAATGTCTCTGCTTTTTAATATGCTGTCTAGGTTGATCATAGCTTTTCTTCCAAGGAGTAAGCACCTTTTAATTTCATGGCTGCAGTCACCATCTGCAGTGATTTTGGAGCCCAGAAAAATAAAGTCTCTCACTGTTTCCATTTTTTCTCCATCTATTTGCCGTGAAGTGATGGGACCGGATGTCATGATCTTAGTTTTCTGAATGTTGAATTTTAAGCCAACTTTCCCCCTCTCCTCTTTCACTTTCATCAAGAGGCTCTTAGTTCTTCACTGTCTGCCATAATGCACACTTGGTTTTCCCCAAAGTCCTCATTTGGATTAAAGAAGACAAGGGGAATCCAGTCTCTCCTCCTCAGCGACTCTTATGAGTGAAGGTTGCTCTTTGCTGAGCAGGAGACCGTTCCCAGGTGAGGACCAGAGGGCGCTGTGTCTCAGTAACTGAACAAGCGATGCGATGGGAGAGGCAGGGTCGTGGTGTCTGGCTCGGTGGTCACCTTCACACATGGGTACCTCTCCATCCTTGAACTCCAGAGCCAGGTGGGGGCATCTTTCCTCAGGTTTAGACCCCTGATAGGGAATCTGCCTTTTCTGAATATTTATTATGAGCCAGACACCCAAATTCATGCTTTAAATGTTCTAATATCTCTAGCAACCTCTTGATGCTGGTCATCCAATCCACACCTATAGACCTGGGGCTGAGGAACGTGGTCGCATCTGCATGGGTACTCTGTGATGATCTGGGGCTCCACTGTAACCCAGGTGGGACTCACTTTGAGCTTGACAACCACCAGGCTCCAGTAAGTCTGCAGACATATGCAGCCAAGCAGCTCAGGACAGGCCATCAGCAGCAGTCACCCAGTGGGACTGAGTGCTCCCATCTTAGTCCCCCTCCAATACAAAGCAAGTCTGGGGAGCTCAGGCGCCAGATGCCCTGGGGCAGCCCCAGCTGTGGAGGGCAAGGAGTTCTAGGCAGGGGTGGAACGTGGTGGGGGGGGGGGGCTAAGACCCCCCAGGCAGATGCGCTCAGCAGGACTCCACCCAGGAGATTGAGAGGGACAGAGGGAGTGAATGAGAGGACCAGGAGGCGGCATGGTGGCAGGTGCAGAGCAGGGCCTGGCGAGGGCTCCAGGAGAGCCCTGACAGAAGGGGCCCAGCAGCACTGGACAGTCTGCTGGTCTCAGGACCGGGAGCCTGGCGGACCCTCGGGGCAGGTCCTGTGAGCGTGATCTTCAGGTGTCATCAGCCCCTCCTCCTCAGGACAAACTGCTGTGCCCGCAGAGCTGACCGTGGCGGCAAGCTCGGGGCTGGTGCAAGCCAGGCTCCAGGGCTGTGGGCCTGTGCGGCAGGGCTTCCGGGACAGTAAAGCTCGGGGCCGAGTGGGCTGCCCTGGGGGGAACGTGCCATCAGACAGCTTGGTCATTGACCAGGGGTCCTCCCTGCTGTCCTTGTCAGCCCCAGCCCACCCCCTCGGGCCGCCCCATGGTGTTCCTACTTCTCTGGGCGCCCGAGCAGCAGTGATTCAGAATCATTTCTCTCTGTGGATGGCCCCCAGCAGCTCGGCTCACTCTCTGGGGTCTGCACCCCAGATCTGGAGTTGGCTTGGGGTGATGCTTCTCTGGGCTCTCAGACCAGCAGCTGTGCTCACTGGGTCCTGACCTTCTGTTCTCCTCTGCAGAGCCTCTGTGCACGTGTGTGCGTGTGTGTGTACAGGCCAGTGCTGGGTGAGTATGTGCCTGCATGTGTGTGCAATGCATGTGTGTGTGCACGAGTGTGTGTGTGCACACCTGTGTTAGAGCTGAAGAACTCTAACACGGGGGGCTGGCTGTCCGAGTGTGATTGGCTCTCTGGGCTGCCAATCATCTCTGCCTCTGGGGAGAGACTCCAGGGCTGGAACCAGAAACGGTTTCTGGCAAAATCTCCTGTGTCCCCCAGTCCACTGGCCAGGCCCCGGGGTGGGGAGGAGGGGGCTGCTTGGCCATTTGCAGAAGGTGCTCCCAGGGCTGAAGGCTGAGTCCCCCATGGGCTTCCTGTCGGGGAACCCAGGCTGGGGTGGAGCCCCTCGGGTCCTGGGTGAACTGGGGAGGACTCTGGATGAACTGGGAGGACTGGCCACTTCTGGTGTCTGGCTCCTCCACTGCCCCTGACTTCATAAGAGCTGGATGAGGCCCCACCCAAGGTGGGCCCCAGATTTTATCACGTCCTTAAGGCAGTCTCAGAACAGAGAATGGCATTTCCTTCACTCGGAGGAAGAGAGGGGAATTGGGATCCCAACCTATGGCATTTTAATCAATTACCTGGAGTACTGAGGGTCTCCCACGTGGTGCAGTGGTATAGGGAATCTGCAGGCCTGTGCAGGAGGCCCAAGGGACACAGGTTCAATCCCTGGGTTGGGAAGATCCCCTGGGGAAGGAAATGGCAACCCACTCCAGTATTCTTGCCTGGAAAATCCCATGGACAGAGGAGCCTGGCGGGCTAGAGTCCACGGGGTCACAGGGTCAGACACGCCTGCACGTGCCGTGACCCCCTGAGGGTCAGACACGCCTGCGTGCGAGCCGCCGCAGTGCGCGTCACGGGCTGTGCGTCCACACGTGCCTATGTGCTGTTTTACTCATCTTCACTTCACCTTATATTTAGGAACCTGCTAAATCCTGAAGGATTTAGGAATGCTGATTTATGAGGGGCGTTGCTGCTGCTGCTGAGTCACTTCAGTCGAGTCCGACTCTGTGCGACCCCATAGAAGGCAGCCCACCAGGCTCCCCTCCCCTGGGATTCTCCAGGCAAGAACACTGGAGTGGGTTGCCATTTCCTTCTCCAATGAGTGAAAGTGAAAAGAGAAAGTGAAGCCGCTCAATCGTGTCCGACTCCTAGCGACCCCATGGATGCAGCCTACCAGGCTCATGAGAAGCATAATTCCTTATAATCATATTCCACGTTAACAAATGAAATATTAAGACAATTAACTGAATTCTTGATGCTGCCTTTNCAGGGCTGGAACCAGAAACGGTTTCTGGCAAAATCTCCTGTGTCCCCCAGTCCACTGGCCAGGCCCCGGGGTGGGGAGGAGGGGGCTGCTTGGCCATTTGCAGAAGGTGCTCCCAGGGCTGAAGGCTGAGTCCCCCATGGGCTTCCTGTCGGGGAACCCAGGCTGGGGTGGAGCCCCTCGGGTCCTGGGTGAACTGGGGAGGACTCTGGATGAACTGGGAGGACTGGCCACTTCTGGTGTCTGGCTCCTCCACTGCCCCTGACTTCATAAGAGCTGGATGAGGCCCCACCCAAGGTGGGCCCCAGATTTTATCACGTCCTTAAGGCAGTCTCAGAACAGAGAATGGCATTTCCTTCACTCGGAGGAAGAGAGGGGAATTGGGATCCCAACCTATGGCATTTTAATCAATTACCTGGAGTACTGAGGGTCTCCCACGTGGTGCAGTGGTATAGGGAATCTGCAGGCCTGTGCAGGAGGCCCAAGGGACACAGGTTCAATCCCTGGGTTGGGAAGATCCCCTGGGGAAGGAAATGGCAACCCACTCCAGTATTCTTGCCTGGAAAATCCCATGGACAGAGGAGCCTGGCGGGCTAGAGTCCACGGGGTCACAGGGTCAGACACGCCTGCACGTGCCGTGACCCCCTGAGGGTCAGACACGCCTGCGTGCGAGCCGCCGCAGTGCGCGTCACGGGCTGTGCGTCCACACGTGCCTATGTGCTGTTTTACTCATCTTCACTTCACCTTATATTTAGGAACCTGCTAAATCCTGAAGGATTTAGGAATGCTGATTTATGAGGGGCGTTGCTGCTGCTGCTGAGTCACTTCAGTCGAGTCCGACTCTGTGCGACCCCATAGAAGGCAGCCCACCAGGCTCCCCTCCCCTGGGATTCTCCAGGCAAGAACACTGGAGTGGGTTGCCATTTCCTTCTCCAATGAGTGAAAGTGAAAAGAGAAAGTGAAGCCGCTCAATCGTGTCCGACTCCTAGCGACCCCATGGATGCAGCCTACCAGGCTCATGAGAAGCATAATTCCTTATAATCATATTCCACGTTAACAAATGAAATATTAAGACAATTAACTGAATT
This sequence comes from Sylvicapra grimmia, assembly GCA_006408735.1. Taxonomy (NCBI): domain Eukaryota; kingdom Metazoa; phylum Chordata; class Mammalia; order Artiodactyla; family Bovidae; genus Sylvicapra; species Sylvicapra grimmia. The sequence goes on from SJYH01005954.1 coordinate 520,372, forward strand.
CTTGATGCTGCCTTTAGCTAACACATTACTTTCAAAGATCTCAGCTCTCAGTGTCAGTGCTTAAATATAGGTTTTAAAAACGTATCTGGTAAAGTGTGAGTGTATGTTGAAGAGCCAGGCCCTGTGATCCCACTCCGTGTGGTGATGATGAAGCCTCAGTGCTATTTCGGTGGGACACGTCGCCTGCTCTTCAGCAAGTGACAGAACAAGCAGCGCAGAGTTTTGGAAGCGAAGCTGAAGCTCGTGTTCCAACCTCAAGGAATGAATTAGAGCTGCCGCAAAAAGCACGCAGGCATGTTGACTGAAGGGTGCAGTGTGTCCCCCGATCTTGGTTGGGGGGCTTACTTACATACTTGATGCAAGAGTTCAGGTTTGGAAGCCTCACGATTAAGGACGTGAAAAACACATCCCCAGAAACAGCTTCTCCTCATAACGAAGTTCACTAGCAAATCGTGGAAATGCAATATACATTTTATGTCATACCATATGATTATTCATTTGGCATGCTGCAGTCCATGGGGTTGCAAAGAGTCAGACATTACTGAGCAGCTGAACTGGATATAATTATTTATAGTTGTAATTATATAAATGTATATTTTAAATTATCCATTTAAAATTATATATAAGATAACCACATATGTCTGTCTATAAATCGTACAAAACGTGCAGTGTGGTTTCTGCCCAGTGTCTGCTTTCCTTTGCTCTCCCCACTGAGGACAGCTTTCCCAGTGCCAGCATGGTGCCTGACACAGGGAAGTTACTCGAAGGCCACGGCAGCCCCGCCGCTTACAGCAAGCGGTCAGCACCTGCTCTGTACCAGAGTCTGTCCTGCCCACGCTTCTCTGTACGCTCCTCCATGCATTTTCACTTTCACTTCATTTTTCCTAATAAATTATTCGAGAAAATTTAGGAATGTTGACTTACAAGGAATATTAGTCTTCCTTCACTTGTAGAACATTGAATGGATGTCTCCATCCTGAAACATTTGTCTGTCTGTCTGCCTACACTCAGCAGTCTCTGAATGAGTCACCAGCTCATACAAACACTTTGCACCCAAAGCACCTACAATTATGCACAATGACATCAAGTTCATTAACTGGCTGCCTGTTGGTCCAAACCTTCGTAGAGATCCGGTGATACTCAGCCAACCACATGCGCTGTATTTGGATCTGTATTTGGAACCCAGTTACTTCTTATCTGTGACCGATTTATGACATCAAAAAGACAAAGGAATGGGGATTCCCTGGTGGTCTAGTGGTTAAGGCTCTCCACTTCCACTGAAGGGAGTGTGGGTTCGATCCCTGGATGGGGAACGAAGACCCCACGTGCTGAGCGCTGTGGTCAAAAAATAGGAAGAAGTATGAAGGGCGGGAGGCGCCAGCTGTGCCAGCAGTTACCCTGATGGAGCAGCAAAGCCTGTGGCCCGGGGGATGAGCCTGTCCCCGCTCCAGACGAGGAAATCGGGGCTCTGGCTTGGGGAGACACAGAGGGGACCCAGAACCTGTCAGAAGGACCTGGAGGTGCAGGCAGGGGTCTCTCGCCTGGCAGTGGCCTCACCTCCCACATGCTGGCTCCTTATTTCCCAGCGCTTGGAAAACATTACAGAACACTTGAATTCTCAACATCAGACCAAAAACTCCTCTATTTTCCTATCACGCTATCTATCTTGATAACTTTTTGATCTAACTTACATGGCCCGAATCCCCAAAATGTGTTTTGCCAGCTGGCACGGCTTTATTGAGCTATACATCATGATCGTGACATTGCTGCTAACNTGAATTCTCAACATCAGACCAAAAACTCCTCTATTTTCCTATCACGCTATCTATCTTGATAACTTTTTGATCTAACTTACATGGCCCGAATCCCCAAAATGTGTTTTGCCAGCTGGCACGGCTTTATTGAGCTATACATCATGATCGTGACATTGCTGCTAACTAGCCAGCCACACTTACAGATGGCAGCAACGCGTTCTCGCAGACCCGGGCCAGGGAGATGATGGCAAGCGCAGCTTTTTAATGGTCTTTCCTTATTTGGTTTTGAAAATGACAGAATATCAACCAGGGTGTTCCATAATTCCAGAGACTAATAATCCCGGCAGGCTTTGCTTTCTCATTAAAGGCGAACGGCATTGACATTTGAATAGATCCCTTCCCGCAGGTGCTCGGGACTTCACTCAGGCAATCACTCAAAATAGCTCCCAGCGCATTGCAGCCCAGCCACACACATCTGGACGTGTGATTCACAGGGAGAGAACCGTGCCTGCTCGCCATTTCTGCCTTGCTGGGGCTGCCATGGAGGCCATCCCAGAATCCCCTGGGGGCCGTCCCAGAATCCCCTGGGAAGAGCGAGGCTGGGCCGGTAAAGACTGCCATTCCAGTGAGGGTCCCTTAGAGCCTGGAGTGGCCCTGTTGATGTGCCCGGTGCTGCCCCAGGGAGTAGGCTGGCCCGTCTCCTCATCTCAGACTGTCTCCCGGACCGTCTTTCTCATGCCACAGCTCTGGCTCCAGAGGGCCCGCCAGGGCTCCAGCCTGGTTCCAGCCCCTGACCCCTGAACATGTGTCTCCCTGGGTGTTGAGCCCAACCTGTGTTAACAGCAAACCTCACAGGTTGGAGTAATACACTGAATGATGGTGTGCCTACTGCTCTCCTTGCTGATATGTATTGAATAGTGTATGATAACCAAGTTTCAAGAACAAAAGCCTTCTTTGCTTGCTGCCCTTGAGGACTCTGGAAGTCTCCATACACCCCTGTCAGAGTTTGCTTTTCATCACATAGGCGCTATGTCGACTCTACTATATCTGTTTGTCCAGCTGGTTGTAGCTGCAACAATATAGGTAATTAAACACACACACACACACACACACACACACACACACACACACACACACACACACACACACACACACACACACACACACANNNTATATATATACACACACACACACACACACACACACACACACACACACACACACACACACACACACACACACACACACACACACACACACACACACACACACACACACACGAAGCAGACATCTGGTAAACCCACTGGTCTCTTGACTCTAGCTGACTGTTACACAAGGCTTCCCACATCGCCTCAACTCCGAACCTCCAGTGTCCCCTACTTCCCTGCTGTGGGGCCTCCTTCCTCAGAGTCCAGCAGCTACAGGTGCCTCCCTCGGCCAGGGGCTCGTCTGCCTGCATACCAAAGACCAGGAAAACCTCGACCTCACCCTCCCCCGTGGCTGCGTCTCTCGCGAGATGCTACACCCCTTCCCTGTTTCAGGCAGCTCTGCTTTGTCCCTTCCATGGGATAATGTTTCTCCTCTCACTTCTAAAGGTTCTCAACAGAGAGAGAGAAGCCACTGTCCGTATTTCTGCTTTGTCCTTGTCTCCCTTGGAACCTGGCTTCCAGACTTCACTCTGCCAGCACTGATTCGTGAACCCTAATATCACTAGTGCCCTGGTTTGGCCTCTCACTCTGTGGTANTTAAACACACACACACACACACACACACACACACACACACGAAGCAGACATCTGGTAAACCCACTGGTCTCTTGACTCTAGCTGACTGTTACACAAGGCTTCCCACATCGCCTCAACTCCGAACCTCCAGTGTCCCCTACTTCCCTGCTGTGGGGCCTCCTTCCTCAGAGTCCAGCAGCTACAGGTGCCTCCCTCGGCCAGGGGCTCGTCTGCCTGCATACCAAAGACCAGGAAAACCTCGACCTCACCCTCCCCCGTGGCTGCGTCTCTCGCGAGATGCTACACCCCTTCCCTGTTTCAGGCAGCTCTGCTTTGTCCCTTCCATGGGATAATGTTTCTCCTCTCACTTCTAAAGGTTCTCAACAGAGAGAGAGAAGCCACTGTCCGTATTTCTGCTTTGTCCTTGTCTCCCTTGGAACCTGGCTTCCAGACTTCACTCTGCCAGCACTGATTCGTGAACCCTAATATCACTAGTGCCCTGGTTTGGCCTCTCACTCTGTGGTCCACATAGGTATGATGGTCCTTCCTGTGCTCACCTGAGTGCATGACCCCCGCACAGCCCCTCCCTGTGCTCACCTGAGGGCCCCTCTCCATTACAGCCCTGCCCCCCATGCTCACCTGAGTGCGTGTCTCCATCACTCACTGGTACAGGTGGTGATGAGTGTCCTGGCTGGTGTTCCACAGGGCTCCCCAGACCTCTCTGGTCAATTTCCTGGTGGCTCCAGCAGTGCGCCAGCGAGGGGGTAACCCTGAGTCAGTGTTGAAAGGACACAGCCATTCACGCTCACTTAGTGGTGAGCTCGGCCGGCAGGCTGGTGCCCCTGGTTCCTCCTCCTGCTCTAGCCCAGCACCCAGGGCACAGAGGACCCTGTGACACCGTGTGCAGCCCGAGAGCCTGGGCTTGTCTCACCCTGAGTCCCTCCCTCAGGGCTCCCCGCACCCTCCAGTCTGCGGCCAGGTGGACTTGGCCTGTGTCTCTGGGCTCCAGGCCCCCCAGGCCTCTCAGCGCTCCTCTCCCAGAGCCCACGCAACCGTCCCACTCCTCTCTGCAGATGTCAACTGAACTAAACACACCCACCCTAGACCAAGTTCACCACCTCCCCAAGGTCACTTCTGATTCACTCTCTATGTGAAGTCACAAGCACTCTCTCCATTCCAAAGACCTGTGAGAGGTGTCCAGGCAGTGAGATGTGACCACATCACAAGGAGCTGGCAGCTTACAAGGGTGGAGGAACTCCCAAAGGGAGGGAGGGGTAGGGGGAGCAGGAGTGGGGAGGAGAAGCAGGTGGAGCAGGATATGGTCAATGACAACACCACCCAGCTGAGCACCCCGCCCTGGCCCTGAGCCCCGGCTGCCCTCGGAGCTGATTGTATGGGCATCTGGACTCTGAGGTCCCTGCCCCGTACTCTCTTCTTCCTGGCTTCAAGGAGAAGTTAAACAGTGCCTGGTGGGATGTGCAAGGTTAGAGCAGTGTCGTGGCCATCCAAGCCCTACGGGGGAGGATGAAGGACCAGCTCTAGGTCTGAAGGAGGGCCAGGGAGGACCACACAGTGCCCCTGCTGGCTTCCTGCAGAACAGGCCAGCCTTATCTCAGCGCAAGGACTTTCGTTCAGAAATGCAAACAACACAGAGTCCATTTGCTGAAATCTTCCAGTTCCTGTTAAAAAAAAAAAAAAAAAGCATAATTAAAGGTTTAATTAGTTCACGTGGGGCCTCAGGTGAGTGTCGTAGTGCAATGCTGGGCTGCACCTGGAACTTGTAAATGATTATTTTTTTCTCCTGCGCTGAGTCTGATCGACTGTAGCCATTAAATTTTTTCCAATTTAAAGTTGAACTTCAAGTAATAAAGCTGGCTACATTTGTTTTTAATATGAGGAATTAGAGCCTGACAATGGCAGATCAGGCTCAGGCTCTGATAATTAGTTATGGGAGCCACAACCTCCGTTGGCAGATCCTGGAAAAAATTACACAGAAAAACGGCAAAGCAGGTGGAATGTGGTTGGAAGGAACAAGGCTGCTTAGGACACACATTTGGCTCAACTGTAGCTGTTTCTAAAAGGTAAAGAATCCAACGATCACTTTCAGGAAAGAGAAGCTACGATAGAGGCTTCCCTGTTGCAGAAGAAGACATTTTCTCATGTGAGGTCCCCTTGTTCTATGTCTCAGCATCTGTAACCTGCATCCCTAGCCCACATCCATAGCCTACAGGCCTGGACTACATCTCCAGCCCACATCCTGAGCCCAAACCTGCATCTGTAACGTATACCCCTAGCCCACATCCCGAGCTCGTATCCGTAGCGTACATCTCTAGCCTACATCCCTAAGCTGCATCTCTAGCCTACATCCCTAAGCTGCATCTCTAGCCTACAAGGAGAAGCTGACCTTGTGAACAGCATGCTCTACAGCACCCCTTGCAGACTCTCAGAAAGAGAGCCAGGCCCATCCTGAGATGCTTTCCAATCCCAGGTCCCAAAGACAGGCCTGGACCCCTTTTCACCATCACTCCAGGCTGCCAGTGTGTCAGTGAGGGGGGAGATGGGTCACAAATGAATATATCTCTCGCACTCACAGGCACGTACACTCGTGCATGAATAAAGGAAACCAGGGAATCAATAAATTTTAACCTGAAAATATAAAATATGGCTAAATGTGCAAGAAGGGATTTATAGTTAAAAATGCAAGTTTTAACGATTTTACATTTCGTTTCCCATTTCTGCTTTTAGTCTCTATAAGCGACAGGGGAACCGTCTGTGCAGACCCAGGCAGCTCACGGGACGGGGTATGTTTCTACTCCCCCTGCTCTCCAGCCTGGCTCCAGGCTCTGCTGCAGCCAGGGAAATCTTGCTAAGGGGTCTTCTCAGCTCTCTGTGCTGCCCCCCAACCATGGGGGCCCCTACATCTCCCCACCAGTGCACTCAGGGTCTGGCGCATGTTGAGCCCTCACTGAGCATTACATGAGTGGCTTCTCCGAGCTGAAGAGTGAGTCAGCCTCTGATCCACGCAAGCGCGTTTTCCAGAGTTAAAGCTCTTTCCTTGTGACTCAAGCCTATTCCTTCAAGCGTCATTCTTTCTTTTTTCCGTATTACAAATCCAAACGGAAGTCCTCAGGCTCTCCCGTCTTCTCGGAGTCTTCCAGTCGGCGTGGTGGCTCGGCCTGGAGGCCAGCCTGACCCTGATTCCAGCAGGCGCCAAACCCCATCCCCCTGTTGCTTCCTTGAGATCCAGCCTCTCCCTCTGCTTGCTCTCTCCCTCACTGTTCACCTGGTTACAAAACCAGAAGCCTGGGCGTCGTCTCCTGGTTCCCTCTCTGCCTCCCACCTCCCACCTGTCACGTGGGGGTCCACACTGCTCTCCACCCACAATGCTCTCCTCATTCCCCTGAGGTGGATTTGGGAGGCCTCCTGGTGAGTGCAGCCACGGGCAGGCATCAGAAGGAGACAGACAGTGAGGGGACAGTGAGCTGGCCTCCTCTCTCCCCTCTCCTCCGTGCTCCACCCACCTCCCTGCCGCCCC
>SJYH01005954.1:603835-614423 GCA_006408735.1 Sylvicapra grimmia
GGGGGCGGGGGGCGGGGCCACCATGCTCTGCACCGAGGGGAGGGGTCATTGCCCTTCCTCCTTCCCAGACAAGGGACAGCCCAGGACCAGGAACCTGGACCCGCACCCAGAGTTCCCAGGCATGCTGACTCTGCCCTCCCCTCAGCTGGCTGGCACTGATCTTGCTACATTAGAATGCAGCCCAGAGAGGTCAGTGGCCAGAGAGGTGACCACTGCGATGCGTAACGGGTCAGCAACGGTACCTGCGGTCAGCGGTGCCAATGTGGAGGGGAGGAGGAGGCCTGTATTGCACACGGTGGGTGACCAAGCCGTGGAGACCTTCAGAGAGCCCGGGGACCCTCGTTTCTGGGGATGCACACTCTCCAGTGCCACTGGAGCAAATCCAGACAGTGCAGTGGACCAACGCACGTGACTCCATCTGACCTTCTGAGGAGTAAGAAACCACTGTCAGAAGAATCGTTCTGTTTTCCAGAGACTTCCAAATCCCCGCCAGAAATTAATCTCATGGGAAGTAACATCAACTAGCCAATGGTCATTCCGCAGAGCAGCCTACAGAAGCTGTCAGATAGACAACTCACCACCTGGAGCTCGAATTAAACTTTGGCGTGAAGAGAACACAAGGGCAGGCATCCTGACAGAGGCCGAAACCTGAGGTGCAGAAACAGAAGGGGCGGTGCCTCTCTCGCCTCTGGACCAAGGTCGACTGGGCCACACACCATTCCACTCCCTGATGGCCGACGAGCAGCGGGCTCCAGCACCCTTGCTGCCTCAGCAGCCAGAGAGCGAGGGGCCAGGCACGCAGGTCACATGGCTGTCCATAAGTGCAGTTGAACGGTCCACATTCAGATGCAGCAAGCTGTGTGATGCCAACGAGAATCAGGGGTGTGCAGGGGCTGATTCCTACCTGGTTGTCTTTTGTTGAGGATCCTTCCAAATGCCCTGGGTGTACAAGGCAATTTTAGTATAATTAAAACCTGAATCGCTCAAATTACAGAATTAATTACATTCAGCTTCAATCGCAATTTCTAATTGATCCCAGTCTGCCGGCTCTGCACCTGGAGACCTTGGTGATGCTGGAAGGGAGAGCAGGTGGCCCAAACTCCATTCTCTTCTCAGAGAATATTTCTGGCAGTCGTGGTGGGTCCACGCACCCCACACCTATGCCCACAGCACACAGCATGTGCAGGGGTGCTGAGAGCCTGTAAGTCAAAGATACAGCTGGAAGACGAGCCGGAAGGCCAGAAACGTCATCTGTCTCTAAGCCGCTGAGAGTCTGAGAAGAGCCCAGGGAGACCCCTGGGGGGGGGGGGACTCGCACCCGGTCAGTAAGCAGGTCCTGGGTGTCTGTACCTGCTCGCGCACCTTCTCAGAAATGAGCCTGGTACTTCATGCCAGAACTCGGGAGACAGAGGATGAAGGGGGCAGCGCTGCGGGAGTCGGGGGCTTGCCCAGACCACAGGGAACGGCAGCTGTGAGCGGCCTCACAGCTCCTGGAAGAATCTCCAACACCCTGACCAGATCCATCAGACAACCTGCCAAACGAACGCTAGAAATCACTTCAGCAAATGAGGAAACTGGTTTGTGAACTGCATGAGAAGTAGGGTGATGTGGCTGCGGCAGAAGGCAGTCCAGACCTTTCTCACGGACGCAGCTGGCTCTGTGAGCGCTCAGTTATTATGACCCCGCTGGTTGTGTGGAGGAGCCTGCAGGAGTGTGTGTCCCAGGGAGCATCCTTTGCCCTCCCTGTGATGCCACGGTGCCAGGTCAGAGCACGCCCTGTTCATGCGCTGAGAAAGGGGCCCTTCCCTCAATCACACAAAGAAGCCATGGCCATTGGTGGTGGCCCTGGTTTGTTAAAAACACCGGAGCCCAGAGAGTCAGGTGGCGTTTATTTGATGGGCACAGATGTCGGCATCCTTTGGGGTGTCAGTGGGTGATGAGGGCCAGTCCAGGGGAGGCCGAGACAGGCGAGGGCCTGTGGGGTGCTCCGGGGAAGGCGCACAGGGAGAGCCCCGGCTCCCGAGTCCCTCAGGCTGCTCCACAGCCCCCTTCTCTTGTGCCCAGGCAGACGCGGCTGGCAGAGGAGTGAGGGGAGGTTCGGACAAGTAGGTGAAGAGGGAGTCAGAAGCCCCAGGAACAGGCTCTCTCAGCGCTGACCCGGGGAGCTCTTTCTATTCAAAAAGTGCAGATAGCTGTGTGAGAGCCCCCAGGATGGGGCCAGCTGCCCCTGAGGGTGGTCGGCAGAAGCTGACGCAGAGCTAGGCAGCTAGGAGGGGCATCTCACACCCCACCGCATGTGTTCTCAGGGCGCACAGAGACTCGGAAATGGAAGCTGGCTGGAAAGACAGCCGGGGACAGGAGCTGGAGCTGGGAGGCTGGCGGGTGCGGTGCTAGGCGGGCTCTGCCCACGGTGGGGTCTCCCGGCTTCCCAGGCCACAGGTTCTGTCTGCTCTGCAGACATGAGAGTGAAGGGGGAACTGATAAAAATCTGTGATGAAACCAGCCACTCATGGAAGCAACAAAGGACAGGTGCTTGGCTTTCTTTTTAATCATGTAAATAATCAGCTTCTGCTGGGAAGAACGCACAGTAGATCAAATGAACGTGTGCGTCTAACGGTTCTCGGCAAGAACCTTTTAGGAATTCCTTGAATCTAGCAAAATAGGATCTTATTTTTAAAAAAGGTTTAATATAGACTTCCCTAGTAGCTCAGACAGTAAAGTGTCTGCCTACAATGTGGGAGACCTGGGTTCGATCCCTGGGTTGGAAGATCTCCTGGAGAAGGAAATGGCAGTCCACTCAGTATTCTTGCCTGGAGAATCCCATGGACAGAGGAGCCTCTTAGGCTGCAATCCATGGGGTCACAAAGAGTCGGACATGACTGAGCGACTTCACTTCACTTTAATATACTTATAACATAGAGAGCCACGTAAGTAAAGTTGCTCAGTCGTGTCTGACTCTGTGACCGCATGGACTGTAGCCTACCAGGCTCCTCCATCCATGTGATTTTCCAGGCAAGAGTACTGGAGTGGGTTGCCATTTCCTTCTCCAGAGGATCTACCCAGCCCAGGGCTCAAACCTGGGTCTCCCGCAGTGTAGGCAGATGCTTTATCGTCTGAGCCACAAGGGAAGCCCGCTTTTTATCATCTACAAGAGTAAAAAAGTGAAAGCAAAAGTCTCTCAGTCATGTCTGACTCTTTGCATTCCCAAGAACTATACAGTCCATGGAATTCTCCAGGCCAGAATACTGGAGTGGGTAGCCTTTCCCTTCTCCAGGGAATCTTCCCAACCCAGGAATCAAACCCAGGTCTCTCACATGGCATTGGACTCCTTACCAGCTGAGCCACAAGGGAAGCCCAAGAATACTGGAGTGGGTAGCCTATCCTTTCTCCAACAGATCTTCCAGACCCAGGAATTGAACCAGGGTCTCCTGCATTGTAGGCAGATTCTTTATCAGCTGAGCTACCAGGGAAGCCCAAGAATAAGACAAGGGCTATTTTTATTTATGACTCAAAAGTATATTTGACATGAACTCCATTTGTTTTGTGGGTCTTCCCCAGTGGCTCAGTGAATAGAGTCCACCTTCAATGCATTAGACTCAGGAGACACTGGTGCGATTCCTTGGTTGGTAAGATCCCCCTGGAGAAGGAAATGGCAACCCACTCCAATATTCTTGCCTGGGAAACCCTGTGGACAGAGGAGCCTGGCAGGCTACAGTCCACGGGGTGAGCTGGCTGGATCGAGGTTAACACCATGGGCCATGTTGTAGCCGCAGCTGGGGGAAGCAGAGCTGTCCGCCGGCTGCCCAGGACACAGGTCCCCCGTGAGGCGCGGTCCCCGCTTGGAGCAGGGGACCCGGCCCAGAAACTAGCTGCCAGAGCAGAGCTGTTGGACAGGACCTGCCATCGGAGGCATTTCCCTTGCTACTTCCAGCAGGAGTTGGAGCACTTTACTGAGAGTCCCGCGATTAGGATTTGGCCATGGCGCTAGTGGTAAGGAACCCCCTGCCGATGCAGGAGACATAAGAGACGTGGATTAGATCCCTGGGTCCGGAAGACCCCCTGGAGGAGGGCGTGGCAACCCGCTCCGGTCTTCTTGCCTGGAGAATCCCAGGGACAGAGGAGCCTGGTGGGCCACAGTCCATGGGGTTGCAGAGAGTCAGACCCGACTGGAGCAACTTAGCCCTGCCGCTGCTGCTGCTAAGTCACTTCAGTCATGTCCGACTCTGTGCAATCCCTTAGACGGCAGCCCGCCAGGCTCCTCTGTCCCCGGGATTCTCCAGGCAAGAATACACAGCAGCTTAGCACAGCACAGCACAGTTAGTGGGGGGTGATGAGGACCTCAGTGACGTGCCCCAGCAGAAGGCTCACCAATTAGCCATCTCTGCTCAGCTAGTCTGTGTGGTCTGTGAGGTAAGACAGGTGTCTTCCTGCCATGCAAGTTTGCAGGGAGAAAAATTTCACAGGATATAAATATATGCAGGCTGGATACAGCCTGATAAGGGCTGGTCATGAATAACATTAGCCAATAAATCAGCTGGAGACTGATCGTCCACCCCCATCACCTCAGAGATGATTACACAGATAAAGGGAATTTTTCACAATCTTTGAATAGTTCTACGTTAGTCTAAGCTTCCAACGGATGTGCCTCTCTTTTCCCATTGTGATTATTTACATTTCACTTTTTCTCCTTAAATCCAATACACCTTTTTCCTAAAATTACTTATTTTTTAGCAGGATGCCGTTTGAGCCTGAGATATCTTTGGCAAAGGCCTGGAATTTGAGGAAGACCCAAGTGAAGTTCCCCCATGCCCAGGTTTCAGGTGGCTCGCCTCCAAACCTTCAGAGCAGTGTAATTGCAGAATCTGGCTCTGAGCCTGGAAAAAAGTGTAGGACACAAATAATTCCTGGTAGGAAGCAGGTTGCATTTGTTTTTTTTGTGGTTAAAGTTTAAGGCCAGAGACTGTTCCCTGTGGAAAGTTTATATAAAGGGTCTGCACGAAGCCCGGAAGAGGCGGTGATTCTTGTGGATTTAAGCATCTGCACCCCCACACCTGCACACACACCTACAAACACACACCCGAACACCCACACACCGCGCTGAGTCACCTCCACTGACGGCCACATCAGTTGAAATGCGACCACCCCCCGGGAGGCTGGGGGCAGAACAGGAGATCAGGAGCCAACAGCTTTGGGCATGAGCCAGGCTTCCCTGGCGGCTCAGACAGCAAAGAATCCGTCTGCAATGCAGGAGACATGGGTTCAGCCCCTGGGTGAAGAAGAGCCCCTGGAGCCGGCAGAGGCTCCCCACTCCAGTGTTCTTGCCTGAAGAGTCCTGTGGAGAGTGGAGCCTGGCAGTCCCCGGGGTCGCAGTCATGACTGACTGACCAACACCTAACACTGGGTGTGGGGTTTAAGTGTGAGCTTTGGGGCCAGAAGGGCCTGGGGCTGAGCCCAAGCTTTGCTGTGTTCCAGAGATGTGACCCCGAGCTTCAGTTTCCCACTCCTGGGTTATCAGGATGCTCCTAGGAGATGGATGAGTAGCTGGCATTTGGCAAATTCATGTTCTCATGTTGCAGGGATTCAGAACATCCTGTGAGGCTTCCCGGCATCCTGGCTGCCTGCTGTGTGGAGGCACTTCATGTCTGAAGGCCTAGGTGAGCAATTGTACTGGTGTGCCACCAACCATCCCAGGAAACCCTCAAACAAACCAGGGTGGTCAGTCGTCCTGTCTCCCTGACCACCCTCCCAGCAAACCCAAACACACAATTCTTCTCACCCCTGAATTTTACTGTAAGACTGTTAAAAACACGGCTGGGAACAGAGGCTTTGGGAATTGTCTGGTCCATTTCCAGGGATTATAGTGGGCTATTCCCTATTAAATGTTTACGGCTGTTTAAAGTCTTTCAAATGCTAAGTAAACAAAAAGCTGATGTACTGACATCAACGATCTCAAGAAGTGACGTCATCCCGTCTCACACGGGATTTTTACCTTTTTTTTCACGTGTAGTAAAAAAAAAAATCTTTAAAAATGACTGCACAAATATTTCCATTTATTTTCTTTCATTTAAAAAGGTTGCAAAAGAAATACTATGTGTTCTATCATCATATGCAAAAGGGTCGGACCAGGCTGAGCGACGAAGCACACATACCATCGTATGTGCGTGTCCTTCTGTTGCTGCTTTCCAGCATCTACTAGCTCTGATAAGCAGACTACCCCCCCGCCACAAACAGCACCCGGAGATGCTCACATCCAAGCCCCTAAACCGGGGGGTATGTTAGCTTACCTGGCAGTGGGGGAGTTAAAGCTACTAGTGAGCAGACCTCACAATACGCGTGATGCTGGATCATCCAGATGTAATCAAAACGGTCCTTAACGTGGGACATGGAGAGAGCAATGCAGACGAGAGAGGATGCGTGGCAGCCGGAGCGGGGTCAGGCTGCCCAGTGACACGGTTGGCCTTGAAGAGGCAGAGAGGGGCCACAGCCAGAGGGTGCGGTGCCTCTGGGAGGCAGAGCAGGTTAGGGGACAGTCTCCCCGGAGCCTGGATTTCAGCCCACGCAGGCTGTGCTGGGCAGCTGACCCGCGGACGGCGAGGCCGCAGCTCTGTGTTGTTTATGCCTCCATGTTTAAGGGCCTCCGTTGCAGCAGTGATAGAAAGTGGATACAGCAGTAGAAGGGATTTGACTTGGATTTTTTTTTTTTTTTAAACCAGTAGTCATTCACTTTGGAGAGCAAGAAAAGGAATTGGTGCCTGTGCTTTATCTGCTTCCAGCAAGTCCACAGAGAAAATGGACCGACCCTGGATTATTGGGCTCTTGAGAGATGGTTCTTGCAGGCGGTGCTGGTTGGACAGCTGGCTTCTCCATGGTAGTGCGGGGGCCCAGCTGTGTGTGTGGGGAGGTGTCTAGCTGGTCACCGAGCCGGCTGCTCCTGGAGGGTCCCTGGTGACCCTGCCTGTCACACGTAGCACCCAGATCGTGGGGAGAAAGTCCTTGTGGGGCCAGTTTACAGTGTAGGGAGGGGGAAGTGAGGGTGTGGAGTGGGTGCTGGGGGTCTGTGGACTGCTGCCAAGGGCCCACTCAGGGCAGGAATGGGCCTTGGGACAAGTCAGAGGTGCGGCAGGTGAGTGATGGGGTGTGTGACGGGGAGGCTGGCGTGGGAGTCTGAGGACCTAGATGGGGACTAGGGTGGACCTATGACCCCTCCTCAGATGGACATCCTGCTGGGACCACCAGGATCACCCCCACTTCTTCCCGGATGCAGTGCCCAGCAGCTGCCCAGCTGAACCAAGTGGGAGTCACGTGTCTTTTCTCTAAGCCACATTTCCGTCACGTCCACTGTGCAGAGAGTGCGCTCAGGCAGAGGCCACATGGACAGGGAAGGGCAGAGCCCAGCTCAGGTTCAAGTGCCTGGGCCCCAGAGCCTGCTCCTTCCCGCCCAGACCAGCCCCAAGCAGTGAACCGAGGGTCGTCTGCACAGCGCCCAGCTCTGCAGGCATGTCCACACCTCCTGCGTCCCTCATCTGACTGCCAGCCACCCGGGGTCCCAGCTGCCCGGCCCCTGCCTTCCTGACACCCTTCCCTCTCCAGCCTGGTGTGCTCCCTACCTCCGTAGACCACCCACAGGTGAAGCCCTCAGGTCTGCAGAGGGGAATGGCCCACTGCTCAGGGCCACCTGCTCTCAGATGCCCCGAGCAGCTGCCACCGAGGCCCACATCCCCTGGCAGGGCCCGTGGTGACTGGCCTGGTGGCTGGTTGGTTAGCTGGAGAAAGGTAAGAAGGAAGATGATGCCAAGTGTCACACGGGGTAAATGGTTAAGCGAGGCAGAAGCGCAGGACCGCGGCGCGTCATTTGATAGAGAAGCACCTTCCCTTCTCTATGAGGAAATGCCCACGCGGTCTCTGCATCAGCTCTGGCCCCTCGCTTAGGCCGCCGTCCTTTTCCTCACGAGGTGTGACTCGTCAAGGCCAGAGTCTCTGTGTCACGGTCTGCAGGTTGCCCTCTGTGAAATGAAAGTGCTAGTCGCTCAGTCCTGTCCGAGTGTTTGTGACCCCATGGACTGTAGCCCCCCAGGCTCTCCTGTCTATCTTACCTGTCTATAATCCAGGTAAGAATTCTTTCCTGGTAATTCTTTCTCTAGGAAAGAATTCTTTCTCCAGGTAAGAATATTGGAGTGAGCAGCCATTCCCTTCTCCATTCCTGATCCAGGGACTGAACGCAGGTCTCCCGTAGTGCAGGCAGATTCTTTACCATCTGAGCCACCAGGGAAGCCCCTGATGTCCTCTGTGAGGTGCAGTCAAGTGGTTCCTGTTCTACCTGCAGGGGGTGCTTGAAGCTGGGGGCTTCGTGAGGCTCTGAGGCGAGCTATGGACACCAGGTCCGATTTCACACACACACACACACACACACACACACAGAGGGAAATAGTCGAGGTGTTCACGAACACTGTCAGTTCATTTGAGACCCTGTGGGTGCCATCTGCCCCAACTTGAGAGTCAAAGTCATAAACCATAAGGGTCCTTCTCCTCCCAGCAGCTCCTCTGAGCTCACTGGACAGAATTAACATTTCTCATGGAAAATCACAAACATTCCAGTCCAGCTTTCAGTGTGTGAAGGAGGAGCAGTGCCTGTTTCTGCTCAGGAGAAGAGGAATCTCCCAGCCGTACTTGGGTGCTCGCGCAGGGGCGCCGTCCAGGAGAGGAAACAGAATGGGCTGATTTGCTGGGCAGGACCCTCTGTGGGGGTCTGGACGTCTTCCACCAGCGTTTCATCTGAGCCCACATGCCGGGATGTACAGTCTGCAATGGTCTTGGAGTTAAAATTGCAGAATAAAATTCGAGACTGCGTACCCCATGGAATTCTGGTACAGGGCCTCACCAGGTGAGCGACAATGGAAGATGCACTTGAGCCTTCCTGGTGACAAGACGTGGCCTCTGGGCTGAGGTCTCAGGACCCTGGGGAGATCCAGGGTCGACCCCAAGGAAGCACAGACCGGCTTCTGGCCTGAGAATGAGGAGAGCTTGTTCCCTGGAGCCCCGAGTGGGGAGGTCAGCAGCGTCTGCTGCATAGGGAGGAGCCCTGGGCCAGTGGGGATGATGCGGCTGCCTTTGCCATCTCCAGATTCATGAAAACACCAAGGAATTAAAATGAGGGTCAGAAGAGGAATGATCTCCTCCCCAGAGAGAGGAGGTGGAGCCATGGGCACAGTTCTGCTGATGCCCAGCCCCTCTGGTCAGAAGCTGAGGCCTTTGAGATCCGTCCGCTCCTGGAGCCTGAAAAATCCCCCAGGCCACAGGGGCCAGCGAGGGTAGAGTGCTTCCTGCAGACTGAGACGGGTCTCCTGGCTGCAGGCGTGTCCACTGCCGGATGCTCTCCTCACCCCCTGTGCGTGCCAAGCTCTCTGGAAGCAAGTCCAGCCCACGTTCTGGTTCAGGGGCACAATCCAACAGGGTGGGGAAGAGATATGCCCCTCCTTGGGGAGGGTCCACATAGATTACTTAGAATTCTTGCTGTATGCTTCCATTTTTATCTCTTCTCTCCTGTTTATTTATCCAGTCTTTCTATATCATCACAGACTCACGCGTGTTCATTGCATTCTTTGGATTTTGATCCAATATGGCTGCACGCAGTTCCTCGTTTCTTCCCAGGCCTGGCTTCTAGGGGCTCACTGGGTTTGTCTGCTGCGCCCCTTGACTTAACCTCTTCAGTGTGAGTGTGTGTGCGTGTGCGTGTATGCATGCATGAATGCGTGTGTGCGTGCATGTGTGCACATGTGTGGCTGTGTGTACATGCATGTGTGCACGTGTGTGTGCCTGTGTGTGCATGCACATGCATGTTTGTGTGCCTGTGTGCATGTGCCTGTGTGCGCATGCATGTGTGTGCTCTCGTGTGTATATGCGTGTGCATGTGCTTGCACGTGTGTACGTGTGCATTTGTGCACGTGTGCCTGTGTACATGTGTGTGTGTGCTTGCATGTGTGTGCATGTTTGTGTGCCTGTGTGTGTGTGCCTGTGTGTGTGCCTGTGTGTGCGTGTGTGTGTGTGCGTGTGTGCGGTGGAGGCAGTCACCATATCCTTACTTTCTGGCCCTGCAGGCACCCAGCACATCTTGTATGCTTCCCTCAGTGCTAGAAGCAGCGGCTTCTCTGAAGAGTCTAGTCTTTTATTAGAAAATTGTGTTAGAAACCAAGATCTGAGAGCTGCATGATTCTGCCGAAGGCACGGAGCATCTTTCCAGTGGGTTAGAGTAAGGGAAGTCCCATCACCAAAACTGCGTTTTAAATTAAAATACCCTGTAACTGTTTTCAGAGCCTGAAGTACAAGGATACCTGCCTGGGCAGCGGCAGTGCCAGGAATACAGGCTACCGCGGAAGGTTTCAAGGTCCCAAAGGTGCCTCTAGCTGCAGGGCCATCGTTCCAGACCCTGGGTTCTGGGTCGCCTCTGGGGTGTGAGGAGAGCACGTTGCTGCCTGCGGTGCATCGAGTCCACCTGGGGCAGCCTCTCCTGCCTCCGGCCCGAGATCCTCAACCCCCAACCCCGGCCATTTACCTGGGAGCACGTCCACCACCAGCTCTGGGCCAGGCGGGC
>SJYH01005954.1:683494-701947 GCA_006408735.1 Sylvicapra grimmia
TCTGGACTCAACATGGATATATCCTGAGGAATCAAGATTGTTTCATGGGCCCCCAAAGCCTCAGCTATTGACAAACCAAGTAGCCGTGTCTCTGTCCAGACCAGCTCCTGCCTCCAGGCCTCTGCCCGCAGTGCTGAGAGCTCCGCAGCCCCTACCAGGTCGGTGCCCGAATGGCATGGCGACGCGCGGTTGGTTTTGTGTTTCTTTGCTTGGTTTAGCTACAGACTAGTTCTAGGTATGAAAACTGTCATTTTAATGACGTAATTCTTCCAGTAAAATATAATCCCTTTTCTGTGCTCAGGATTCCTTTTCACAAAGAAATTGAGTTTGGGTTTGATTGCTCACTGTGTTTTTGGAGAATGGAATCTGTTTTAAGGTGAAGAGATGGCTGAAACAGTTTGCACAGAATCACATTTCTGGTGCTCTGTTTTTAGAATGGGACCAAATCCTCCGCTGACAGCTCTTAGGAGGGGTCCTGATGGATCAGGCAGCTCTTTTTAAAAGTGTTTCTTACATAGGGAAAGGGTCACGGCTCTGTGGTCCACAGGACACAGACACATAAGATTTGGGGGAGGGGGTGATACTGGCGATGGTCTATAAAAATGTGCTGCTTGGGAGATGGATTCGGTTCTATCTTTGGAGTCTAGTGACCTGAGAGAACATTTGTCCTGGAACAGACTCCCATGAAATAATCTCCGGTTGAAAGATGATATAATAAACCTATATAGTAACAAGAGAATAAAATCATCTTATGAATTTTTAAGTTGATTTTAAAAATCACCTTAACATATGATCATATTACAAAAGCAAATGTTACCCATGCCACAATTATCTTGCAACACCTTCCATTACGGGATATTTTATGACTTCAGAATTTCATTATCTTCCTTGTAATTTCCTACCTACCAAGACTGTCTCAGTGTGCAGCTCTAAAATTTAGCAATAAGGACCTGTACCTGTGGGTAGTTCATTGCTGGTTTGGGAGACGTATTTGTTTTCCTCCCTCTTCTTCTGCCTTATGAGTCTAATTTGCTCTGGGCGCTATTTATCAATAAGTCAGAAAGAACAGTCAACGCCAGGAAGTCCCCTACAGATGAGCAAGTTCAGTTCCGAGAGTGCATCCATAAGTCCAACAAATTTAGCCTAGGCCCCCACTAACACATGGGCTATATAGCACTGTGCTGTAATAGGTTTATAATATTTTCACACAAATCATACGTTAAAAAAAAACAAACAGAAAAAGTGGAGAGACCGCCTTTAGCCTTGCAGTTCAGCACCTTGAAAAGTACAGTCGTTCCCATTGCCTCACCACTGCTCTTATTTTGCTTCCGGACATCCTGGGCTTGAAAGAGAGACACTGCGCCCCTGTGCTCTGCAGCACGGTGCAGCGAGGTCCACGGAAGCACGGCCACTCGCAGGGGATGCGCGCGTGTCCGCGCACGCCACACGCGGGCTGACTCACCTGACTGGACGCGCGAAGGCCCACGTCCGCGTCCGTGGAGGCCGCCGCTGAAGGGGCCTGGTCGGGGCCTCACCACGTCTGTGTGTTCTCACGGCTG
The DNA here is from genome assembly GCA_006408735.1 of Sylvicapra grimmia. Lineage (NCBI taxonomy): Eukaryota > Metazoa > Chordata > Mammalia > Artiodactyla > Bovidae > Sylvicapra > Sylvicapra grimmia. The sequence goes on from SJYH01005954.1 coordinate 685,054, forward strand.
AAGCTGTGGTTCTTGACTGAGACATGCCCCTGTCCTCGTCATCATCTGTTGCCGAGTTCCCAGGGTCTGAGCAAGCTTCGTGCCTGCGTACATTTACTTTCCACTAAGGTGGCCACCTTTCCTTTCTAATTGAATGATGGCAAGAGAGGATCAGAGAGCATGTCATATGCAAGCATTCCAGGGCTTTCACTGTCTCTTTGGGACAAGAAAGTAGGATATTTTACTTTCCTAGAGAACAAGTTTCCCTGGTGGCTTAGAGGTTAAAGCGTCTGCCTCCAACGTGGGAAACCCGGGTTCAATCCCTGGGTCGGGAAGATCCCCTGGAGAAGGAAATGGCAACCCACTCCAGTATTCTTACCTGGAGAATCCCATGGACAGAGGAGCTTGGTAGGCTACAGTCCACTGGGTCACAAAGAGTCGGACACGACTGGGTGACTTCACTTCACTAGTGCATTATCAATGCTATCACCCAAGTAATCAGCACGTATAGTTTAAAAAATAGTGAAATTCATTGTTAGAACAAAACCTTTGAGTGACCTTTCCTCTCTCGGCTCACTCTTGAATATCATACTGACATTTGCATTATACCTGAATTTTCTTAGAAAACCCATACTGTGGGAATGCTAAATATCCACTTAGTTGAAGAAGCTTCTGGCGAATTATCATAGCTTTTCTATCACGGGGTGTTTTTGCTTGCCGTTTTGTGGCGCATATTTCATGCTTGAAGCGCATCCGTGTAAAGTTTACCTTCTGGCCTTCTGTGCTGTGTGCCCAGTCAGGCCGTCATGTCCGACTCTGCCTCCCCATGGACTTAGGGTGACACAGACTCACATCACCCCATGTAGCCCAGCAGGCTCCTCTGTCCATGGAATTTCCCAGGCAATAATACCGCAGCGAGTTGCCATTTCCTCCTNATTATCAATGCTATCACCCAAGTAATCAGCACGTATAGTTTAAAAAATAGTGAAATTCATTGTTAGAACAAAACCTTTGAGTGACCTTTCCTCTCTCGGCTCATTCTTGAATATCATACTGACATTTGCATTATACCTGAATTTTCTTAGAAAACCCATACTGTGGGAATGCTAAATATCCACTTAGTTGAAGAAGCTTCTGGCGAATTATCATAGCTTTTCTATCATGGGGTGTTTTTGCTTGCCGTTTTGTGGCGCATATTTCATGCTTGAAGCGCATCCGTGTAAAGTTTACCTTCTGGCCTTCTGTGCTGTGTGCCCAGTCAGGCCGTCATGTCCGACTCTGCCTCCCCCATGGACTTAGGGTGACACGGACTCACATCACCCCATGTAGCCCAGCAGGCTCCTCTGTCCATGGAATTTCCCAGGCAATAATACCGCAGCGAGTTGCCATTTCCTCCTCCAGGGGACCTTCCTGACACAGGGATCCAACCTGCGCCTCCTGCGTTGGCAGGAGATTCTTTACCACGAGCGCTGCCTGGAAGCCCTTGACTTTTCTGACTGAGCTGTATTAAAGGATGAAATAAGATAGTTATTTCTTACTAACAGGGTCGATGTAGAGTAACTCCACCTCATCTTCTGTTTGTCAGGCCTCTTCCTTGGATTCTTGGACTGTTTTATGGAATTATGAGCCATAAGACTGTCATATGGCTTACATGCCTTCTAGGGAATAATGTGTCTCTCATCAGAGCTATTTTACTAAGTCAAATGCTTTTGTTTTGAGATGGGAAGTTTCTGAAATGATATATGGAAGTTTTGATTTTTTGATACATTTTAGAATTCTTAGAAATTCGTAATCTGGAAAGTATGTGTTCAGTGACCCTTAGTCCAAATAATGCATTTCTGTCCATGGGATTCTCCAGGCAAGAATACTAGAGTGGGTTGCCATGCCCTTCTCCAGGGGATCTTCCTGACCCAGGGATCAAACTTAGGTCCTTTGTACTGCAGGCAGATTCTTTACCATTTGAGCTACCCAGGAAGCCCGAAAGAATACGTTAGGGGATTGTTTATATGTTGCTGACTGCTTGACGGAGAACTTAGGAAGGGGAACAAGTAAAGTTGGAAGGTAGTTAAGAGAGATACTGTTTCAATTTTACTGTAATTTGTGAGAAAATAGCAGATAGCCTCATTAAAACATTTTACATGTAAATTTTCAGGTATGTTATTGAAAGTTACTGTTTTAAATTTTGTACTTGATATAAATTGATAAATTTATTATTTTGTTTTACATTGGATAAATTTATACATTTATAACTATCAGTTCGGTTCAGTCAGTCAGTTGTGTCCAAATGTTTATGACCCCAAGGACTGCAGCACGCCAGGCTTCCCTGCTGCTAAGTCACTTCAGTAGTGTCTGACTCTGTGCGACCCCATGGACTGCAGCCTACCAGGCTCCTCGTCCATGGGATTTTCCAGGCCAGAGTACTGGAGTGGGATGCCATTGCCTTCTCCGGCCAGGCTTCCCTATCCATCATCAGCTCCCAGAGTTTGCTGAAATTCATGTCCATTGAGTAGGTGATGACATCCAACCATCTCATCTTCTGTGATCCCCTTCTCCTCTCACCTTCAATCTTTCCCAGCATCAGAGTCTTTTCCAATGAGTCAGTTCTTCGCATCAGGTGGCCAAAGTATTGGAGTTTTAGCTTCAATATCAGTCCTTCCAGTGAATGTTCAGGACTGATTTCCTTTAGGATGGACTGGTTGGATCTCCTTGCAGCCCAAGGGACTCTCAAGAGTCTTCTCCACCACCACAGTTCAAAAGCCTCAATTCTTCAGTGCTCAGCTTTTTTTATGGTCCAACTCACAGCATACATGGCCACTGGAAAAACCACAGCCTTGACTAGACGGACCTTTGTTGCCAAAGTAATGTCTCTGCTTTTTAATAGGCTCTCTAGGTTGGTCGTGACTTTTTTTCCAAGGAGCAAGCGTCTTTTGATTTCATGGCTGCAGTCACCATCTGCAGTGATTTTGAAGCCCCCCAAAATAAAGTTTGACACTGTTTACACTGTTTACCATCTATTTGCTATGAAGTGATTGGACCGGATGCCATGATCTTAGTTTTCTGAATGTTGGGTTTTAAGCCAACTTTTTCACTCTCCTCTTTCACTTTCATCAAGAGGCTCTTTAGTTCTTCTTCACTTTCTGCCATAAGGATGGTGTCATCTGCATATCTGAGGTTATTGATATTTCTCCAGACAATCTTGATTCCAGCTTGTGCTTCATCCATACAGTATTTTGCATGGTGTACTCTGCAGATAAGCAGGGGGACAATATACATCCTTGACATGCTCCTTTCCCAATTTGGAACCAATCTGTTGTTCCATGTCTGGTTCTAACTGTTGCTTCTTGACCTGCATACAGATTTCTCAGGAGGCAGGGATATCATATTATATATAGTATATTAATATGTAATTAACATATGTATATATCATATAAGTGATATCTTAAGTTACCTGTCTTATAAATTATGTTCAGAGTAAATGGCCTTAAGATCATAGATATATTTTATTAATGCGCTTTAAATTCTTCAAAGAAATGCTATTAGAACTCCAGGAGAACCAGGAGAGAGTCAGACCTGCCTTGTTTTAAACGGGGCTAACAGGCCCAGCGCATTTTCCTTTCTTGGATGGAGAGTGCCTTTGTGTGATGATCAGTCTTGACAATGGCAAAATGTACCATGAGGTCAAATGCTGTGACACTCAGAAGTGGCTTTTTCTGAATGAGCATGTGGTTTGTTGAAGTGAGTTAGAGGTTGGGGTGGGTAGGGATGTCGTGACCTCTGAGAATCCTGTTGATATCCCATTCTGCTGGTCTGTGGTTGGTTAAGCAGTAACTGTACCACAACAGGGTCTATGTAATATTGGCACAACTTGAACGAATTGGGGTAAATCCTCTAAAATTGAATACGTATTTTGAAGGAGTTCATTTTTATGTATATACTAGACTGATGTGTTGAGAATAAAGGTGGTGATTTGCTGTTAGACCCAGCCCTGAAGAGAGCCTGTTGGCCCCTGAGGAGCGAGGAGCGGAGGTCCGTCGTGTTCCCATCGCGGTCATCAGAGGCTCCTCCTCTCCTGCCGGCGATGCAGGCATGGATGCTGCAGGATGCCCTCGCGGCTCACGCTCCCCCAGGGCACGTGCAGTCGGTAGATGACCACCCAGCGCTGCGGCCCTGGGGGCTCTCTGCAGACCTGCGAGGAGGGTCTCAGGAGGTGATCAGGGAGGTCTCTGCAGGAGGGGCAGGGATGACGATGTGCCTCAAACACACGGAGATCAGAGAACTTGACCAGGCGGAAGAGACAGAGCCGGAGTGGAGCAGGCAGAGCCACGCAACCCTTAGAAAGCGCTTCATCGGTGCCAAGCCTCGGGAGGGAGCAGTGCCGTGGGGGCAGCAGCGGCCCAGCTCGGGGCCTCTTCTTGCAAGAGGATCCTAGTATCGGGCGGGACTGGCTGAGTCCTGGGCCCTCTCCAGGGTGTTGGGATTTTCCATCCTTCCTCTGCTCTGGAGCCGCGGTTTCTCCAGGCGAGTGTGAACCCATCCTCAGGAAGCAGAGCAGACAGAGAAGGCAGCGCGTCCTCACTGAAAACTAAATGCCAGCGTACCAGCGTGTGCAGCGCTCCAACTGTGCCAGAAACTAAGGTCTCCAGCGAACGAGTCAGTGGCTTTTTAAGGGATAATCCCTCATCACGGTGTGACTGGACTGCACTCAGGCTCTAGGCCTCACTCAGGAGGGGAGAGGTTGCCCGGGGCTGGCAGGCGCGCCCTCGGGAGGGATGAGGTTGCCCGGGGCTGGCAGGCGCGCCCTTCTTTGTGAAGCTCTGTGCGCTTGGGAGGCGGCCTCATGCCCTTGTCTCTGCTGCCAGCGTCTCCCTTCTCCCAGCAGCACCGGGGCCTTCTTCACTTCTTCATCCCGGGGAGGAATGGACTTGCATCACTTCTGAGGATGTGAGGCTTATCACAGCTGGAGAAGGGAGCAGGACCAGCATGGAAATGGTCCTTTCCGAAGAGTCTCTGCTCTTCATGTCTAAAAATAAGGACTTCAGAGTCTTTCGAGCCATTCAGAAATACACCAACTCAGACTCAGCGTATCAAGCTGGAGAATGAGAAACTCAGCTTCTGAGCAGTAAAGACACGTGACATTACATTTTGCTGGAAACTGGAGATGTGTCTAAAAGTTGTCTATATTGCGTTGCCCTTCGGCATGAGATCAAAGAGCCTGATTCTACCAATATCTTGCTGGGGGAAAAAAAATACTGTGACTTTCAAAGAAGACTAGAGAGAGGGAGAGAAAATGGGGGATGNTATCACAGCTGGAGAAGGGAGCAGGACCAGCATGGAAATGGTCCTTTCCGAAGAGTCTCTGCTCTTCATGTCTAAAAATAAGGACTTCAGAGTCTTTCGAGCCATTCAGAAATACACCAACTCAGACTCAGCGTATCAAGCTGGAGAATGAGAAACTCAGCTTCTGAGCAGTAAAGACACGTGACATTACATTTTGCTGGAAACTGGAGATGTGTCTAAAAGTTGTCTATATTGCGTTGCCCTTCGGCATGAGATCAAAGAGCCTGATTCTACCAATATCTTGCTGGGGGAAAAAAAATACTGTGACTTTCAAAGAAGACTAGAGAGAGGGAGAGAAAATGGGGGATGCGGTGGGGCCCCGGAAACTACTCTGCTTCATGAAAGATGCATTTACTCAAAACATACAGAAGGAAGACCGATCTGGGAAAAGGCGGCAGTACAGGAACTTGTAAACATTTTGTATAAGTCAGTGCTTGGTTTAGCCCTTTTCTTAATAAGAAGAAGAGAGTGGTATAGCAAAGCAATAAAGGAAAAATCACCAAGGAGCTGGCGGAGGCGTGACGTCGCACGGAAAGATGGTTGGATCAGGTGACAGACGATGATATGAAAGGACTCTTCAGCACGCTTAGCTGTGACAGTCAACAGAGGTGGGATCACGGCAAGGTGATGTGTGAGAGAGAAAGCAAACGGCGCATCAGTATTGATTGAACTCCTTTAAAAATGAATCTGATGCAGCAGATGTGTTAGTGTGGCCAAACCTGGTACCTGGCTCACTGTGTCTCGCTGAAGCTTATGAGTGGAGAGTCACTCCCTACAGGACACAGCTTCAGATCAGGGTGCAGCGGGAGATGTGATCCCCTGGTGGGGAAAACCTTAGAGAGTTAGGAGGGGGAAAAGTCTGTGATCAAAGAAGTAAATGCCCAACAAGAAGTCATCCATGCGTGTCAGCAAGGAAGAGACGTCCCCAGACCACTGCTGGGGCGCCTCCTTCTCGCCTGACGTTCCCGCCTCAAGCTCCGCTTCGACTCACGTTAATGCTGCCGTCACTCCACATTTCTATGGTATCTCGCTCATCAGTGTTTTCCTTACCTTTTTAATTTGTTTTTTAATTGGAGGAAAGTTGCTTTAGAGTCCTGTGCTGTTTTCTGCCAGACAGCAAGTCGATCAGTTACAGTTGTTTTCAGTTTAGCTCTGTTGTTTAAAGGTGTAGTTTCTGCTTTTGCTTTTTAAAGGTGGATACTTATACTGTACTTCTGCTGCTGCTAAGTCACTTCAGTCGTGTCTGACTCTGTGTGACCCCATGGACTGCAGCCCACCAGGCTCCTCCGTCCATGGGAATTTCCAGGCAAGAGCACTGGAGTGGGCTGCCATCGCCTTCTCCGCTATTACACTTCAGCATATGATATTTGACTTCCTGTTTTTGTACTTTTTCTGTCATGTTATTATTCCTGTTTCTCATGGTCTCTTGTTATTCCTTTATTCTAGTCTGTTTTTATTCTTTTGCTGTGCCTTGTATGTTTTGTTTGATTTTGTTTATTTGTGTTTTATATGGTGATTTGGAATCTGTTCCTACAGATACTATTTTGTCAAGCGATTAACAGTAAGATTTAGGGAAAAAAAACAGGTTAACTCTCTGTTTCCTCTAATTTTCAAATCATGACAACACTATCCTTTTAGAATTTTTTCAGTTCAGTTCAGTCGCTCAGTGATGTCCGACTCTTTGCGACCCCATGAATCACAGCACGCCAGGCCTCCCTGTCCATTACCAACTCCCAGAGTTCACTCAGACTCACGTCCATCTAGTTGGTGATGCCATCCAGCCATCTCATCCTCTGTCGTCCGCTTCTCCTCCTGCCCCCAATCCCTCCCAGCATCAGGGTCTTTTCCAATGAGTCAACTCTTCGCATGAGGTGGCCAAAGTACTGGAGTTTCAGCTTCAGCATCATTCCCTCCAAAGAAATCCCAGGGCTGATCTCCTTCAGAATGGACTGGTTGGATCTCCCTGCAGTCCAAGGGACTCTCAAGAGTCTTCTCCAACACCACAGTTCAAAAGCATCAATTCTTCGGCGATCAGCCTTCTTCACAGTCCAACTCTCACATCCATACATGACCACAGGAAAAACCATAGCCTTGACTAAACGGACCTTAGTCGGCAAAGTAATGTCTCTGCTTTTGAAAATGCTATCTAGGTTGGACATAACTTTTCTTCCAAGGAGTAAGCGTCTTTTAATTTCATGGCTGCAGTCACCATCAGCAGTGATTTTGGAGCCTAAAAAAATAAAGTCTGGCACTGTTTCCACTGTTTCCCCATCTATTTCCCATGAAGTGATGGGACCAGATGCCATGATCTTCGTTTTCTGAATGTTGAGCTTTAAGCCAACTTTTTCGCTCTCCTCTTTCACTTTCATCAAGAGGCTTTTTAGCTCCTCTTCACTTTCTGCCATAAGGGTGGTGTCATCTGCATATCTGAGGTTATTGATATTTCTCCCGGCAATCTTGATTCCAGCTTGTGTTTCCTCCAGTCCAGCATTTCTCATGATGTACTCTGCATATAAGTTAAATAAGCAGGGTGACAATATACAGCCTTGACGTACTCCTTTTCCTATTTGGAACCAGTCTGTTGTTCCATGTCCAGTTCTAACTGTTGCTTCCTGACCTGCATACAGATTTCTCAAGAGGCAGGTTAGGTGGTCTGGTATTCCCATCTCTTTCAGAATTTTCCACAGTTTATTGTGATCCACACAGTCAAAGGCTTTGGCATAGTCAATAAAGCAGAAGTAGATGTTTTTCTGGAACTCTCTTGCTTTTTCCATGATCCAGCGGATGTTGGCAATTTGATCTCTGGTTCCTCTGCCTTTTCTAAAGCCAGCTTGAACATCAGGGAGTTCACGGTTCACGTATTGCTGAAGCCTGGCTTGGAGGATTTTGAGCATTACTTTACTAGCATGTGAGATGAGTGCAATTGTGCGGTAATTGGAGCATTCTTTTGCATTGCCTTTCTTTGGAATTGGAATGAAAACGGACCTTTTCCAGTCCTGTGGCCACTGCTGAGTTTTCCAAATTTGCTGGCAGATTGAGTGCAGCACTTTCACAGCATCATCTTTCAGGATTTGAAACAGCTCAACTGGAATTCCATCACCTCCACTAGCTTTGTTCGTAGTGATGCTTTCTAAGGCCCACTTGACTTCACATTCCAAGATGTCTGGCTCTAGATTAGTGATCACATCATCATGATTATCTGGGTCGTGAAGATCTTTTTTGTACAGTTCTTCCGTGTATTCTTGCCACCTCTTCTTAATATCTTCTGCTTCTGTTAGGTCCAGACCATTTCTGTCCTTTATCGAGCCCATCCTTGCATGAAATGTTCCCTTGGTATCTCTAATTTTCTTGAAGAGATCTCTAGTCTTTCCCATTCTGTTGTTTTCCTCTATTTCTTTGCATTGATCGCTGAAGAAGGCTTTCTTATCTCTTCTTGCTATTCTTTGGAACTCTGCATTCAGGTGCTTATATCTTTCCTTTTCTCCTTTGCTTTTCGCCTCTCTTCTTTTCACAGCTATTTGTAAGGCCTCCCCAGACAGCCATTTTGCTTTTTTGCATTTCTTTTCCATGGGGATGGTCTTGGTCCCTGTCTCCCGTACAATGTCACGAACCTCATTCCATAGTTCTTCAGGCACTCTATCTATCAGATCTAGGCCCTTAAATCTATTCCTTACTTCCACTGTATAATCATAAGGGATTTGATTTAGGTCATACCTGAATGGTCTAGTGGTTTTCCCTACTTTCTTCAATTTGAGTCTGAATTTGGCAATAAGGAGTTCATGATCTGAGCCACAGTCAGCTCCTGGTCTTGTTTTTGTTGACTGGATAGAGCTTCTCCATCTTTGGCTGCATAGAATATAATCAATCTGATTTCGGTGTTGACCATCTGGTGATGTCCACGTGTAGAGTCTTCTCTTGTGTTGTTGGAAGAGGGTGTTTGCTATGACCAGTGCATTTTCTTGGCAAAACTCTATTAGTCTTTGCCCTGCTTCATTCCGCATTCCAAGGCCAAATTTGCCTGTTACTCCAGGTGTTTCTTGACTTCCTACTTTAGCATTCCAGTCCCCTAGAATGAAAAGGACATCTTTTTTGGGTGTTAGTTCTAAAAGATCTTGTAGGTCTTCATAAAACCGTTCAACTTCAGCTTCTTCAGCATTACTGGTTGGGGCATAGACTTGGATAACTGTGATATTGAATGGTTTGCCTTGGAGACGAACAGAGATCATTCTGTCGTTTTTGAGATTGCATCCAAGTACTGCATTTCGGACTCTTTTGTTGACCATGATGGCTACTCCATTTCTTCTGAGGGATTCCTGCCCGCAGTAGTAGATATAATGGTCATCTGAGTTAAATTCACCCATTCCAGTCCATTTTAGTTCGCTGATTCCTAGAATGTCGACGTTCACCCTTGTCATCTCTTGTTTGACCACTTCCAATTTGCCTTGATTCATGGACCTGACATTCCAGGTTCCTATGCAATATTGCTCTTTACAGCATCGGATCTTGCTTCTATCACCAGTCACATGCACAACTGGGTATTGTTTTCGCTTTGGCTCCATCCCTTCATTCTTTCTGGACTTATTGCTCCACTGATCTCCAGTAGCATATTGGGCACCTAATGACCTGGGGAGTTCCTCTTTTGATATCCTATCATTTTGCCTGTTCATACTGTTCATGGGGTTCTCAAGGCAAGAATGCTGAAGTGGTTTGCCATTCCCTTCTCCAGTGGACCACATTCTGTCAGACCTCTCCACCATGACCCGCCCGTCTTGGGTTGCCCCACGGGCATGGCTTAGTTTCATTGAGTTAAACAGGCTGTGGTCCTAGAGTGATTAGATTGACTAGTTTTCTGTGAGTATGGTTTCAGTGTGTCTGCCCTCTGATGCCCTCTTGCAACACCTACCATTTTACTTGGGTTTCTCTTACCTTGTGCGTGGGGTATCTCTTCACGGCTGCTCCACCAAAGCACAGCCGCTGCTCCTTACCTTGGAGGAGGGGCATCTCCTCCCGCCGCCCCTCCTGACCTTCAGCGTGGGATGGCTCCTCTAGGCCCTCCTGCGCCCGGGCAGCCACCACTCCTTGGACGTGGGGTTGCTCCTCCCAGCCGCCACCCCTGGCCTTGGGCATGGGGTTGCTCCTCCCAGTCGCTGCCCTGGCCTCGGGCAAAACTTTGTATCATAAAAATTTATTTTTTTCTCTTAAGTTTTCTCTGACAAATTAACCTAAAGCCGCAGCTAAAAATGGGGTGATGACATGTTCCAAAATATCTGTAATTGTCAACATTTTTTTCAATCATTTAGAATATACGTACATATTTGTTAATCTGGTTAAGAAGTGAGTGAAAAATTCTGAGTTTTTTCTCCCCAAACTAAAGCTGAGAAAAATAACGGTAATCTGAATACATTATGCTGGTAAAATTGGGAAGAGGCGAAGTGAGAAATGTGAGGATACAAAGTATTTCAAAATCCCTCAAATAGAATAAAAGAAGCTGAAACACTAGGAAACTCTCTGCATTGGAAGCCAGATAACAGGTTATCCAAGACTGATCCAGGCCAAGCACTCCTGCCCTATAGCCAACCTTACAAATATAAGTAAAAGCAACAGCCATCTGCCACTGGTGCAGGGCGGGCATGGAGAGTGGCCTTTTTCTGTGGTGCAGGAATATGGGGATCACTGAAGGTTGAGGGGGCACGGATATTAAGACTTAGACCCCCCAGAACTCACTCTAAGAAAAAGGCACTGTTAAAGGGCCTGTGGGGCATGGCAGGCAATTGTGGCAAAAACACTCAAACCAGGTCAATACCCAAGGACACTGGTGCGCCTCATTCACTGACCCCTTGGCAGGCGGAACTGTGTGCCCATTCCAGGAGTAAATCCTGCTGCTTCATTCTCAGCTGTCTCCTCATGACATCTGTGTACTGATTCACTCAGTCGTGTCCAGTTCTGCACGACCCCATGGACTACGGCCCACCAGGCTTCTCTGTCCACAGGATTCTCCAGGCAAGAATACTGGAGTGGGCTCCCATGCCCCCCTCCAGGGGATCTTTCCAGTCCAGGGATTAAACCTGCATCTCTCCGGTATTGCTGGCAGGTTCTTTACCACTAGCGGCACCTATGTAAATGTGACGTCTGGCACACAAAGCAGGAAATGAAAACAATGGTCAACAGACAAGATAAACAGTAGAACCAGATCCTAAGATGACATCGTTTGAAACTATCAGGCAGGGACTTTGAAATAACTTTGATTCATATATTTATGAGTCTAATGGAAAAGGATGGCAACATGGATGAAAAATAGAGAATTTCATCATAGTAATGGAAAATATAAAAAAGCAAAATGAAAATACGTGACAAAATAAAACATGGTATCATAAATGAAGAATTATTTTGGTGGACTCATGAGCAGAGAATAGCAAGGAGAGATGAGTAGGCTTCTTAAGTAGACAATGCAAGGAAATAGAAAAAAAGTAGAATGGGAAGCACTAGAGATCTCTTCAAGAAAATTGGAGGTACTAAGGGAACATTTCTGGAGAAGACAATGGCACCCCACTCCAGTACTCTTTCCTGGAAAATCCCATGGGTGGAGGAGCCTGGTGGGCTGCAGTCCATGGGGCCGCTAAGAGTTGGACATGACTGAGCGACTTCACTTTAGCTTTTCACTTTCTTGCACTGGAGAAGGAAATGGCAACCTACTCCAGTGCCATGCCTGGAGAATCCCAGGGGCGGGGGAGCCTGGTGGGCTGCCATCTATGGGGTCGCACAGGGTCTGACATGACNCCATGGGTGGAGGAGCCTGGTGGGCTGCAGTCCATGGGGCCGCTAAGAGTTGGACATGACTGAGCGACTTCACTTTAGCTTTTCACTTTCTTGCACTGGAGAAGGAAATGGCAACCTACTCCAGTGCCATGCCTGGAGAATCCCAGGGGCGGGGGAGCCTGGTGGGCTGCCATCTATGGGGTCGCACAGGGTCTGACATGACTGAAGGGACTTAGCAGCAGCAGCACGGGAACATTTCATGCAAAGATGGGCACAATAAAGGACAGAAATGGTATGGACCTAACAGAAGCTGAAGAGATTAAGAAGATCAGGCAAAAATACACAGAAGAACTGCACAGAAAGACTTAATGACCTGGGTAAGCTTCATGCCCACTTTGTGTCTTAATATTTGTGCCCCCTCAACTTTCAGTGATGGTCACTCACGAGTGCCAGCCGTCCTGCAGAGTGAAGTCAAGTGGGCCTTAGGAAGCATTACTACAATTCTAGCTCAGCTATTTCAAATCCTAAAAGTTGATGCTGTCAAAATGCTTCACTCAATATGCCAACAAACTTGGAAAACTCAGCAGCGGCCACAGGCCTGGAAAAGGTCAGTTTTCATTCCAATCCCAAAGAAAGGCAATGCCAAAGGATGTTCAAATTACCATACAGTTGCACTCATTTCACATGCTAGCAAAATTATACTCACAGTCCTGCAAGCTAGACTTTAACAGTATGTGAAGTGAGAACTTCCAGATGTTCAAGCTGGATTTAGAAGAGGCAGAGAAACCAGAGATCAAATTGCCAACATCCATTGGATCATAGAAAAAGCAAGGGAATTTCAGAAAAAAAATTTACTTCTGCTTCATTGACTATGCTATAGCCTTTGACTGTATGGATCACAGCAAACAATGGAAAATTCTTAAAAAGATGAGAAGACCAGACTACATTATCTTCCTCCTGAGAAATCTGTATGCAGGTCAAGAAGCAACAGTCAGAACTGGACATGGAACAATGGACTAGTTCAAAATTGGGAAAGGGGTACATCAAGGTTGCATATTGTCACCCTGCTTATTTAACTTAAATGCAGAGTGTATCATGCGAAATGCTGGGCTGGATAACTCACAAGCTGGAATCAAGATTACTGAGAGAAATATCAACACCCTCAGATATGCAGATGACACCACCCTTATGGCAGAAAGCAAAGAGGAACTAAAGAGCCTCTTGATGAAGGTGAAAGAAGAGAGTGAAATGTTGGCTTAAAACTCAACATTCAGAAAACTCGAGTCATGGTGTCTGGTCCCAGCACTTCATGGCAAATACACGGGGAAAGCGTGGAAACAGTGACAGGTCATTTTCTTGGGCTCTGAAATCACCGAGGATGGTGACTGCAGCCACGATTAAAGGGCACTTGCTCCTTGCTAAGACAAACCTAGACAGCATATTAAAAAGCAGAGGCATTACTTTACCAACAGAGATCCATCTAGTCAAAGCTATGGTTTCTCCAGTAGTCACATATGGACGTGAGAGTTGGACCGTAAAGAAGGTTGAGCACCAAGAAATTGGTATTTTTGAAGTGTGGTGCTGGAGAAGACTCTCGAGTGTCTCTTTGGCAACAAGGAGATCAAACCAGTCAATCCTAAAAGAAATCAGTCCTGAATATTCATTGGAAGGACAGATGCTGAAATTGAAACTCCGATACTTCGGCCACCTGATGCGAAGAATTGACTCATCAGAAAAGGCCCTGATGCTGAGAAAGATTGAAGGCAAGAGGAGACGAGGACAACAGAGGAATAGACGGTTGGATGGCATCACCGACTCAGTGGGCAGGAATATGAGGGAACTGCAGGGAGTAGTGAAGGCTAGGGAAGCCTGGCATGATGCAGTTCGCGGGTTTGCAAATATTCGGGCGTGACTGAGGAGTGGACCGCAACCACAGAATTCCAGGACTTGACTTCATGGGTGAGTTCTGCCAGACATTTAGAGAAGCGTTAACACCTGTCTTTCTGAAACTATCCCAAAAATTTGCACAGGAAGGAACATTTCCAAATGCATTCTGTGGGGCCATTATTACCCTGACACTGAAAGCAAACAAAGATATCACACGCACACACACAAATTACAGGCCAGCATCACTGATGAACGTAGATGTAAAAATCCTCAACAAAATACTAGCAAACCAACTCCAACAATACATTAGAAGGATCATACAGCACGATCTATTCATTGGAAGGACTGACACTGGAGGTTAAACTCCAGTCTTTTGGCCGCCTGATGTGAAGAGTGGACTCACTGGAAACGACCCTGACGCTGGGAAAGATTGAAGGCAGAAGGGGACGACAGAGGGTGAGATGGTTGGATGGCATCACCGACCTGATGGACGTGAGTCTGAGCAAGCTCCGGGAGTGGGTGATACGGGGGGCCTGGTGTGCTGCAGTCCATGGGGTCACAGAGAGTCGGACACGACTGAGCGACCGAGTTAAGAAGAGGAGGAGACTATACTCCAAAAGCTTCGAGATGCTGATGAAAGAAGCGGAAGAGCCACAGACAGGTGGAGCGGTGCGCCGCGCTCTGGGTTGGAAGAACCGACATTGTTCAGGTGACCACCCCACCCATGGGAATCCACAGGCTCAGTCAGTCTCTGTCAAATCGCCAGTGGCATTTTCCACAGAACTAAAACAAGACATTTAACTTGCACAGAAATGCAAAAGACTCCACAGAGCCAAAACAGTCTTAAGAAAGAACAGCAGAGCCTCCTCAGGCAGGTTTATTCCGAGGCATTTTATTCTTTTTGTTGCGATGGTTAAGTGGGATTGTTTCCTTGATTTCTCTTTCTGATTAAATATTTAAATGTAAGTTTGGACACTCTAAAATCCTTCGCTTAAAACATAGGCAGAACACTCTTGGACACAAATCACAGCAACATCTTTTCTGATACACTTCGTAGAGTAATGCAAATAAAAACAAATCTAAATAAATGGAATCTAATTAAACTTAAGAACTTTTGCACAGCAAAGGAAACCATGAATCAAGCAAAAAGACAGACTCAGAATGGAAGTAAATATTTGCAAACAAAACAACCAAGACATGGGATTAGTCTCTAAAACATACCAATAGGTCATGCACTTCAATATAAAAAATAACCCAGTCAAAACTCGGCAGAAGATCTAAATAAACATTTTTCTAAAGAAGACCTACAGATCGCCAAAAAGCACATGAAAAGATACTCGACTTCACTAATTATTAGAGAAATGCAAATCAAAACTTCAATGAGGTATCACCTCACACTGGTCAAAATCTATAAACAATGAATATGGAGAAGAGGGAACCTTCCTACACTGTTGGGGGGAATGTAAATTGGTCCAGCCACTATGGAGAACAAAATGGAGGGTCCTTAAAAAACTAAAAATAGAACTACGTATGACCCAACAGCCCCACTCCTGGACACAAATCCAGAGAAAACCGTAATTCAAAAAGAAACATGTACCCCAGTGCTCATTGCAGTGCCATTTACAACAGCCAGGACATGGAAGAAACCTGAACGTCCATCAACAGAGGAATGCAAAGAAGATGTGGTGCATAAGTACAGTGGACTGTCACTCAGCCGTAAGAGGACCAAAGTAATACCGTCTGCAGCAACACGGGTAGACCCAGAGACGGCTACGCTGAGAGAAGCAAGCCAGGCCCAGAAAGACAGATGTCACATGGCACTGCTTACACGCGGATTCTAAGGAAAGGGTGCAAGTGAACTTCTTTACAAAACAGAAGGGAGTCAGAGATATAGAACGCAAAATTATGGTTACCAAGGGGGAGAGATAAACTGGGAGATTGGGATTGGCATACACACACTACTGTATATAAAATAAATAATTAGTGAGGACCTATTGTATAATATAGGGGGCTTCCCAGGTGGCGGTAGTGGTAAAGAACCCACTTGCCAATGTAGGAGACATAAGAGACATGGGTTCGATCCCTCGGTTGGAAGATCCCTGGAGGAGGGCATGGCGACGCACTCCAGTATTCTTGCCTGGACAGTCCCATGGACAGAGGAGCCTGGTAGGCTATAATCCATGGGTCACAAAGAGTCGGACACGACTGAAGCAACTTAACACACACACACGCATGTACGCACAGCACGGGGAGCTCTGTTCAGCACTCTGTAGCAGCCTGTTTGGGAAAAGTATCTGAAAGCGTGGATAGTGTTGCTGCTTAGCTGCTCAATTGTGTCCGACTCTTTTGCAACCCCAAGGGCTGGAGTCCTCCAGGCTCCTCTGTCAGTGGGATTTCCCAAGCAAGAATTCTGGATGTGAAACTCAGTCATGTCCGACTCTTTGTGACCCCGTGGACTATACAGACCATGGAATTCTCCAGGCCAGAATTCTGGAATGAGTTGTATTTTCCTTCTCCATGGGATCTTCCCAGCCCAGGGATTGAGCCCATGTCTCCTGCTCAGCAGGCAGATTCTTTACCACTGAGCAACCTGGGAAGCCCAGAATAGGTCCATGTACGTCTATGACTGATGCCCTTTACTGCAGGTGCATGCTGAGTCCCTTCAGTCGAGTCTGACTCTCTGTGACCCTGTGGAGTGCAGCCCGCCAGGCTCCTCTGTTCATGGGATTCTCCAGGCAAGAATACTGGAGGGAGTCGCCATGCCCTCCTCCAGGGAATCTTCCTGGCTGCACCAGAAACCCAACGTTGTAAATCAGCTGTACTCCAAGAAAGTTTTTTTTTAATTAATATAATTTCACTCAGTGATTCTCCTATGGCAAGTTAAATAAAGAACAAATATGTAGTCAATTTATAACAACAAAAGGAAAAAAAAAAA
>SJYH01005954.1:702061-714523 GCA_006408735.1 Sylvicapra grimmia
TAACCAGTTAAGTCAGTTACCATGTATCAATAAAAATGAGCACTCTTCAACCATTAGTAGAAGCGATTTGGAAGATTAATCAGACAAGATAAAAAGTTTTTGTTTTGCTTTATTAATTTTTAGAAGCAGGTTGCAACCCCTACGAGCCAGATGATGCCAGTTTTGAGAGCAGTGCGCACACGTACTCATTCACACACATACGTGAAACATGTATCATTTACACACATGATAAAAGATGGAAGGAACATCAGAAAATGTAATGGTTATTTCTGGATGTTGGGATGAGGGACCACTTTTATTTCCAACGATGTAGCTTCTTTCATTTCCCATTTGCAACGAGCACGTATTACTTATGTAATGCAAAATGCCATAAGATGCGTGAACATGCTCCTTTCTTCTGCGTGCTGTTGAAAGCGAGAAGATTGCATGCTGCTTGAGCCTCCCGTTGGCTGCATCACTCTGATGGACTCATAATGGAGTCGCATCCATCTGTTCCACTAAGAAATAGCCCGATATCAACGCAAAGCTTGATTGGTTTTTAACTGCTCATTATATCTGGGGACTCTGATGCTGGGAAAGCATGAAGGCACAAGGAGAAGGGGGCAACAGAGGATGAGATGGTTGGGTGGCGTCACCGACCCAATGGACAGGAGTGTGAGCAAACTCCAGGAGATGGTGGAGGCCAGGGAAGCTGGGTGGGCTGCAGTCCACGGGGTCACAAAGAGCTGGACATGACTGAGAGACGAACAGCAACAACAGNACCCAATGGACAGGAGTGTGAGCAAACTCCAGGAGATGGTGGAGGCCAGGGAAGCTGGGTGGGCTGCAGTCCACGGGGTCACAAAGAGCTGGACATGACTGAGAGACGAACAGCAACAACAGCATGTCTGGGGAAAGAGGGGCTCTCCATCTTGTAGCCACAGGGTCAGCGTCTGGAAGAACCTCAGGAAGAGGTCTTCTGTTTCCTCCTTGGAGCTGCCCCAGGGAGCCTCAGGGTCCAGCGCAGGCGAGCACTGACTTTCCCTGGCCACTGTGTCCACGCAGAGCCGCTGTCCTGGACCGTCTGCCCTGCCTGCAGCTAAGACCATGCGTCCGGACGCCGGTGATGGGCGGACGTGGAGGAGTAAACGGAAATAGCCTGGCCAGGCCTCCTCAGGAATCAGCTCGACTTCCTAGGAAGTCAGACTATGGGGTCACTGTGGTCCCTCTGCCTCAGCGCTCAAACTGGGGGGCACCCCAAGCCCAGCGATCTCTGGAGGAAAAGAGATAAACAGATCATCTTTCAGGTTCCCAATTTTACTTAGAAAGTTGGGGGAGACACACTGCTTTCCTATCACAGAAATCAGATACTTCAGTAGAAGATAAACAGGCATTTGACTCTTAGAGGTAACAGGAAGCCCTCACGGACACCTCAGGCCTGCTCTTCCCAGTCTAGGATCTGTCCTTCAGCCAGCTAATGTCTTCACACCTTCCTCTGGCTGCTGAGAAGTCGATGGGAGAGAATGCAAGGAATCCTGTAGCTGCTGCCACCTGGGGAGATCAGAAAACCTGCCTGTGAGGAACATGAATCCGAAGCCGGCTCCTAATAAGCCCTCTTGTTGTTTTTGTTTAGTCACTCAGTTGTGTCTGACTCTTTGCAGCCCCATGGACTGCAGCCTGCCAGGCTCCTCTGTCCGTGGGATTCTCCAGGCAAGAATGCTGGAGTGGATTGCCATGGCCTTCTCCGCTCTTCTTGCCTGGAAGCGCTCTGCAGCTGTGTGACTTTGGGAGGGTTGTTCAACCTCTCTGTGCCTCAGCTTTCTCGCCTGTAAAGTGCGGTTATTTCAGGGGTTCGCTGCATGGTGGTTGCCATGTCAGTGACCCCCACAAATGGCTGACGTCCTCAGCGCATCCCTGATGCCAACTCCATCCCCACTGCTCTGCAGAGACGTTCCCTACGTGATGCGTCTCCAGACGGGATGGGGGCAGGTGCCTTCTTGGCAGTAANAGTGACCCCCACAAATGGCTGACGTCCTCAGCGCATCCCTGATGCCAACTCCATCCCCACTGCTCTGCAGAGACGTTCCCTACGTGATGCGTCTCCAGACGGGATGGGGGCAGGTGCCTTCTTGGCAGTAATCAAGCGTGGTCACTTTATCTTTTCTAGACTGTACGGCAAGGCCCCATTGGTATGAAAATTGGCTGTGCCCCCAGATCAAGTGGTAAATTATTCAGACACCAACTAAAATTGAGAGATGGCCAAGATAATGAAAAAACTAAATGAGATTTGTGCTCATCAACGTGACTCATATCATTTTAAAGAACTAGGAATTTATGTCCTGGTGATCATTTTTTCCCTTGAATCTACGGGTGACATTTCACACGGTAATGAATCAGTGTGTCCAGACATGAGAGTGTAAGTAACAGATGGGATACTGGATCGTGGTATCAGGGCTGAAGCGCCATTAGCAAATGATGGAGGGGATGCCGGGGTGTATGTCACTGTGTGTTTCTAAATGAAGCTTGATTACTACCCTACTTTCCTGTCACTGGAAGCTTCTAGATGCCACTGCCCATTCTAAAGCAGTATTCTCATTGGAAATGCAGTGAGAATCGCAGATGGAAACTAAAAGTGTCTGATACTCGTATTTTAAAAAGTGTCAGTTCAGTTCAGTCGCTCAGTCATGTCCACTGACTGTTTGTGACCCCATGGACTGCAGCTCGCCAGGCTTCTCTGTCCATCACCAACTCCCGGAGCTTACTCAAACTCATGTCCATAGAGTCGGTGATGCCTTCCAACCACCTCATCCTCTATTGTCCCCTTCGCTTCCTGCCTTCAATCTTTCCCAGCATCAGGGTCATTTCCAATGAGTCAGTTCTTTGCATCAGGTGGCCAAAGTATTGGCGTTTCAGCATCAGTCCTTCCAAAGAATATTCAGGACTGTTTTCCTTTAGGATGGACTGGTTGGATCTCCTTGCAGTCCAAGGGACTCTCAAGTCTTCTCCAACACCCCAGTTCAAAAGCAGCAATTCTTTAGCACTCATTTTTCTTTAAAAAGTATAACAAGATGTAAAATTCAGTCAGTTCAGTTCAGTCGCTCAGTTGTATCCAACTCTTTGTGACCCAATGGACTGTAGCATGCCAGGCCTCTCTGTCCATCACCAACTCCCACAGCTTGCTCACACTCATGTCCACAGAGTCAGTGATGCCATCCAACCATCTCATCCTCTGTCGTCCCCTTTTCCTCCTGCCTTCAATAATTCCCAGCACCAGGGTCTTTTCGAATGAGTCACTTCTTTGCATCAGGTGGCCAAAGTATTGGAGTTTCAGCTTCAGCATGAGTCCTTCCAATGAATATTCAGGACTGATCTCCTTTAGGATGGACTGGTTGGATCTCCTTGCAGCCCAAGAGACTCTCAAGAGTCTTCTCCAACACCACAGTTCAAAAGCATCAATTCTTTGACATTCAGTTTTCTTAATAGTTCAACTCTCACATCCATACATGACTATTGGAAAACCGTAGCTTTGACTAGATGGACCTTTGTTGACCAAGTAATGCCTCTGCTTTTTAATATGGTGTCTAGGTTTGTCTTAGCTTTTCTTCCAAGGAGCAAGTGCCCTTTAATACTGTGGCTTCAGTCACCACCCTCAGCTATTTTGGAGCCCAAGAAAATGAAATCTGTTTCTGTTTTCACTTTTTCCCCATGTATTTGCCGTGAAGTGGTGGGGCCAGGCGCTGTGACTTTAGTTTTATGAATGTTGAGTTTTAAGCCAACGTTTTCACTCTCTTCTTTGACCTTCATCAAGAGGCTCTTTAGTTCCTCTTTTCTTTCTGCCATAAAGGTGGTGTCATCGGCATATCTGAAGTTTTTGATGCTTCTCCCAGCAGTCTTGATTCCGGCTTGTGACTCATCAAGCCCTGCATCTCGCATGATGTACTCTGCATTTAAGTTAAATAACCCCGGTGACAATATGCAACCTTGACTTACACCTTTCCCAACTTTGAACCAGTCTGTTCCATGTTCAGTTCTAACTGTTGCTTCTTGATCTGCATACAGATTTCTCAAGAGGCAGGTCAGGTGGTCTGGTATTCCCATCTCTTTAGGAATTTTCCACAGTTTGTTGTGATCTACACAGTCAAAGGCTTTGGCATAGTCAATAAAGCAGAAGTAGATGTTTTTCTAGAACTCTCTTGCTTTTCTGATGACCCAACGGATATTGGCAATTTGATCTCTAGTTCTTCTGCCTTTTCTAAATCCAGTTTGAATATCTGGAAGTTCACGGTTCATGTACTATTGAAGCCTGTCTTGGAGAATTTTGAGCATTACTTTACTAGCGTGTGAGATGAGTGCAGTTGTGTGGTAGTTTGAGCATTCTTTGGCATTGCCTTTCTTTGGGATTGGAGTGAAAACTTATCTTTTCCAGTTCTCTGGCCACTGCTGAGTTTTCCAAATTTGCAGGCATATTGAGTGCAGCATTTTCATAGCATCATCTTTTAGGATTTGAAATAGGTCAACTGGAATTCCATCACTTCCACTAGCTTTGTTCGTAGTGATGCTTCCTAAGGCCCACTTGACTTCATATTCCAGGATGTCTGACTCTAGGTGAGTGATCACACCATCTTGATTATCTTGGTCATGAAGATCTCTTTTGTATAGTTCTTTTGTGTATTCTTGCCACCTCTTCTTAATATCTTCTACTTCTGTTAGGTCCACACAACTTCTGTCCTTTATTGAGCCCATCTTTGCATGAAATGTTCCCTTGGTATCTCTAATTTTCTTAAAGAGATCGCTTCTCTTTCCCATCCTATTGTTTTCCTCTATTTATCTGCATTGATCACTGAGGAAGGCTTTCTTATCTCTTCTTGCTGTTCTTTGAAACTCTGCACTCAGATGGGTATATCTTTCCTTTTCTTCTTTGAGTTTCGCTTCTTTTCTTTTCACAGCTATTTGTAAGCCCTTCTCAAACAACTATTTTGCCTTTTTGCATTTCTTTTTCTTGGGGATGGTCTTGATCCCTCCCTCCTGTACAATGTCACGAACCTCCTTTCATAGTTCATCAGGTACTCTGTCTATTAGATCTAATCCCTTCAATCTACTGGTTGCTTCCACTGTATAATCATAAGGGATTTGATTTAGGTCATATCTGAATAATTAGTGGTTTTCTCCACTTTCTTCAATTTAAGTCTGAATTTGGCAATAGGAGTTCGTGATCTGAGCCACAGTCAGCTCCCGGTCTTGTTTTTGCTGACTATATAGAGCTTCTCCATCTTTGGCTGCAAAGAATATAATCAATCTGTTTTCGATGTTGACCATCTGGTGATGTCCATGTGTAGAGTCTTCTTCTGTGTTGTTGGAAGAGGGTGTTTGCTATGACCAGTGCATTCTCTTGGCAAAACTCTATTAGCCTTTGCCCTGCTTTATTCTGCATTCCAAGGCCAAATTCGCCTGTTACTCCAAGTGTTTCTTGACTTCCTACTTTTGCATTCCAGTTCCTTATAATGAAGAGGACATCTTTTTCTGGTGTTAGTTCTAGAAGGTCTTGTAGGTCTTCAGAGAACCATTCAACTTCAGCTTCTTCAGCATTACTGGTTGGGGCATAGACTTGGATAACTGTGATATTGAATGGTTTGCCTTGGAGACGAACAGAGATCATTCTGTCATTTTTGAGATTGCATCCAAGTACTGCATTTCGGACTCTTTTGTTGACCACGATGGCTACTCCATTTCTTCTAAGGGATTCTTGCCCACAGTAGTAGATATAATGGTCATCTGAGTTAAATTCACTCATTCCAGTCCATTTTAGTTCGCTGATTCCTAGAATGTCGATGTTCACTCTTGCCATCTCCTGTTTGACCACTTCCAATTCGCCTTGATTCATGGACCTGACATTCCAGGTTCCTATGCAGTATTGCTCTTTACAGCATCGGACTTTACTTCCATCACCAGTCACATCCACAACTGGGTGTTGTTTTTGCTTTGGCTCCATCTCTTCATTCTTTCTGGAGTTATTTCTCTACCGATCTCCCGTAGAATATGTAAAATGTTAAATTAATTTTAGCAATATTTTATCTATCCCAGTATATTTATAGCACTGTCATTTCAACATGTACTTGATAATCAGCGTAAAAGTATCAATGAGACAGTCACGTTAATTTGTTTCATATTGTCTTTGAAATCCAGTGTGTCTTTTACAGTCAGCCCAGCTCAAGTGCTCAGTTGCTGTGTAACTGGCGTCCTTGAGTGGGACAGGGCAGCGTGGGAAGGTTTATTTACTTATTTATTGTTTATTGTGACAATCTTAACGATCTCTTTGTGAGTATATTTTAGCATGACCACTCAATAAGGTGTCAAGGTTTTATTTCAAAGAAATTTAATTAATGCTCATTAATCTGTGACCTTATAAAAATAGTTAAAGCATCTATTTTTCCTATAACTAAAATATTTAAAAGGTGTAAACATATGATGTTTATATGCAATGGCCTATTTTAATACATTTCATTTTCCCCAGCTTAAGAATACTTCATATTTGTTAGGTGTAGAAAAATTGGAAACTACCAAAATATAGATGGAAGCAAAAAGCCGCCCACAGCTGCAGTACATATATGCTTGCAGACATTGCTCATGTATTGAAGCTTTGCCACACTTGATACGCGACTGTAGCATAGTTTTGTGTTCTCCTGTGACAATATTTTAAGACAGATTTCTTCATCATAGTATAAAGTAGCAACTGTCATCTTTAATGAATTTTAAAAAATCTGACTGATGAGTCAGAGTTTCAAGTTTTCGCTGTCCATGAATACTCCACAGGCAACTGAGCATCATTTCATCTAATAATCTCTGAGGCTTCTTATAGATGTCTTAATCTAAGTCACTGAAGGTTTTCACTTGCTTTAAAGGGTGCAGGGCTGCCTTGTAGGACTACAGATGTGTTGACCGGGAAAAGGATCCATTTCTCCGTTTCCATCCTCGAGTGCGTTGATTTTACTTTTAAAATTCTGTTCTCACCTTCACTGTCTCGAACTTTCTGTGCAGCTCCTAACGGAGGAGCGGCAGCAGGCACTCTCGGTTCTCGTTCCCCACGGATGCGCCTAAACCCTTCCCCTCTAACGCTGACAGGGATTGCAGATTCTGTTAGCTGTCCATCAAAGAGCTTAGAAAAGCACGTTCCATTCCCAGTTTGCTAGTGAGGATGTTTCGTTATCAGAATTTAGAGACACCTGAGAAGACTGGTCAGCCCAGTGGCCCAGAACCACTTCTCTCTCAAGCTGTATAATAAGAAATGCCCGTTAGAATACACATGGTTTTCTCGGATTACATACACTCGTGGTCTGAAAGCCAAGAAAAGAGCTAGGCCTGACCTGCCTCCTGAGAAACCTGCATGCAGGTGAAGAAGCAACAGTTGGAATCGGATGTGTAACGATGGGCTGGTTCAAGATTGGGAAAGGAGGACGTCAAGGCTGTATATTGTCATCCTGCTTGTTTAACTTACATGCAGAGTACATCATGAGAAACGCTGGGCTGGATGAGTCACAAGTTGGAATCGAGATTGCCAGGAAAAATACCCACAACCTAATTTATACACATGATACCACTCTAATTGCAGAAGCAAAGAGGAACTAAAGAGCCTCTCAATGAGGGTGAAAGAGGAGAGTGCAAAAGTTGGCTTAAAGCTCAACATTAAAAAAAACTAAGGTCATGGCACCTTGTCCCATCACTTCATGTCAAATAGATGGGGAAAAAGTAGAAACAGTAATTGATTTTATTTTGGAGGGCTCCAAGATCTCTGTGGACGGTGACTGCAGCCATGAAATTAAAAGACACTTGCTCCTTGGGAGGAAAGCTATGACAATCAAAGAGAGCATATCAAAAAGCAGAGGCATCACTTTGCCAACAAAGGTCCGTCTAGTCAAAGCTAAGGTTTTTCCGGTAGTCATGGATGGAAGTGAGAGTTGGACCATTAGGAATGCTGAGCATGGCAGAATTGGTGCTTTCAAATAGCACTGGTGGAGAAGACTCTTGGGAGTCCCTTGCACAACAAGGAGATCAAACCAGTCAATCCTAAAGGAAATCAACCCTGAATATTCATTGGAAGGACTGATGCTGCAGCTGAAGCTCCAGTACTTTGGCCACCCAAGCAAAGAGCCAGCTCCTTGGAAAGGATTCCCCGATGCTGGAAACGATTGAGAGCAGGAAGAGAAGAGGTGACGGAGGCTGAGGTGGTTGGTTGGCATCACCGACTTGATGGACACGAGTTTGAGCAAACTCCAAGAGATAGTGAAGGACAGGGAACCTTGGCTTGCTGTCATCCATGGGACGCAAAGTCGGACACGACTTAGCAACTGAACATCAACAGTGTCTTCAAAAACACTGTGTCAGGAATCTCAAAATATTGTTTGTGTCTCTAAAACTCCCTGTAGTTCGAGGCCACAGTTTTTACAATTATATTTGTTGAATGCATGTAGATGTGATTTCAGTTAGAATTCTGAGAAACTTGAAAGCTGAAGGTCTGAATATCTAGTTATTAGGTGCAGTTTAGGTGATGTAGATTTGGGTAAAATCTTTGTAAGTAGCTTTGTAAAAGGATGGTTTTTCTTTTCTTTTTTTTGGGCAGGGGGCAACATTTACCTTTCGGTATTGAAGGTGGCAAACAGGGGCAGACCAAGGGTTCTATACAAACTTAGTGTGTGCTTTGGAGAAGGGAATGGCAACCTACTCTGGTAATCTTGCCTGGAAAATCCCATGGATGGAGGAGCCTGGTGGGCTGCAGTCCATGGGGTCGCAAAGAGTCAGACACAATTGAGCAACTTCACTTTCACTTTTCACTTTCATGCGTTGGAGAAGGAAATGGCAACCTACTCCAGTATTCTTGCCTGGAGAATCCCGGGGATGGTGGAGCCTGGTAGGCTGCCGTCTCTGGGGTCGCACAGAGTCGGACACGACTGAAGCGACTTAGCAGCAGCAGCAGCAGTGTATGCTTTAAGGAAAAGAGTACAAAGTCACCAGTAGGAATTAGGGCTGGAGCCTTGGGAGAGTTTGTTGAACAAAGGCCCTGGAGCTCTAGCTTCATCAGCCCAGGCAGCCCTGCCCTGAGGAAGAAGAGAAATGTGATGCTTCCCTGAGAATCAAGTCTTGAATTTTTCCTTGTGATAATAACCTGCTGGTCTTGAGTGTTACTTGTAGCTTCCTTGTTCCTCTGGCATCAACAGAAATGCCTTTTATAGAAACAACATATTATTCACTCTTTTAAGGAAAATAAGTATTCATTTCAGGCTGCATTATCCTCAGTAGAGGGGATTTTTTTTAAAAATTGGAAATGAACCTTGACTCTCTCCTGATCTAATTGGCCTATTTGCATTCATTCCCCACGATAGACAAACCTGCTCGTAGATTTCCTGTGCCGTTTGGGCAACTTGGGGGAATGCATCAGAGACATTGCTGCAAGACCTCGCCCGTGACGGACACTCAGAAAGGTCCCTTGATTCAGGAAAAGGAAGACTGGATGCACCTTGGGAAGCAGAGATGGGGTTCTACCATTTATCACAGAAGGAGGGAGGCAGATGACCGTGGGCAGAGTGTTGCCCTTGAGATCCTGAGAAAGAGGCACATGGACATTGATGGATGAGAGAGAAGGCGTCCTCGGAGGACCATGCCACCTTGTAACTGCAGCGTTGTGTTGGACGCCGAAGGTCAGGACACGGATGTCGAGACAGGAGGGGAAGGGCAGGGGCCACAGCATCTGTGTGGATTCCGTGGATGATGAACTGTCCCTTTTGGAAGGGAGCCCTGTCCCCGGTGCCTCTGGCTGCAGAGCCTCCGGTGACAGGTCCCAGCACTGCTGTCCCGGGCTGGCCGCAGGTGCCTCTGCAAAAGGCTGCGCAGGTGGATGTGTGGCTGCGTCCACACGGAGAGAACTGTGTGTGTGTGTGGGGGGGGGCACCTTCCTGCAGGTGTGGTGTCACGCATAGCTTAGTGTTCAAGGCTGCAAGCTGCCTCTGCTCTGCCCGGGAACCAAAGGAGGCTGTCTCATCCGGGGATTCCCAGTGGAAACTCCTGATGGAAGGAGGAGCTGCCCCCTAAGCGAGTGGCTTCCCCAGGTGATGAGCGGCGGAGGAGTGATTGGAAGTGGGTTCGGACGCGTTTGCTTTGAGGGTCATTGCTACCTGAGACCCACAGCCCTGAACGCATCTGAGTTCGATGCCTTCGGACCATGTAAGGCCAGCTTCCCTCACGCAGTTGGGCGGGTCTGTTGAAGCCTGATCGTCCTCGGGGACACAGGATGACCCGCCTTCCTCTTGGGTTCATCTTGACTTTTTGTATGTTTTGTTTGGAGTTTTCGTGGATTCCAGGCTCACGCGGCCATGGTCTTCTCTTTGCATCGGGCACAGTAAACGTGCAGCCATCTCACCAAGTGTCACTTCTCCCAGGAACCCTGTACTTCGCTCTTGGCCCTGATGCTACAGGTCTCCTCTGGCCTTTCCTGGGGCTGCTGTAGGCCACGAGCAGTCTGGGCGAGGCGACAGGCTCCCTGGAACTCCCCGGCAGGAGTGACGGTTACGGGTGAATACCCTGCACCAAGCATCCTATGCTCCTGCCCCCTGCCTCCTTCCTTCCCCTCCATCCCAACTCCCTCTGCCCCGTCACAGGGCTGGTCGGAGGGTCTCACGGACCCTCGCTGGACGGGGCTTTCATAGGTCACATCCACACTGATTGCGCCACTGCTCAGAACCCCAGCACTCCCAGGAGACAGCCTCTGGACCAGGGCTCCATCCATACCCCCAGTGAAGACACATGGTGTTTGAGGACGGAGCCTCCGAGACAGGAACTGTCGTAGACATGCCCTCGTCATCTGTAGCTGCTGCTGAAACGTGCTGCACGGAACCACGGTTCAGCAAATAGGGGCCCAGCACCTGTGTAGGTGCCTTAAAATTGTAAGGAAACTGATAGGCTTTTATTTGAGCATGGACCATGTACAGACACCTTATCAGGCCCTTGCCGTGGATGGGCCTGAGCTCCAGAACCCTCACGGCCTCTGTGACTCAGGAGCAGCATCTTCCCTGCCCTGGGGGACCCTTGCTTCCCGAGGAGGCTGGGCTGGTTTCCAGGGAGGCAGTGTTGAACCAGACCACGTGGGCTGCCGGACTCCCTGGACCGGTCTGCGTGTGAGAGAAGAACTGCTCCCTACTGTTCCTGCATCAGCAAGGATGTCAGCCCCCCAACCCCGACGGACACTTTGCTTCTGCAAACTCATGTTTTCATCTCGCCAGGGTATCAGTTCTACAAGGACAGGCATTCGTGCCCCCTATTTGCTGAACCGTGGTTCTGCCCAGCACGTTTCAGCAGCAGCTACAGATGACGAGGGCATGTCTACGACAGTTCCTGTCTCGGAGGCTCCTGCCCTCAAGCACCGTACGTCTTCACTGCGGGTATGGATGGAGCCCTGGTCCAGAGGCTGTCTCCTGGGAGTGCTGGGGTTCTGAGCAGTGGCGCGATCAGTGTGGACGTGACCTATGAAAGCCCCGTCCAGCGAGGGTCCGTGAGACCCTCTGACCAGCCCTGTGACGGCCTCACAGCATCCCCTGGGGACTCAGGACAGCGCCCACTGCTGGCCGGGGCTGAAGGGAAAGGTGGGCTGGTGTCTCCATTGCGAGGCAGCCAATCACCTTAATTTCACAACAAAGAGACACATGAGAAGCAGGAAAACCCCTGAAAACCGTCAGCTCACTGATGGCGTCACTGTCTAAATGCATCTCTGCACAGAGAGACGAGGCTGGGCATCCTTCCTGGGCTTCACAGCTGCCATCGGAGGTGGCGAGGCCGTGAGGGGCGCCTGTGAGTCCTGCACGCTGAACACGATGAAGCAGCGGGACAGCAGCTGCTGGGCGACGGGCCGGCCGTGTCGGTAAACGTCTCGCCGAAGCCCTCCCCACGCCTTTTGCTGCTGTGCAGACACACAGGCCGTGTCCTTTTCAAGGTCACAAAAACCTCGGGCTGCCTGGGAGGAACGGAGTCCACATGCTGTGACTTTCACAGGGAAATGCCTTTGTTTCCAGGCAAAAGGTTGTGCTTTTGCCACTGCCACTGCATTCTGTAGAAAATGACAGTCTTTTCAGGGACAGCTGCGTGCACCCTGGGACGCTCCATGGGGCAGGCGTGGCCCGCTCCCCCTCAGGTGAGCCCTCAAGGAGTAAACTCCGAGGCTGGAGAATCTGCTTGGACCCACTGAGATCACTCAGCCGCTTCTGGAATGAATCCGTCTGGAGATGAATGCTGCCTGGGAGCCAGGGTCGATGTGCATTTGTTCCGTGCCTGGTGTATCCACCGTACCTGGACATGTCCTGAGAACACCGTCCCGCCCTCAAGAAGGCTGTTAATGTGCGAGGTCTCGAGTGTCTCCATGGAAAGTGAGGCTGGTAGGGGTCGTTGCTCTGCTGAGCCTGCCCTGGGGTCCAGCTCAGCCAGGGGTGGGTTGAGGGGGTGCAG
>SJYH01005954.1:732421-755666 GCA_006408735.1 Sylvicapra grimmia
GGCGGGGGGCTGGTGGGGCTGGGCCAGCACAGGGCGGGGCCCCGCGGTGCGCCGGTCCAGGCTCCCCGGGCCCGGTCTCGGTGCAGGCTGGGCTCCCCGGGCACCCGTCTCGGTGCAGGCTGGGCCCCCCCGGGGAAGGGCCGCAGGGCCACCTTCATGAGAAGAGGGGGGGTGCTCAGAAAGGAGAGGCCGGATGTCGAGCCGCCTCCTGCGGCCTCCCTGCAGGGCGCCCCCCGGCCGGGCCCACGGCCTCTCCTCTTGCTCTGCCTGCATCCCAGGCCTCACTGGAAGCCGCGCTGCCAGCCGACCTCGTGCACGGCGCCCGCTGCGGCCGCTCGGTCCCCCGCCGCGGGGGCAGCCCTCACTCTCCTGTCCTGCCCTTGTCTCACCCGCCGCCTAGCTGACTGTGAGCGTGCAGTTCATGGTTCGTCTCCCCAGGCTGAGCACCCACCGGGCTGTCTCTCCCTGATCGGCACTTACACCGGCCCCGGGGGTGTTACCTGAACAGGAGGCTCGGCGGCTAGAAGACAGGTGGGGACGTCCATCGGTCAGGTGAGGCCGGCGGTTAAGATTAAATCACTCTGTAGAATTGCCCCCGTCCTTGTCTATACGGCTTGCAGAGAACACAGTCCTTTCCCCTTCTCCCCGATGTAAATACGGTCCTACTGCCGGAAGAGAGGCGTGGTCCTCCTGGGTTCACTTCCTCCTGAAGCTGTTCTGTCTCCCGGGCACAGCTGCTCAGCTCACTCGGGGGATGTGGGTGCTTGTGATCCCACCTGCAGCCGCAGAAGGTGGCGTCGGCTGCGTCCCGTTTGCTTTCTGCTGGAGACAAAGCTGCTCTCTGAGTTGCTCTTGGATGTTCAGCTGCTCCTGGAGTTCAACATCACAGAACATCAAGGGCAGAAGCTGTGAGAAGGACCGTGCCTGGGGGCTTACCTTGAGGGGGGCTGGGAAGTCACCCTGGATCACCTATCACCACGCACCCAGGTGTGGGCTGGGGAGGAGCCTGGACCAGCCAGGTGTCAGGTGTTAACATCCCACCGGCCCCACGGGGGTGAGGGGTTCAGGGAGGGCTGGGAGGGTGAGGTGGGGGCTGAGACCAGGGATGCCAGGGGGTGAGGGAAAGGGAAGCCCTCACTTCAGGACAGAGAAACAGTTTCTGATCATCCGGAAAAGAGCCGACACAATGGCCCGGGCCCCGCCTGGCCCCGCCCAGCCTGCCCGGGCCTTCTGCTCTCCCCTCTGGCCAGGTCAGCGGGCGGCCCTCGTGGTCAAGCATGAGGCTAAACCACAGGCCCAGGGGCAGGGCTTGTGCACAGGGTCCAGTCCAGGGGCTTGGGCAGGAGCGAGCTGCTTCCTGCAGGCAAAGCTCTCCTCAGGGAGGAGGGCTGTGTCTGAATTAGGAGCAGCCGGACAGGACTGCCCTGCACCCGGGTTCCCAGCTGCTGGCCTTACGGCCCGTGCTGTCCTGCAAAGATCAGAAAGGGAGGAGGGGGGTGTGGCTTTCGCGGCCCCCTAGACCATCCCTGGTGTGTGCAGGTGAGTGGTGGAGCCCAGGGTCGGGGACACCAGGGCAGCCAGCAGGGACTCGCGCGTCCCCGTCCTGACGGGGATTGGGGATGTATTAGAGTTTATCAATTAGAAAAGACCCTGGTGCTGGGAAAGATTGAAGGCAGGGGGAGAAGGGGATGACAGAGGACGAGATGGTTGGATGGGCATGGGTTTGAGCAACCTCCAGGAGACGGTGATGGACAGGGAGGCCTGGCGTGCTGCAGTCCATGGGGTCTCAGAGAGTCTGACATGACTGAGCAGCTGAACAGAAGCAATAGTTTATAATGTGCACACATGGAAGGAACACGTACGTACCTGTGAGGCTTCTCAAGAAAGAACTGAAATGGTGACGGTAACCAGATGGGTAGAGGATGCTGCTTCTTCTGACAAGGACCCTAGTGTTCGTCTTCCCTGGAGAGGATGACTCTTGTCTGGGACTCGCAGATGCTGGGCTTTAAACAGCCCCATGGAGCTGGCTCTCGCATCCCTGGCATTTAAATGCTGCGCGGGCCCAGAGGGTGGCTTTTCCCAGCCAGCTGTCTTCCTCTGTTTTTCCGATTTTTAATTGGGGTGTTCCATTCGCTAAGGTGGCGGGGATGACCCACTCAGATCCACTCCTGGTAATGGGCTCTGCAGGGGTGGAGCATGTAGGGAACATCTGAATTTTCTGTTTTTAACGTTTTATTGGAGTGTAATTGATGCACAATGCTGTGGGAGCGCCAGGCGTGCAGCAAAGTGAGTCGGTTATAAAAGGGAGTCGGCGATAACACATGCACGTCTCCACTCTTTCGGATTCTTTTCCTACAGAGGTCAGGCCATTACAGCGCGCTGAGTAGAGCTCCCTGGGCTACACACGATCCTCGATGCTGATCTGTTTTATACACAGTAGTGCGTGTATGTTAATCTCAGTCTCCCAATTTATCCATCCCCTCTTCACCCCTGGTGAAGCCATAAGCTTATTTTCTATATTCGTGACTGTTTCTGTTGTAGATAAGTTCATTTGAAGTTATATAAGTCCCTTTTCTTGGAGTTCACACATAAGTGATACCATCTGAAATTTACCTTTCTCTGTCTGAGTTACTCCACTCGGTATGACTATCTCTAGGTCCATCCATGTTACCGCAAGCAGCCCTATTTCTCTCTTCCTGCTTTCTTTGGCGCTCAATCCAAGCGGATCTTGCTTCTCCACTCTGCTGGACTTGCTCTTATTGAGGTCACAGCCTGGACTTTCCTAAANTGAGTTACTCCACTCGGTATGACTATCTCTAGGTCCATCCATGTTACCGCAAGCAGCCCTATTTCTCTCTTCCTGCTTTCTTTGGCGCTCAATCCAAGCGGATCTTGCTTCTCCACTCTGCTGGACTTGCTCTTATTGAGGTCACAGCCTGGACTTTCCTAAATCCGAGTGTGTGTTTCCCAGCCTCCAGCTACTGACCTTTTATGGCATTTGGCGAAGTTGATCATCTTCACCTCCCGACACGTCCTCGTTCCCTTTGCCTCCCTGTCACCATGAGCCTGCTTGCCCTGACTCCCTGGGCGCCCTGCCCTGTGCCCGCGCTGTGTGCCCTGACTCCCTGGGCGCCCTGCCCCGCGCCCGCACTCTGTGCCCCTGGTCACCCCCAACCCCCGACCCCCAAGGGCTTGCCCTTGCTCCTCCCTTCTCTGCCTACACTGGGTTCCTCCAGCATCGTCGTCCAAGCTGACGGCTACAACTTCCAATAAAACCACCTGCTCTTGTGGCTAAATTGCCACCTCCACAGCGTTACCCCCAATTTCTGCCTTCCATGTTCCCCCGATTCCAGGCGTGTTCGTCCAGATGTCTACAGGAGGAGGGGCTGTGGGTCTCCTGGGTGGAGTGGTGGGGGAGACGAGAGGACTCGGGGCAGTGGGCATCAGGCCTCTCGATGAGAAGAGGGTGCTGGCCTTGGTGCCAGTGTCTGCTCCTGGGCAGGGAGACCAGGAGGGGCTGTGGCCGGGCCTCTCGGGCCCTTCCCCTGGAATAAGTCATTACCTGTCACAGGAGAGGCTGAGGGGACCGAAAACCAGAGTGTCTGATTCCAGATCAGACGTGCATGCCCCGTCCACATGTGCAAGTCTTCAGGTGCGTTTAAGTAACTGGCAAACCTGTGCTCTGCGCACATGTGAACTTGGGGATTCTTTGGGCCCAGGCTCCTGGGTGGTGGGTGTCGAGGGTGTTGGGAAGGGGCTCTGCACACACGTTTGGACACAGAGTCCTGGTGATCCTGTCCCTGGAGCCTGTAACTCTGGGTGCCCGCCAGTGGCCCCCAGCCTGCGGTGCTCAGAGCGGGACGAAGCCTGGGCGGGTCTCCTCCCTGCAGACGTCCTGCCTGTGGGGCCGAAGGTGACCCTGGACTTCTCTGGACCGAGTCCCTGCCCTCTGCTCAAGCTCTGCCAAGCCCCTGCTGGCTCTGGGGCACGCCGGTGGTCCCGGGGTTCCGCACAGGCGGGCACGTGGCGGAGCCCTCTGCAGGGAGATAACGGAGGCGGGCGAGGAGGGGCTTCACGGGCCCCCAGCTTTCCCTCTGTCGCGGGTGTGGCCTTGGGCCCCCTCTGCCCAGCTGGCCCACTCTTCTCATAGCCAGGCAGAGACTGCGGCCTAGAGCGCTGCCCCACGCCATGCGGTCCCCACCCCCAGGCTCCAGCATCACGTCCTGGCCAGGCGTGTGGACCTCTCCCCAGCGGCCTCTGCACCTGCCTCCTGCCCGCCCACCACACCCAGCCTTCCCTGCCTGTCTCGGGAAGACCAGGTCACGGCGTCCTGCTCTGCACGCCGGTGGCAGAAGCACCGGGGAGGCCCCTTTGAGAAAGCGGGAGTTCCTGCCACTCTTTCATCAGGGCAGATCCATCACCGAGGGTTTCCGATTTCTCTGACGGGGCAGGTGGGGCTGAAGTCAGGCTCATTTCCAGGGCTGGCCTGGGCGCTGGGTGTGGTGGACGCTGCCAGCGTATCCCCGTCTGTGGGGCTGGAGCCTGACTTTCTCCAGGTGCCTCTGCAACAGCCCTGAGCGGGGTCTCTTTATCCTGGGTCCCCTGCAGGACCTGCCCTTCCCGTAACTACCGCAGCTCCCCTTGGCCCCAGCCTGCTGCCCCAAGGCTAGGTGTCCTGGGCAGGAAGACAGCGCCCCTCGGCTGTGCTCCTGAGACTGGAGACGCTCCAGGTCTTTCCCGGCTCCCCCGCCCGCCGGGAGAGCAGCGCCGGCATCCTAGGAGCAGCTGAGCAGGACCAGGGGACCAGGGCTGGTGCTGTTGAGGTCACGCAGATGACTCTGTCCAGAGAGAAAGCACATTCAGGTGAGCTGGCGGAAGCCCTCCTCAACTGGTCATCTTGACCAGAGCCCACCCAGGCCGTCCCGCCAAGCTGGGACACCCCGACTCTGAAGTCCTGGCGGGACTAGCAGGGGCTGTGTCCCGAGTGAGCCGGCTGCTGGCCGCTCTCCAGCCAAGCGGTGCGTCCGGCTGCAGCGCCTGCCCCGCTGTAGATCCCGATGGCACCACCCTGCAGCGTTTCCCCCATCACCGCTTAATAATCCTAGCAGGCTGCCTCCCTCAGGCACCCCGGCCCCTGCAGCTTCATGTGGTTCACTCGTGGGGCTCCCCTTCTCCTGGGCACGCACCCTGACCCCGCTAAAGCCCGTGCCTGCTACATGTCATGGTGCCTCCGGCTCTTCCGACCTGCGGCGTTTCCGGGGCTCTCGTCCCGCAGCTTTTCACGTGTTTTCACTCACGCGTCTGTGCACGTGGGGACAGAAGACAGGACGAGACTGAGCGCCTCCTGCCCCAGGGCCTGGAGTCCCCGCTCCAGAGGCGGTCTCTTTCCACGACTGCTACTTTTCAGTTCTGTGATTTTGTCGGTTAGCTCTTCCATTGGAACTAGACTGTTGATATTTTATTTCTTGATCTATTTTAGAAAATGGCGATTCACATNGCTACTTTTCAGTTCTGTGATTTTGTCGGTTAGCTCTTCCATTGGAACTAGACTGTTGATATTTTATTTCTTGATCTATTTTAGAAAATGGCGATTCACATCCAGTGGAAGGTGAAGAATCTTATTAGCTGCATAATGGAAAAGCGATGTTTTTCTGACTCACCAACCAGTCCATGCAGTGGCTTACAAGGATGACCACTTAT
Organism: Sylvicapra grimmia; assembly: GCA_006408735.1. Lineage (NCBI taxonomy): Eukaryota > Metazoa > Chordata > Mammalia > Artiodactyla > Bovidae > Sylvicapra > Sylvicapra grimmia. Next base: position 738,122 of record SJYH01005954.1, read on the forward strand.
CTAACTCATGATATTGCAGGTCAGCCATTTGATTTAACTCATGATATTGCAGGTCAGCCATTTGGACTAGGTCCAGGCAGCTTGTCCTTCCGCTGGTACAGCATTCTTAAAGTTCTTGTGAGTTTTCAGATCCCACAAAAGCCGCACCCACATGTCTTGTCGAGATAGGCCTGGCAGTGATGGTAGGGTCAGGCGTCGGCAGGATCAGGTGTCGGCAGGATCGCACCTTTCAGGTTTCCTGGAGCCTCTTTATCCAGCTTCTAGGCACCACCCTGGGCTTCCTCAGTGGCCTGCAAGGTAGGGGCCTTGCAGGAGCTGAGGCTTAGATCCCCGGGTCAGGAAGGTACCTGGAGTANATGTCTTGTCGAGATAGGCCTGGCAGTGATGGTAGGGTCAGGCGTCGGCAGGATCAGGTGTCGGCAGGATCGCACCTTTCAGGTTTCCTGGAGCCTCTTTATCCAGCTTCTAGGCACCACCCTGGGCTTCCTCAGTGGCCTGCAAGGTAGGGGCCTTGCAGGAGCTGAGGCTTAGATCCCCGGGTCAGGAAGGTACCTGGAGTAGGAAATGGCAGCCCACTCCAGTATTCTTGCCAGGAGAACCCCACGGACAGAGGGGCCCGGTGGGCTATAGTCCACGGGGTTGTAAACGAGTTGGCCGCAGCTGAGTGAGTGAACACAAGGACTAGGCACCCCCCGCCAAATGGTTCAGAAGTCTAAGTGCCAAAGTGCTTCACTGTGACTTCTTTCATTTGGTCTTGGTGGAGGTTCCACTTCACTTTGAGGCTGACTTACCAGCTGGGGGCCTGGAAGTGAGAAACGGTTGCTTTTTGCAGCTCAGCCAGTCTCGATCCCTCTCAGCCCCACTTGCAGACTGCACAGCTCTCCCCTCAGCCTGCCTTGCTCTTCTCACGTCTCGGCTCCAGCAGACAAGGGGCTGATTGGCAGTTGCAGCCTTTTGCCTGGAACCATCTTCCGGGGTCAGTGGCTTGGTCGCCGAGCGTATTTTCCATCTTTTGGGTGACCGCAGGCCGTGGCCTTGCTGACTATTTCGACGCAGTCTAACAGGCTCCCGCACCCACTTCCCAGCCAGGCCTGATGGAAGGGCCACGCTCTTCAGGTGTTTGCTTTGCCAGCTCTTTCTGCGCTGCTTTCTGTAACTGCCACCTGCCGCCACGTAACCCACCACCCCAGCACTCAGGGGCTGGAAGCAACTGCCGTTTGCCCAGCTTGTGGCGCCCTGGGTCTGCAGCTGGGCAGGTGCTCAGCTGGGTGCCTCTTCTGTTACTCCCGGCTGGTGCCCCGGGCGTCACTGTTGGCTGCCAGTGTGCCCCCTGGTGGCTGACCCAGGGTGGTGCTCCCCACACACCTGTCTGTTGGCTTAAACAGGGAGGAGGGGAGGGCGGGCCCGCGCCCCTCCTCCCTGAGGCCGCGTATTCTGCGAGGAGGCTGGGGCGGCGGGAGAGGGAAGCCTCACCCACAGGCAGTTGTCAAGCCTCTGCTCGTGACACACTTGGTCCTGTGCCGCTGGGGACGCCGGGCTCGTGGTCAAGGCCAGGGCCGGTGCGGGTGGGTGTCCACGGGGCTTGGACAGAGGGAGGGATGAGCAGACGGCTCCTCTGTCTACAGCCATTCCCTTCTCTGAGTCCACAGACACCGTCCCGCACGATGATGCTTGTACTGTCTTAGGTATTCCAAGCTAAATACTCTTGCAGTGAATTACAGGGAAATGAAGCACTCAGACTTGACTAATTCTTCTTCCATAAGATGGTGCATTTCTTCCCTAATGTGATGACTCCTTTTTTGTACAACACGGGGGTCTCGGCCTCTCCATCTCCTTGTCGGCCTCCCCAGTGCTAGCTGGGCAGGTACACTGCACACAGCCAGCGGCACTCATGGCTATATTCCACAGGCACCAGGGAGGTTTTCCACATCGTTCATAGACCGGTTCTACAAGTTAACAAGTAAACAGGTGAATGAATAGATTTTCCGTGTGACGATGTAGTAGATGCTGTTTGGAGAGAGTTCCCCCACCCCGCTCAGGACTGCATGGAACCAACAGAGCCAGACAGAGACGAGATGCCTCTCTCTGCTTGCTTAAAATCATGCCAGATAAAGCAGCGGCTTATGTTGCACCTTTGGTTGATTTCTTCCCATTTCTCTGTTTTTTTCCCTCTGACATGTTGCTGGGATCTTTCTCAGATTCCTCGCTATGCTTTTCCCTTCCATCTTTTCTTTCTCCCGGAAGCCCTCCCATCCTCAGAGCCTCTGTCTCTCTGATTCACATCCTCCCAGCGGCTCCCTGCGGGCTGGGACGCTGGAGCTCCATGTCGCCGCCCTGCTGGCCCTGAGCCTCTGCCTCTTGAATTTAGAGTCTTCTCTCCTCCCCTCGCCCATGGCCATACTTTACTGGAGAACATCCTGGAATTATGTCCTAATACAAAATGCTTCACGTGCCTTTGATGCTTAAAATTCTCATTTGCCTTCAAACTTGACTGATAGGTTGTTATGTGAAGTCACATTTGCTTGGATTGTTTTTCCCTCAAAATTTTAAAGATGCTGCTGTAACATCACCTAAAATCTGAACTCTCGGAGGGAAAGGCACAGTCCAGGTGGTGTTACTTTATGGGTGTGTTGTCTTTTCTTTGTGGAAAGATACTATGGAGACAGCATGTCATTTATTTCTGATGTGCAGTAAACCTCTAATTTTAAAAACATTACGTTTTAAAAATGTTAATTTTGTGGAAAATTCTATCATCTTTTTCAATACAAAGATTCATGCTCTTTTTTACCTCTGGGAAGTTCTCTTGGGTTTATACAAACAAATACCTGTGCTGTCAACATATACTAACTGTTATATCTTCATGCTGTATTTATAGCTTCTATATTACACAGAGCGCCACATGGGCTTCCCTGGGGGCTCAGAGGGTAGAGAATCTGCCTGCAATGCAGGACACCTGGGTTTGATCCCTGGGTCAGGAAGATTCCCCTGGAGAAGGGAATGGCTACCCACTCCAGTATTCTTGCCTGGAGAATTCTGCGGTCAGAGGAGCCTGGCAGGCTACAGTCCATGGGATCGCAAAAAGGCAGACATGACTGAGTGAATTTTATTCACTCGCTTTTAGTATAACATAGTACACTGTATCGGAGAATGCAATGGTACCCCACTCCGGTACTCTTGCCTGGAAAATCCCATGGACGGAGGAGCCTGGAGGGCTGCAGTCCAAGGGGTCGCTGAGGGTCGGACACGACTGAGGGACTTCACTTTCCCTTTTCACTTTCATGCATTGGAGAAGGAAATGGCAACCCACTCCAGTGTTCTTGCCTGGAGAATCCCAGGGACGGGGGAGCCTGGTGGGCTGCCATCTGTGGGGTCGCACAGAGTCGGACACGACTGAAGTGACTTAGCAGCAGTAGCAGTACACCGTATAATACATGGTGTGGTGATGGCGTTTAGTTGCTAAGTTGTGTCATGGACTATAGCCCACTAGGCTCCTCTGTCCATAGGATTTTCCGGGCATGCATAGTGGAGTGGGCTGCCATTTCCTTCTCCAGGGGATCTTCCCGACCCAGGGATGGAACCCATGTCTCCTGCTTGGTGGTTGGATTCTTCACCACTTAGCCGCCTGGAAAGCCAGCATAACACACAGTGAATATAAGCGGGCCTCACGTGCAGTGTGGCGGAAGTGGCCCGCCCCGTGTGGTCCCCCGCTGCGTGCTTTGCTTCCGAGCCCCTGTCTCTGGTCTGCCAGGCTATCCCTCCAATCTTCTTCTTTTCTCCCGTGTTTTCTGCTTCTTTGACTTCTTCTTGGGAGACTTTCTTATCTTTCTTTTCCAAGTGTATAGATTTTTTAAAACCTCTGTCTACACATCAGAGCACGCTTTTGCATCCTCCAGGCACATCTTCCTGCCCCGTTGGCTCACGCACCATCTTCCCCACCCTCCTTGGACATGATCACACGTCCTGTCTCGCTGTCAGCTCAGCTCAGCTCCCTGCCTCATCCTCCCCGAGCACCCTAGTCCATCTTTTCCTTGCTGCCAGCTCGCCACATGTCCCCCTCTCGTCCCACTGGAGTGGATTGCCATTTCCCTCTCCAGGGGAACTTCCCAACCCAGGGATCGAACCCGGGTCTCTGAGCCACCAGGGAAGTCCTGTCATTACTTGCAGAAGGAAATGGCACCCACTCCAGTATTCTTGCCTGGAAAGTCCCATGGATGGAGGAACCTGGTAGGCTACAGTCCATGGGGTCGCAAAGAGTTGGACACGACTGAGCAACTACTTCACTTCACTTCACTTTGCTAGCATGTGAGATGAATACAATTGTGCGGTAGTTTGAGCATTCTTTGGCATTGCCTTTCTTTGGGATTGGAATAAAAACTGATCTTTTCCAGTCCTGTGGCCACTGCTGAGTTTTCCAAATTTGCTGGCATATTGAGTGTAGCACTTTCACAGCATCATGTTTTAGGATTTGAAATAGCTTAGCTGGAATTCCATCACCTCCACTAGCTTTGTTCATAGTGATNTTTGTGTGTTGGTTCTAGAAGGTCTTGGAGGTCTTCATAGAACCGTTCAACTTAGCTTCTTCAGCATTACAAGTTCGGGCATAGATTCAGATTAGTGTGATATTGAATGGTTTGCCTTGGAGACGAACAGAGATCATTCTGTCGTTTTTGAGATTGCATCCAAGTACTGCATTTCAGACTCTTTTGTTGACTATGATGGCTACTCCATTTCTTCTGAGGGATTCCTGCCCACAGTAGTAGATATAATGGTCATCTGAGTTAAATTCACCCATTCCTGTCCATTTTAGTTCATTGATTCCTAGAATGTCTGTGTTCAGTCTTGCCATCTCCTGTTTGACTACTTTCAATTGGCCTTGACTCGTGAACCTAACATTCCAGGTTCTTATGCAATATTGCTCTTTCTAGCACTGGACTTTACTTCCCTCACCAGTCTCATCCACAACTGGGGATTGTTTTTGCTTTGGCTCCGTCTCTTCATTCTTCCTGGAGTTATCTCTCCACTGATCTCCAGGAGCATGTTGGGCACCTTCTGACCTGGGGAGTTCCTCTTCCAGTGTCCTATCTTTCTGCCTTTTCACACTGTTCATGGGGTTCTGAAGGCAAGAATGCTGAACTGGTTTGCCATTCCCTTCTCCACTGGACCATGTTTTGTCAAAACTCTCCACCAAGACCCGTCCATCTTGGGTGGCCCTACATGGCACGGCTCATAGTTTCATTGAGTTAGACAAGGCTGTGGTCCATGTGATCAGCTTGGTTAATTTTCTGTGATTGTGGTTTTCATCTGTCTGCTCTCTGAGGGCTAAAGATAAGAGGCTGATGGAAGCTTCCTGAGGGAGAGACTGACTGTGGGGGAAACTGGGTCTTGTTCTGATGGGCGGGACCATGCCCAGGAAGTCTTTAATCCAGTTTCTGTTGATGGGTGGGGCTGTTTTCCCTCCCTGTTGTTTGACCCGAGACCAAACTATGGTGGAGGTAATGAAGATAATGGCGACCTCCTTCCAAAGGCCCTGTGCGTGCAGTGCCCCCAGATCTGCGTCAGGCCACCGCCGACCCACGCCCCTGCCAGAGACTCCTGGACCCTCACAGGCAAATCTGGCTCTATACCCAGGGATGATGCCAATGCATGAGGTTGTTGGTTTATGAAAAAGGCAAAACTCTGTTCTCAGGAAGCTTCCGGGTTAGGAAGAGGAGGTGGAGAGAAAACAATAAACCAGCCCCTAAATGCGTTTAGTAAATGAACGAAGGGAGGCAGTGTGGTGGTGGGGGGACATTCCTAGCTCCTGTGCAGATGACAAAGAGGCCCTGCAGCCAGAGGGTGGATGCAGGTGGGGGCCACATGACAGGCACCTGCCCCCACCCCGGCTCCCTGCACGTTCTGAGTCAGAACTGGCGTGGCAGGGTACTGTGTCCTCCACCCAAACAAGATCACATCTCTGCACAGGATTGAAGTTGACTTGGAGGAGAGTAACGTGATGTTGCTGGGCTCCTTGGGGGACCACATTCTGAGGGTGAGGGTCACCTCCCATCACAGGGACAGACAGCGGGAGTACTATGGGGGAAGGACCCTTTCCCCACCCCAGGGTCCCATTTCCTGACCCCACCTGACCTCTGCGCGACAGGCTGGCATGGCAGTTCTCTGTGTTCTGGACATTTTATAACCGACCCCCCTGCAAGTTTGTAGGGACCCTGCAGGGTCCCTGCAGATTAGGACATGGCCGCAGCCCTGCTTAGGCCGGCTGCTGGGAGAAGGTCAAGCGACAGAAGTCCTGCAGCGCAGGAGGCAGTTTTCGCCGGCAGGCACGGCGTCGAGGGCGTCGAGGTCAGTCCCGTAAAGAGCCCTGTGCTCCCGCTGCTCTGCTGACCTCTCGTTACTCTGGCTCAGCGGCTGGGCTCTGAGCAGCGGGGGCGTCTGGCAGTCTCTGCAAACATAAATTGTTGACTGAGGTGTTTGGGAAAGATGTCTGATTATTAACAAAGTTGTTTCCGCTGTTTGACCACTTGTCAAAATCTGAAAAAGCTTTCTTTCGAGGTAATAAACAAACAGATAACAAGGGAGCATGTTCTTCGCTGACGCGGCTTTACTTTGGGAGATAAGGTGTGTGTTGACATTTAATTCACGTCCTTATTCTGGCCGCCCCGTGCATGTCTTCTGTGGCCGTCCCTCGGTCTGTCTGCCTATCTGTGGTGTCTGTATCAGCAAACAATTCAGGGATGGTTATTTATTTTTCATGTCTGATAAAGGCTGCATTCCAGCGAAGGTGTGGGACTGCATTTCAGTAGGGGGACTGCAGATATGGCTTGTGTCTCTGGGGAGAGTGTGAGGCATCCCTGCTCCGTTCTGAGGTGAACTGTGCTCTAGCCGTGGGCCCCCCATGGACTGCCCTTTGGGCAGAGGGAGGGCACATGCTCCTCGGGGCCTTTGCTCTTATGTTCTCAGACCTCACGTGTGCGGTGGGCAGGGGCACCCAGGACTGCAGGCACATGTGCTGGTGTGCGGGGTTGGCCAGGGACGCCCTCGTGACCAGGAAAGACAGCTAACCCCCTGAGCCCCACCCCAGGGTGCAGTGTCTATGGAAGAGGGGCTCTGGGCCTGCAGTGCTGGACCCAGGCTGAAGCCAGCCTTCCAGCCTTTCTGCTCAGCCCTCGTGATGACGAGAGGACTGGAGCATCTGGGGCCTGTGGCCAGCGCAAGGCCCCAGCCTTTCCGGAGCAGTCTCCATCAGGCTCCCGGTGGGAGCTTCTGGCCCAGCTCTGGTTCTCACTGCTCGAGCCAATGCTGCAGCTGTTAAGTGCAGCGTCGCCTCCTGTTTCCCATGGAGCTTTGGGACCCTCGAGCCCACAGCAGTGATGAACACGGAGCAAGGCTTGGCGTGGACACATGTGCAGCTCCCGGGAAGCCTCTCCCTGGATGTGGCTCCTTCCCAGTGTTTCCTGGGGCCCTGCTCGCTGGCCTTGCCCTCTCACCCCCAGCGATGATGCCGCCCTGTTGGTGAGTTTCTGCACGTGCTGGGTTCGGGCGGTATTGGAGGAGGGCCCACTCGCCACAGAGCGCTGACTTGCTCCATTAGACTTTCTTTTGGCATGAAAGCTTGTACCTTTTGCAGAAACGTTTCAAACTATCAGATCTAGGGAGCAACCAGTTCAAGCTGGACTGAAAGTGGAACTGCATACCCAGGTCCCAACGTGGGGTGGCTGGACTGAGGGGCGAGTCTGACCCAGGCCTAAGTTGGGGTAGCTGCCATGGCAAGGCTGGAAGGATGGCAGGATGGGCAGACTCTAACGTCACTAATGGTCCCATGATTTTCCAAAACACAGAGGTGTACTTTGATGAAGATAAACTCATATATTTCACCACTCTTGAGTTAGGAATGCTCTGAAATAGGACTTCAGGGGCGGGGGTGCTGTACTTAATACTCTGAATCGAAAATGGATAAAGTACGCAATCAAAGAACACACGAAGATAAGCAAATTCAGCTTAGTTCTCACTACATGTGGTGAGAGAGCCCTGGAACGTGCACAGGGCTGGTGTCACCTGCAGGGAGCATGGAGAAGAGGAGCTACCGGGCCGGTGGAACCGTGGGGTTGACGTTCTCCTGCTGCGCTGACCCTTGACCAGCTGCTCAAGCAAAGAGCGTGGGCAGCTCTCCAGTCACTGCGGGTGTGAGCACAGGTCTGGCCATTAGGGATCCGCCACGCGCTCCAGACCGAAGTCTGCGGACGTTGGCTTATTTCCATGTCTCAGAGTAAATGGTGAAATTGCCCGACCCGCTGTCTGTGCTGGGAGCCCCACAGTCCCCACTCAAACGTGGGCTCAGCCAAGCAAGAAGAGGTCATGCTTTCAATCCTCTGTTCACTCAGCAGAGATGTATTTACTGCCCATCTGCCTCAAGTCAGTTCAGAGGACGTGGAGTTCAGTGGTGTGGTCCCCAGCCTTGCCAAGAACACAGTTCTGCCAATGACGACCAGGGCCCGCCGCCGCAAACCAGCAGACCCCGCGTCAGGCACACCTGGGAGATGTGGCTGCTGCTTTCAGAAAGCATCGGCCCCCTCCTAAAGCACTCTGGGAGTTGGCGGGATTTTATGTGTGTTCCTCAGATGCTCTATCTGCACTTTCACTTCAGCGGGTATAATGCAACCAGATATTAAATTAGTGGAGGCATGAAGTCATCTTCCTTCATTTATCAATTCGCTCACGTCAATAACTGCTCACGATGCACCTCTCTGCGCTGTTTCTGGTGTCCAGAAGAGGGTCAGGAAGATCCCTTGGGAAAGGAGATGGCAGCCCACTCCAGTATGCTTACTTGGAAAATTCTAAGGACAGAGGATCCTGGCAGATTACAGTCCACGGGGTCACAAGAGTTGGACGTGACTTAGCGACTAAACCCCCACCAAACCTTGGGAAACAAAATAAAAACTTGAGAGATGTAACCGCAGCTGCTGCTGCTGCTGCTGAGTCACTTCAGTCGTGTCCGACTCTGTGCGACCCCATAGACAGCAGCCCGCCAGGCTCCCCCGTCCCTGGGACTCTCCAGGCAAGAACGCTGGAGTGGGTTGCCACTTCTGTCTCCAATGCATGAAAGTGAAGCCGCTCAGTCGTGTCTGACTCTAAGCAACCCCGTGGACTGCAGCCCACCGGGCGTCCCCGTGGAATTTTCCAGGCGAGAGTACTGGGGTGGGCTGCCATTGCCGTCTCCGTAACCACAGCAGGTGAGGCAAACAACAAGAGATGAGGTGTGATGGGGGTTGCCTGGGGCATTGGAAAGTGACACCTTTATAGAAACCAAGCTGGCAGATGAGAAGAAATGCAGGTGCAGAGGGGCTCTCGCAGTGAAATGGGGGCGGGTGGGCTTCCTGAAGAGGGGACCTTTGGGGCAAAGCTGGAAGGAGGTGAGGGGTTCAGCTGTGGCTCTCTGGGGGAAGACCTTTCCAGCAGAGGGGACAGCCATAGGGAGACCTAAGTCAGGAGTGAGTCTGATGCGCTCAAGGACCAACCAGGAGGCTGAGAGAGGTGTGGTGGGAGATGGGGAGGGGCAGNCGTCAGGCACACCTGGGAGATGTGGCTGCTGCTTTCAGAAAGCATCGGCCCCCTCCTAAAGCACTCTGGGAGTTGGCGGGATTTTATGTGTGTTCCTCAGATGCTCTATCTGCACTTTCACTTCAGCGGGTATAATGCAACCAGATATTAAATTAGTGGAGGCATGAAGTCATCTTCCTTCATTTATCAATTCGCTCACGTCAATAACTGCTCACGATGCACCTCTCTGCGCTGTTTCTGGTGTCCAGAAGAGGGTCAGGAAGATCCCTTGGGAAAGGAGATGGCAGCCCACTCCAGTATGCTTACTTGGAAAATTCTAAGGACAGAGGATCCTGGCAGATTACAGTCCACGGGGTCACAAGAGTTGGACGTGACTTAGCGACTAAACCCCCACCAAACCTTGGGAAACAAAATAAAAACTTGAGAGGTGTAACCGCAGCTGCTGCTGCTGCTGCTGAGTCGCTTCAGTCGTGTCCGACTCTGTGCGACCCCATAGACAGCAGCCCACCAGGCTCCCCCGTCCCTGGGGCTCTCCAGGCAAGAACGCTGGAGTGGGTTGCCACTTCTGTCTCCAATGCATGAAAGTGAAGCCGCTCAGTCGTGTCCGACTCTAAGCGACCCCGTGGACTGCAGTCCACCGGGCGTCCCCGTGGAATTTTCCAGGCGAGAGTACTGGGGTGGGCTGCCATTGCCGTCTCCGTAACCACAGCAGGTGAGGCAAACAACAAGAGATGAGGTGTGATGGGGGTTGCCTGGGGCATTGGAAAGTGACACCTTTATAGAAACCAAGCTGGCAGATGAGAAGAAATGCAGGTGCAGAGGGGCTCTCGCAGTGAAATGGGGGCGGGTGGGCTTCCTGAAGAGGGGACCTTTGGGGCAAAGCTGGAAGGAGGTGAGGGGTTCAGCTGTGGCTCTCTGGGGGAAGACCTTTCCAGCAGAGGGGACAGCCATAGGGAGACCTAAGTCAGGAGTGAGTCTGATGCGCTCAAGGACCAACCAGGAGGCTGAGAGAGGTGTGGTGGGAGATGGGGAGGGGCAGATGGCAGGGGCTGGGACACAGAGGAGTTCTGATGTTTTTATTGAATTCAGACTCGCACTGTTCCCTGCCCAGTGGGCCAGTAAATCGAGAGGCAAGCTGTGGGGGCCATGAATAGTGACTTTGTTCCAAGAGCTGGCAGACGGAGAAGGTAACGGACTAATGTCCCTGTGAACCATGCTCCGCAAGTGAGAATTCAGGCTTCTTTCATACTGAAAGAGGAGCGCTGTGGTTGGCTGTTGTAGATTTCTTGGTGTTGGAATCCCTTGTTCGTGCAGCTCTTCAGGAAGGTGAGGTCATAATGTTCCTGTAAGCCCTCAACAAGACACATGTTACTCTCTGTTCAGCAACTTTTTACTTCTATATTAATGGGAAAGTGTTATCCCTTTAAAGGTCAGAGACTTGAGAACGTATGTTTCAGGCTGTCGGCAATGTTCTTAACTTGCAGCAAAAGGAACGGATCGCAAAGGTTAAAGTAAAAGAAACGGACCTGGTATGCGGCCAGATGTGTTCTTCCCTGTTACGTGTTCAAGGCTTCCCGTGTGGCGCAGGGGTTAAGAATCTGCCAGCCAATGCGGAAGACGCAGGTTCAGTTCCTGGGTTAGGAAGATGCCCTGGAGAAGGAAATGGCAACCCACTCCCATATTCATGCCTGGAAACTTCTATGGACAGAGGAGCCTGGCGGGCTATAGTCCATGGAGTTGCAAAGAGCTGGACGTGACTGAGCGTGCACATACACGCTATGCTTTCGAGACTGACTTTTACTGCAAGTGAAGGGTGCCTCTGCCAGGCTGGGGCAAGGGCCTGACACCACACTTCACAGCTAGGAAGTGTCACTTTGGCTCCTGAGAATAGCCAGTGTGGGGCAAAGGGCAAGGCCCAGGTTCACCTGGTCAAATGTCTTAGATCAGGGCACTGCCTGCTCACACCAAGCTGTCGATCCGTGGAAAACAAGAGGGGCGGCCGGAGGCTCTGTCTGAATCAAGCTGTAGGCTCCTGGAGACGCCCTCACTCGCCTGCTCTGGGGCCTTTCTCTCGGATCTGGGCTCCTGGTGGATTCTCCTCACAGACACGGTCGCTTCTATTCAGCATCCTTATCCTGGGTCATCCGCCGCTGTGATCCAACGCAGGGAGAGAGCTGATTAAAAGATTCACAGCTCTTCTACCCAGTGGGGGTGGCCGTGATTGAATAGATGTCACGTTTAAGCTACAAACGTGCTAAAATCTATGCTGCTGTGATAAGAGGATGCAACATCACCTTCAGAGACGGCCCCGGAGTCAGTAGCTCACCCTGATCCCCTTCAGTCCTGTCTACAAGCCAGGAAGCCCTTGTCTCCTCAGAACTTCCACATTAGCTCCATAGGTTTCATATTTCATTCCACAATTTTTAGCAATTTGGTGTGCTTAACAGCTAGTGATAAATTGCAAAAATATTATTTATCATCACAGTCATTCATGAAATTGCATTAGTGAAATTAGCTTATTTTACTATGAAATGTATTTCCAACAGTGAACTCGCAAGGTACATTGGATCTTCGGGATTCAGTGGATTAGGATTGTTTGGAGCAGGAAATAATAAAAATAAAAATACCTGATGATCTGCTTCCAAGAATTTTTAAAGAATTAAATAATCTCGTATAAGTTTAATGGGAAGTACAGATTCTTTTTTTTTTAACTGCAATATATATGTATTTGATAGTTTCACATTTTATGTTTTAATGTACTATTAAAAATGGATGTAAATGACAGAAAAATAGTGCTAACTGGGGAAAGCATCTGGAGAGAAAAGAATTTAGTAAAGTGTAGAAATGAGAGAGAAAAGTCACAAAAAGCCAGAAAACCTTGAATGCTTAATCTAAATTTTGTATGTACGTGCACTGTGGTAAAGAACCCGCCTGCCAATGTAAGAGATATAAGAGACGAGGGTTCGATCCCTGGGTCGGGAAGATCCCCTGGAGGAGGAAATGGCAACCCACTCCAGTATTCTTGCCTGGAAAATCCCATGGGCAGAGGAGCCTGGCGGGCTACATTCCACAGGGTCGCAAAGAGTTGGACACAACTGAAGTGATTTAGCACTTACATAAATAGTATCTCTTATTGATAAAAAAAAAAAATAGTGTTATGAATAAAGGGATCAAAAGTTGAAATGCATAATTTAATAAAAGTATAGAATAGTCAAAATAATACTCAAATAATAAAAAATAATCTAATAATCAAAAATGGACCATTTTTAATGGGATCTCAGTATTTCACTCTGTGACTCCTGCCTTCTCTTCTGTGTTGTATTACCTACTGCAGGAGAGGGTCGTGGGGACAGAGGCTGCTGTCAGCAGAGTAAGGTACCTTTTGGAAAACATTTTGGGAAATTGTATCACTTCCTTAAAAGACATGGGTATCCTGTGACCGCCACTTTCCCTTGGGGGAGTTAGTAGTCTCAGGACATAGGAAATTGACTCTCAGCAGAGCTGTGATTTTTGTAAGTTTTAAATCTGGCAGTAATTTATAACTCCAATGGTTTTCTGTATATGTGTGTGTGTATATATATATATATATATATAATTCTTTAAAATAACTCTTTCATGTAACCTTTTGAAAAAGCTGCCTGCCAGCACTGCAGAGTGACCTGGAGTGCCAAGCACACCCAGTGCCTTTCAGACGCAGAGGCTGGAGGCTGAGCCAGCCTCCACCCTCGGACTCCTGTCTTGAGAGCTGGAGGCGGCCACTTGTGTGACGGAGCTGGGACGGAAGGGTTCCCAGGCATCCTTGATTGAGCTCCCGGCAGACAGCGCTCTGCGCACGTCCTCCTAGAGGAGTCAGTGCTGGTAGGACACAGCGGCTCTTGCTTGGCAATTCTCCGCACACTGACATTTAAAGGAGAAAACTTTTCTTCAGGATTCATCAAGCAAATGAGCTGTGGACCAAAGCACGGGACACGGATCCAGGTGCCCAGGCTTTCTCAAGCCCTCCTCTGGGAGGCGCATGTGTGCGGTGCTGGCTTTAGGTACCTGAGGTGTATCAGCTAGCTAACCTCCAGTGATGCTGTGTAACAAATAGCAAAATTCTGGCGTTGGGCAGCAGTAAGCGTCAGCTGGGCAGCTGCTCAGCAAGTGGAGAGGCTGCCTGGCAGTCACAGGACCAGGGGGTCCTAGTAGCATGACAGGGGCCCCCCGTCACGAGGACACAAACGCACGAGAGGGAGAAAGCCTGCTGGCACAGGAGCTCAAGCCCGACTTGGTCATTTGCCAACCACGGTTGTATTATCACAGAGGGGGAGCCCCAGGGAGCAGCTGGGTGACCCGTCGCTTTCTCCTATAGGAGAGGCTCAGCGTCACCCGCCCTAAAATCAAGGCTGCCTTTCCCAGGTCTGCTGTGGCGTCCATGGTGACTCCGGTGGAGGGTCTCCTCCCCTCGGGATGCACATGGTGGCCGAGTCCTCCTGGCCTGGCAGGAGTCGAGCTCCAGGTCCGAGGGTCACGCCAGCCGTGGCCCCTGGCCACGACCACGGGATGGGCACACCTGCTTCCTCTGCTCTCATACTTTTGGTGCTGGCTCCTAGGGTCTGTTTCCTGCACCCCAAGCAGATGCAAGTGCTGGATTTTAACCCAGACCATGTCTCCCCGCCAGAGTCCCCTCTGTGCTGGCGTGGGGCACACTGTTCCCCTCGGTCCCTGACACTGACCGCCATGTGCCAGTCAGCCTTCCCGGGGCTGCAGGCCAGCCTCTCTCTGTGGCCAGGGAGCCCAGCCCTGAGCTGCTCCGGGGGGCTGGGAGCGGCTGCCACCCAGCGGGCCTGCTGACGGCCGGTCCAGCCCGGGCTCTGTGGCCCGTGGAGCCGAATGGCTTTGCTGAGCCGGGAGTCTGTCTGCCCCCCCTCCCGTGGGGACCGCCAGTCTCACCAGCTGGCAGAATCTTTGCCTCTTTTGCAGAACGGTTCTTTACTTGGTGCCTCGCCACCTGCTCAAGCTTTGCTGCAGGTGAGAACTGCCCAGACTCTCTGCTTCTTCAGCCAGTCCCCTCTGCAGAACCGGGGTGGGGCTGGTGGCCCGGGAGGGGGCAGATGAGGGGCGCAGTGGCCATCAGGATTGAGGACAGAAGTCACGTGTGCTTGGGAGGTAGTCCAGACACACGGTGCGCATGAAAATGCGTGTCCTGTCTGACCTCACTCCCTGGGAACACGGCAGGTCCTCATGGAAGTGTGGTGGGCAGCCTTCTGGGCTTCCCTGTAAACACACGCTATGCACACACGTGCCCTCTGTCTCACACATGTCTTTCTGTCCGTACAAAAGCGAGAACCTGGTCTTAGTGTGTTTGGTGTCCGCTGCTCATGGAGGCGATCAGCTCCATTTCTAATCTCCTGTGATTCCCTCGGGGCTCTACCGAGCAGGTTTGTTACTGCTTATTGCTATGTTACCTGTTCGTTGGTGCTCAGGGTAATAGGTCTTGGAGGAATCCAAGGCCAAGGTCTGAACGCAGCCTGGCTGGGCTGCAGGCGTGTTGGGGAGGGTAGCCCTGGGGGACAGGGGACAGTGAGTGGGTGAGGACGTGCTCCTGGGGAGTCTCAGGCCATGCCAGCTGCAGGCAGGAGCCTGCTGGGGCCCAGCAGGGACCTGAGGTGTGGGGGTGAGGTGGGGTGGGGCCACGAACGTCCTGCCGGCCGAGCCCCAGTTTGGAGTTTTCTCAGGTTGAAGAGAAGGTTCTCAATTCGACGTTGAAGGTGCGTGCTCAGATGAACCCTCCAGGGCTAGACACACCACAAGCAGAGTCCCCTTTCCTGTGAAAAAGTGAGGAATAAGGAACATCACTGCTTTAGCGAGTATGACTATAATCTTTTTGCAATAATCACATTGCCCCTCCTAGGCCGTGTGCTCATGTCTGTAACATGCCCATCTATCTGGTCCTAAATGGCCAATTCAGAGACAGTCAGCCTGATGGATTCTTACGCGTTGGCCGGGCTGGTTGTTTGGCTGAACAGAGAGATCTGTTCAGAAAACCACAGGTTAGTTATCCGTGATCTAGGCCGTGCTGGTCCTCGGAGGTGTCGCCATCTCAGGTCTGGATTGGGTGCGTGTGGAGGTGGGCCCCCCCGCCGGCCCCAGCTCTGACACCGGGGGCCACGGCCACCTGGGAGGGGGCATAAGCTGAGACTGCCCGCGGGGTCAGCCCGCCCACCTGCGCCCACACCTCTTGACCCCAAGTGCTTTCTGCTTGTCGGTTTCCCAGCTCCGAGCCCCACCTGGGAGGATGAGACCTGGGGGTGGTCTTTCCTAGAGCGTTCTGCCTGGGGCACAGAGGTGGGTGCCCCCCAAGGGGACAGGGGCCCCATTTCCATTCCGGGTGGTGACTCCTGGTTGAAGGAAAGCTCCCTGCCAGAGACCCGGGCCACACTCATGGAAAAGTTCTGGAAGCAGCCCTTTGAGGCAGTTGACTCTCTCCTGGGCTCTCCAGCCTGGCCGTGGTGAGGAGGCCAAAGGCAGGGGACCACCTGGGGGAGCAGGTGAGCCCCCGGGAGGGGAAGGGGCACTTCCTCCCCGCCCGAGCCCTCCTGGGAGCTGAGGCCAGCAGGGGTACGAACACCCACATTCCGGCCTTTGTTTGGTTTCTGTGCTTTTATTTTGAAGCAGAAAATCGCAATTCCTTCCAAATTTTGCACAAACATTAAAAAAACAGCATTTTCTCTGTCCATATGCCCCCTAGGCAAAAACAGGATTCCTCTTTGTTCAAAATGAACCAAGTTTTCACTGCCTGGGCTTTTAAACTTATAAACTATAATTATTTTTGATTACATGTATTTACTATGTGGCTAATTTACCTTGAATGCCTTGAAATTGAATTTGCGGATGTATTTTTCTCTTTCACAGCAGCTGTTGCATTGATTATTTCTCACTTCCTCTAGTTGTCTGCTTAATAAGACCACGCTTCAGTTCCTTAGCCGAGGAGCAGAAAACCTGCCCCTTCTGAATGCTGTGCGCTGAAGTTTTATGGCCCTGAAGGAAAACCTGAAAGCCCGGTACTTTTCTGCATTCTTCTCTCTTCTTTGAAAGGTGGTCACCTGTCTGGGACTGACTAGAATTCTGTTGAGTGGAAAAGTATCAGGCCAGTTAGCTGTGAAGGGACGTTAGTGTTTGGAGTCTGGAGTCTGTGCTTCTGAGGCTGCCTCATCCGGCCGTTTTGTCTCATTGTTGTCGTTCCGTTGCTCACTTGTGTCCGACTCTCTGAGACCCAGTGGACTGCAGCACGCCAGGCATCCCTGCCCATCACCAACTCCCGGAGCTTGCTCAGACTCATGCCCATTGAGTCTGTCTCGTCAAGATGATCTAAACCCAAGTCATAGATTTTGAATCTGCACCGGTGAGGCTGAGAACACTAATTTTCTCTAACTTTGGGTGTCGTTACACACACATGGATCATAGCATTACCCACGTGAGGGTTGCTGGGGGCTGTGCAGGGCTGTGCGGTGATGGGAGTCCTTATTCCGGTTTGTTGAAGGAATAACTTCTGTATGAGGGGCTTCCCTGGTGGCTCAGATGATAAAGAATCCACCTGCATAATCCCTGCAGGGGTCGGGAAGATCCCCTGGAGAAGGGAGCGGCAGCCCACTGCAGTATTCTTGCCTGGAGAATCCCAGGGAGAGAGGTGCTTCTGTACAAGCTGTGAGATTTTAGGGTTTCCTTCTGACATGTTGCTTCGGTTGTCAGCATTAAATGGTGAGTAGGTCTTGAAATTAATCAAAAGATGCCCTTGTCTGGAATAAAAACAAATGCGAGTGTCAAGAAGGCCGCGCTCTGAACTGGAGTCCTTGGAGTCACGACGTGAAGAACACGAGGGAAAAGAGGATGGCCTGAGTTCTCCCCGACCCATTCCGACTGTTCCTGTGAGGATGACGCAGGGTCTCCTGGGTTCTCCCCACCCCTCAATTCCGACTGTTCCTGTGAGGGTGACGCGGGTCTCCTGGGT
>SJYH01005954.1:764080-785017 GCA_006408735.1 Sylvicapra grimmia
CTCCCTCGCCCCACGCCTGACCGCCTCTGACGCGGTGCATCCTTCGGGCTTTGTTTGCCCAGTTGGGGCGGGTTTTCTGCTTCTGCTCCTTAATCAAGGGCAGGGGGACCGGGCACTGACTCACTGATGTCTGTTGACTGGATCTTGCCAACGTGGAACTGATCTTGCTAAAAATGAAGCCATTGCATTCCAGCCCAGCTCTGCCTTCAAGGCTGTTGCCGGCACAGAGCCGGCAGCCTGGCCTCCACGGTGACCGGAGGTTTGCTCAGCCCCGGGCGCCGCACCAGCAGCAGACCGGCCTCCTCTCTGCGCTGGCTTGATCCCTGTTCTCCTGGGCCACATAGGTTTGTTGTGGGAAATGTGTGCATGCCTCTCTGCAGCTCACTTTGTTTGTCCTTTTCTTTGCAGAAGTTCTGGTTTCTGATCTTACCTTGGGCTTTGCACAGTTGGGGCAGTTTTTCTGTCTCTGCCCCTTGATCAAGGGCAGAGTGGCCTGNGTTCTCCTGGGCCACATAGGTTTGTTGTGGGAAATGTGTGCATGCTTCTCTACAGCTCACTTTGTTTGTCCTTTTCTTTGCAGAAGTTCTGGTTTCTGATCTTACCTTGGGCTTTGCACAGTTGGGGCAGTTTTTCTGTCTCTGCCCCTTGATCAAGGGCAGAGTGGCCTGGACCTGCCTCACTGCAGGGGTCACCTCCCCTGGTCCTCAGTGACTTCTTCTGAAGCACTGGGGGGCCCGTTTCCTCTCCTCTTCCGCACCCCTCTGTCTGGCCATAGCCAGACACCAGCATCCTGCGCCCTCTCAGGGCTGGACCGGTGCCCGCAGACCCTGCGTCTCCCTCCTGCGCTCCTCACGGGAGGCCCTCGCCCTGGCCAGGGTCTGCTGATTCCCACGGGGCCCAGCGTCCTTCCAGGTTACACCCCTTATCTCCTCAGTTAACAGTCTCTGCAGAGCAGAAGGGACGGGCTTTCACCAATTGTGTTTATTCCATTTCAGTCAAACTGGATTGGAATTAATATGTGCATTTATGTGTAAATATACATTATAAGGTAATTTTCTCTTAGCAGTTAGTATGTTTATCTAGCAGCAACTTAAAAATAATCGTGTCTGATGACCTTTTCATCTCTGGCTCAAGGGGTGATGTGGACCCCACATGGGGATTGTGGGACCACAGATGGCAAAGCCCCTGGTGTGGCTTAGGGCCTGGAGGTCTCCTCACACCTGGAAATCATCGATGGGCCCACAGCAGCATTCTTTCCAAGCAGCACTGAGCAGGTCCCATCCCCGTGAGGCAGCGTCACACCCAGGAGGACCCAGGAGGAGCTGGTAGCGCGGCCTGGCTGACCCAAACCCCCACACCTGCTCTGTGTCGTCTGGAGAAGCTGACAGACGCAGCTCTGAGCCCTGGCTGCCATGTGAGTGTGCCCCCCGCTAGGGCTGCTGCGGAAATTCAGTGAGGTTTTTGCCAGGGCTCGGGCAGCGCAGGGCACAGAAGGGGCACCCCCGTGCTGTCTTCAGACCACCCGGTGTTGGAGTCCTTCCTTAGCTGGACACAGCGCCCCTGGCAACCCCCCACCCCTGAAACTAGTATCGGGCACTCCCAGAGCGCCGAAGGCAGAGCTGGGCTCTGTGGGAACCAGCGTCTTTGCCCTCCTGACGCTCCATGTTCAGTGAAGATGGAAGATGTGAACCATGAGCACAGCCATGTATGAAACAGCTCCATGCAGGCTCCATCCGCGTCCAGACTACTGATGCATCCGTTTCCTGAAACAGGCCCTAATCTGGGGGCAGGGCTCACCGCCCCACCTTCAGCAGAGACCCGGGCGAAGGTGCTGGAGACTCACCCTGGGAGGAGCTCAGGGAGGATGGAGGGGAGCCGTGAGCCTTGCGCCATGGAGTGCTCCCGGAGCACTGGCTGACGGCACCCTGGGCTCAGGGAGGGGTGTCTGAAGATGGGAAGGGGCTCTGGGCCTGAGGAGTTGGCTCTGTGGGGGAAGCTCAGGACGAGCTAAGCTGTGTTGCCTGTGAGCCAGACCCTGGAAACCCCACCTCTCACTTGGCAGGGCCTTGGAGCCACACTCAGGGAAGACCACAAAACCTGTCTGTTTCTGCAAAAAAAAAAAAATCTGGGAACACACACCAAAAAAGCCCAGTTCTTCAGTCAACAGGGTCGCTGGGTTTTGTTTTGTTAGTTTTGCATTAAAGCACATGCCCATGGCACCCCACTCCAGGACTCTTGCCTGGAAAATCCATGGATGGAGGAGCCTGGTAGGCTGTAGTCCATGGTGTCGCAGTTGGGCACGACTGAGCAACTTCACTTTCACTTTTTACTTTCATGCATTGGAGAAGGAAATGGCAACCCACTCCAGTGTTCTTGCCTGGAGAATCCCGGGGACAGGGAAGCCTGGTGGGCTGCCATCTATGGGGTCGCACAGAGTCGGACACGACTGAAGCGACTCAGCAGCAGCTGCAGCAGCAGCAGCCATCCTTACACACAGGGAGCCGCTGCTGGGTTTGAGGTTCGCGGCATCCTCGATGCAGGACACACCGGTTCCGGGAGGGCTTCTCAGGACCCAGGGAACTGGTCCTCCTGCTGTGCATCCTGGCCTCTCATGGGGCAGGTATCCCGTCTTCCTCCCTTTCATCCCCAGAGCGCAGCACACCACAGCCCTAAGCTTCTGCTGACCTAAGTTCTCACGTTCTTGTGTAAATTGCTCCTTGAATCAGGCATTTGTTCAGCAAACAGAGCAGAGAGCAGGATACAGCGATTGCGTTTGTTCAGGGCTTCCCTGGAGCCAGGTGCCCTTCTCAGTGCTTTCCTTAAGTGAGTTCATCGAAACTTCCCAGCTGCCCTGGTCACGGCTCTGGGGTTTGTCCAGATCTGCAGGAAGGGACCAGATGCAGCCCGGCTGGACAGACAGAGGGCAGCTCAGGCGGAGCCTGACTGAGGCAGCAGAGCCCCTGGAGTCTGAGTCTAGGCTGCTCTCCGATATTTCACTAGGAATTTGAAGAACAGAGTCATATGTTATTCCTGTTCACTTGCTTAGTTGTGTCGACTTTGTGACCCCATGGACTACAGCATGCCAGGCTTCCCTGTCCATTATCAACATCCAGAACTTGCTCAAACTCATGTCCATTAGGTCAGTGATGCCATCCAACCATCTCATCCTCTGTCATCCCCTTCTCCTCCAGCCCTCAATCTTTCCCAGCATCAGGGTCTTTTCCAGTGAGTCAGCTCTTTGCATCTGGTGGCCAAAGGATTGGAGCTCCAGCTTCAGCATCAGTCCTTCCAGTGAATATTCAGGACTGGTTTCCTTTAGGATGGACTGGTTGGATCTGTGCAAGTGNTTCCAGTGAGTCAGCTCTTTGCATCTGGTGGCCAAAGGATTGGAGCTCCAGCTTCAGCATCAGTCCTTCCAGTGAATATTCAGGACTGGTTTCCTTTAGGATGGACTGGTTGGATCTGTGCAAGTGCCTTATAATGTTAGTTCCTCAGTTGTGTTCCACTCTTTGCAACCCCATGGACTCTAGCCCATCAGGCTTCTCTGTCCATGGGATTCTCTAGGCAAGAATACTGGAGTGGGTAGCCATTCCCTTCTCCAGGGGATCTTCCTAGACCCAGGGATCAAACCTGGGTCTCCCACATTGCAGGAAAATTCTTTACCACCTGTCACCAGGGAAGCCCAAATATTTTATAGAATGGATGCAAATGGCTGGTCCCAGTGGAGAATTATTTTATAACATGGGCTATAACTCTGATTATATTTGTTGCGGTGTTTGAGTTTCTGTAGACATGTCCAGATCTCCAGCCTCCCAGCACCTCAGGATAGTCTACACGCCAGTGCTGATTCTGCAGAGTCTGGGTGATCCTTCTTCCCACCATGAAATCTGACACATTCCGGGTGTTGGGGCTGTGCTGGCCACAGGCGGGTGGTCCTACCTGGCCTCCGGGGCGGGGGGGGGGATGCTGCCACCACTCCTCAGCACCCCCGTTGCTGATGCCACTTCTGATGGAGGCTGATTAGGAAATGGTTTTCTGGGCTGCCGTCTCACAGGAATACAAAAGAGCGCAGGGGGCTCATTAGTGACTGAAATGGGCTTCCCAGGTGGCTGAGTGGTAAGGAACCTGCCTGCCATGCAGGAGAGAAGGCTTCGATCCCTGGGTCAGAAAGATCCCCTGGAGAGGGAAATGGCAACCCACTCCAGGGTTCTGGCTGGAGAATTCCATGGACAGCGGAGCCTGGCGGGCTAGAGCCCGCGGGGCTGCGAAGAGTCTGAAGCGACTGGAGCGACTGAGCAGGCACACACATAGTGCCTGAAGTCTGCAGATGCATGAAGAGCTGGAGGTCGAGCAGCGGGTACCGGGAGGATGGACTGGGAATCTTTCTGTAGAGAGCACTCCAGGGACATGGCCCCACGTGGGGCACCTTGTCCCCTGTCATAGCACGTGCCACCCAGGCTTGCACCAACCGTCTCCTCTTAAACCATCCTAACTATTCACGTCTTAGCAATTTTCACCTTATTGTAAAATGAGCTTTTATTTGCGTCTGTGGTTACTCACAGCCTTCACAAGTTAATTAGTTGTTTTATTAGCCATCAGTAAACAACAGGCCTAATTTAGTAGTTTCAGGTATAATTAAGAATCTTGGAATAGCAGGCTTGTGTTGGTGCAAATCAGAGGGACCCAGAGACCCTTCGAAGAATTCTCTATAATACACACTTGTCAAATTTGGAAACTTGCCTCTTTTATTTCCCATTCCTTTTCAGAGGCTAAATTTAGTTATAGGTTCATTAGGTGAGGTCTAGTAATTTTCATGTTACAGGTGGCGTTTCTAAATGAATGAAAGTTCCCATCGTGCATTTGGCTGGATGGATGAGTTTCCCATCATGCATCTGGGACACTCTTAATGTCAGGTCATGAATGTGGACACTGGGAAGGATTTTTAAGACCTTTTCTTTAAGACCTTGCAAGCTAAATGGTGCCACGGGTCTGAGAGCAATGCCGAGAGGGGGCTGCCTCCTTGCCCAGTCTCCGTCTGAGTTAAGATGCTGTCAGCAGGCAGAGAGAGGGAACCGGGGAGCAGACGCAGCTTGGCTGACCTTGCTTGCACCTCAGTGCATCACCCGGGGGTGACACAGTCTCTTGTCCACCTGAGAAATGAGGATGGCGTGACCACACTACACCTTGAGCCTCAAAGCCTTTGGGCATTGTGGTTTTGAGTTTTGCTAGACTGAAGTCCAAACCAAGAATTAAATTCAGCTGAGAGATTTTCAGCAGCGGGTAGAAATGTAAGCTTCCAGTCTGGAAATATAATTCTCTGTAAGCCAACTCTGGGTGCTACCGTGCTCCCTAAAATAATCCAGGCTTCCCTGGGGAAGCTTTGTGATAATCCCATGAGAACGATAGTCACGGTGGCAGTGTTTATCCCGCGTGCCCACAGGGAGGGCACTGGCAGGTGTCGCTGTGGCTGTCTCTCCAGATGAAGACGCCGAGGCACAGAGAGGTTGTGCCTCTCCCCTGGGGCCACACAGCCAGAGGGGCAGAGCTGCTCCTCTGTGGAGTCCCCTCCCTGTGCTTCCCCAGGCAGCCCCAGCTCCCACAGAGGGGACGCACGCCCCTAAGTGTGTTTGTGTGTGTCTTGTCATCTGTCATGGTTTCATAATCTGGGAAAGGAACAAGAAGGGCTATGAGTGGTTGTATACAGCACAAACACAAAGACGGCTTTGCCTGGGACTAATGCCATGGACTTTTCGGTCTATTTGATGACAGATGTTTTATAGTTCTGGCATAATCCTCTCAGAGAAATGGGCGCTGCCAGCCACTGGGCGCCCAGGTGGTAGCAGCGGTTGAGTGGCCAGGTGGCCTGGCCCTTCCTGAAGCAGGGCCCACCCTCAGGCCTGAGTCCACGTCCAGGGGCATCTTCCTCAGACTGTAATTCCTGCCCTGTGGCTGAGCAGTTGGAAGCTCTGAGTGTTGTAACGTAGGCTGCGTGCATGAAGGAAGTCATCCATCGTCTTTATTGCAGGCTCCCTCCATTGGCTGAGACTTGGGCTGCAGCCTGGCGTGCCTTCCCTGATCAGGGAGGTGGATGCAGGTGTCAGTGTGTCTCAAGGTGTAACACATCATGGCAATTGGTGAGGCTGTAGTAAGTCTAGGCCCGAGTCCTGGGCCCTGCCACATTCCACCACCCAGGGGTCTCCCATCATGCTGCACCTGCCCACACCGTGGGTCTTTGTCTTAAAGGTCTTTGCCTGCAAAATAAACTGCATCAAAATCCCTGCTCCTTTCCCAGTTTAAATTAGGCACTACAGGCTGTGACCTGAACCGNTGCCACATTCCACCACCCAGGGGTCTCCCATCATGCTGCACCTGCCCACACCGTGGGTCTTTGTCTTAAAGGTCTTTGCCTGCAAAATAAACTGCATCAAAATCCCTGCTCCTTTCCCAGTTTAAATTAGGCGCTACAGGCTGTGACCTGAACTGGCGTCTTTCTACCTGCCTGCTGGCCGTCTCTGTGTCTTCAGAGCTGTCTATTTAGGTCTTCTGTTCATTTTTTATCCAAGTTGTTCTTTCTGTGATGTTGAGTTGTATTAGCTGTTACATATATTTTGAATATTAAGCCCTTACCAGTCATATCATTTGCAAATATTTTCTCCCAGCCCATAGATTGTCTTTTTGTTTATTGATGGTTTATTTTGCTGTGCAAGCTTTTAAGTTTAATTAGGTCCAATTTGTTTATTTTGCTACTATTTCCTTTAACTTAGGCGACAGATTTTTAAAAAAAACTATTGCTGCATTTTATGTCTGTTCTGCATATGTTTTCCTCGCCAAGTGGTAAGATTTATGTTTAAGTCTTTAATCCATTTTGAGTTTATTTTTGTACGTAGCGTTAAGAATGTTCTAATCTCATTCTTTTACATATAGCTGTTCAATTTTCCCGGCACCACTTATTGAAAAGACTGTATTTTCCCCGTTATATATTCTTGCCTCCTTTGTTTTAGATCGGTTGATCAAAAGTGTGTGAGTTTATTTCCGGGCAGTCTAGCGTGTTCCACTGATTTATGTGTCTGTTTTTGTGCCGGTACCACGCCGCTATGATCACTGTGGCTTTGCAGTCTGAGGTCAGTCTGGAATCAGCCTGTAGCTGAAATAGTCTGAAATCAGGAAGCTCGATTACTCCGGCTCTGTTCTTTCATCAAGTTGTCTGAGCTATTTGGGGTCTTTTGTGTTTCCATACAAATTTTATTATTTATTTTTTTTCCATACAAAATTTAAAATTATTTGTTCTAATTCCTAAAAAATTGGTATTTTGACGGGGAATGCAGTCAATCTGTAGATTTTCTTGGGTTATCATGACGCCTTTAACAGTCAGAGGCCATGGCGCGCCTTTCCGTGTCTGTGTTGGCCGCGGTTCTCGCACCGGTCTGATAGTTAGAGCGCAGGGCCTTCACCTCACTGCTCAGCGCTCAGTCAGTCACGTCTGACTCTTTACGACCCTTCGGACTGCAGCCTGCCAGGTTCCTCTGTCCGTGGGGTTTTTCAGGCAAGGATACTGGAGGGGGTTGCCATTTCCTCCTCCATTACCTCATTACGCAGGCTTGTTCTTAGGCATTTTATTCTTTTTGATGTGATTGAAATGGGATTGTCTCCTTGGTTTCTCTCTGTGGGAGCCCACCACCGCCACCTCACTGTGCTGCTCCATTTCACCTCAACCTGTCACCCCAAGATCTTCCTGGGTGAGGGTCGTGCTCTCTGAGACATGGAAGACGGTCCGTGGAGCCCTCCCCTCCCCTCCAGGCCTGGGGCTCTGCCCCGCTCTCCAGCCTCTAACTTCGGAATCCGGGAGGATCTCACTGAGGCCCTGAGCAGAAAGGGGAGGGGGCTTTCCCGGAGCACCTGGGGATGTTGGACTGATGGGCACTTGAAACATCGTATGCACGCAGGCTCTCCTCCAAGAGTGGCCTTGAATTCATCCGCATGTCAACAATTACTGTGGATTTCTGTGCCAGTTTGCATGTAGGCTGATTTCCTTATAAAATGTCTCATTTTGCGGATGGACTGTGGCAGGTTGGGGCGGGGGTAACTGTTTCCCAGACTTCTGTTCTGCTCCTGTGTGTGTGTCGGGGGGGGTCCATAGATGAGCAGATGGGGCAGAGAGGGAGAGAGAGTCCTGTGTGCCCATCGGGGCTCTTCTCCTGGGCCCCCCTTCCCTGTGGGCCTCGGTGGGGAGTGGGCTCTCTCCCCTGGGCACCCTGACTCCCTGGTGGGCATCTGCCCGTGTCAGTATCCCAGGCACTCCCTTCTTTCTCCCTGACCCCTCCATGACCCTGCAACTCTGCTGAGTCTCTGGCCGTGGGTCATTCCCAGGAACCATGTTGAGTGATAGTCAAACGTGCATGGCAGCGCTCAGGGGGACTCGGGAGGCTCCAAGAAGGAGAAGCACGAGGTCAAGTGGATGTTTAGAACTGGCTCTGCTGGTTCCACTCTCCCTGCAGGGAAACCGGGCACTGTCCAGAGGACCAGAACTGCTCTAACTGAGTTCCAGGACACAGAAACACAAGCAAGAGTTGAGGGATGCCCAAGAGAGGGACCCGGCTGCGAGTCCCGGCCATGGGCCAACGGGGAGTGAAGAGTGGCCTTCCCGCGTTCCCGGAATCGTGGTCCGGTGCTAGAGAAGAGACACCAGGCTGAGACGGGAAGAATGGAGCTGGTTAGCACGGGACAGTGCCAGCGCCCTGTGTCAGGCCCTCCCGGGTTAGACACCATGGTCCTAGAGTCAGAGGTCTGGGGCTCAGGATTAAGCTTTACCATGGAAAAGTTGTATGATCCTAGGAAGGTCTCTTTAACTGTCTCTTCTTTGGTTTCTTTACTATAAAATGTGGATATTTATAGTGCAGAAGGTAGAAGGAAGAATTAAATTAAATGCTATCTGTGAGGATAATTAATGCAGGGCCTTGTACACCGTAGGGCTGCAAAAATGTTAGGAGTTATAGTGAAGATGGAAATAGAAGCTGTCATGGTGGTGATGGTGATGTTGATGGTGATGGTGATGGTGATGATCCTGATGGTGGTGGTGGTGGATGTGATGGAGGTGGAGCTGGTAGCAAAGGTGTCAGCGAATGATGAATGTCAGTTTAGCTAGAAGTGCTGTGTTTAAGAGAGAGATCCCTATAACAGTTTGGGTCCAGAACACCAGGAAGGGAGTTNATGTGATGGAGGTGGAGCTGGTAGCAAAGGTGTCAGCGAATGA
Source organism: Sylvicapra grimmia (assembly GCA_006408735.1). Classification (NCBI taxonomy): domain Eukaryota; kingdom Metazoa; phylum Chordata; class Mammalia; order Artiodactyla; family Bovidae; genus Sylvicapra; species Sylvicapra grimmia. Next base: position 773,331 of record SJYH01005954.1, read on the forward strand.
TGAATGTCAGTTTAGCTAGAAGTGCTGTGTTTAAGAGAGAGATCCCTATAACAGTTTGGGTCCAGAACACCAGGAAGGGAGTTGCAGCAGGAAGCCCTCCCTCACCTCCTGGGGCCTGGTGGCATGGTAAGACAGAGCTGTGGGTACCTGCAGGTCAGGTGACGACTCTGTCCTTATGGGGGGCAGCTGGCCTAATGCTAGTCCTACCTGCTGGAGGCCTGAGGGCCTGTGATGGCCCAAAATGGCCCTCGGCCCCTCCAGGCTGGCCTGGTTCTTTTACTTGCAGCTGGGGGGCTGCAGTGCCTCTGGCATTGAGCGCTGAGCCGCGCTGGCCTGCCGGCCCGCCCTGCCCGCTCAGTGTCCCTGGGAGCCTCGCTGGCCTGCCGGCCCGCCCTGCCCACTCAGTGTCCCTGGGGGCCTCGCTGGCCTGCCGGCCGGCCCTGCCCACTCAGTGTCCCTGGGGGCCTCGCTGGCCTGCCGGCCGGCCCTGCCCACTCAGTGTCCCTGGGGGCCTCGCTGGCCTGCCGGCCCGCCCTGCCCACTCAGTGTCCCTGGGGGCCTCGCTGGCCTGACTGCATGCGCTGCCCACAGAGCATCCCTTGCCAGGCACCCCTGTCCCCCTGCGGACCCTGTGCTGGCATCCTCAGAGCATGGATGCGAACCCTGCAGGCAGAGTCCAAAAACAAGCATCGGAGGGTCCCCAGTTGGGACTGAATCAGAAGAGGAGATTGAACGCAGTGTCTCCAGACATTTTATTTTGATTAAAACATTAAAGTGCATGGCAGCTCTTCATGGAAATTGTAAATTTTTACTGGAGGAAAATGAGAAACTCAGGAAGGACGTGGAATAATGGCTTGGGGTTGTCCAGGCTTCGACGCCTACTTGATTTTACCTGGGGAGCTGGGTATTGCTGTTCCTAAATTAATTTTTGGAAAATGAATTATTGACTGCAGATTCAATTTATTCCTAATAAGTGGAATATGTGTGTAACCTGGGCCTGACAGAGGGGTTAGCAAAGCCAGAAGAAGGACTAGGCAGTGGGTGTGTTGAGGGGTCCCCAGAGCGGAGGAGTCAGGGACCCCANGGCGGCGGGGGCGGCAAGAAGCCGGGAGGCACTGGTGTGAACACTCCCTGTGAAGCCAGGGTCCCGGGTGGGGGGAGCACATCCCTCAGCATCAGTGCCCGCATCCGCAGAATGGGCACGGGACGAGCTCCCCGTGTCCCCGAAGTGAGGGCCGACAGGGGGCAGAGGGTGTCAGGATGCCTGGGAGCGTGTTACACTGAATTTCAGATCAGGCCATTTATTTTTCTCCTGCTAATCTTTATCCCACTGATGCTCCTTACAGAAATACATGTTTGATATCTAGGAAAAGAAAAATATTTATCTAGATTTCAGAATTCTCCCTTTCGTTAGTCTGGCCAGCCCAGTGAAATCATGGCAGTTTTGTTATACAGCCTGACACATGAATGCTGAATTTCCAGGCACACTATGTGTTTGGGATACAGCTGAGGTGTTGTATTGCTGACTGTGATGTATCACAGAGTGGTATCTATAAAGCATGTATCTGAAAATTAATATTAAAACATAAAATATTCTTTCAGCTTAAAATGAATTCGACACTTACATTCATTTAGATTAATTTATGTAGATTAAAATATTTTATTTCACAACTTCTTTTAATAAGTATTCAAATAATGACAGCATACAACAACGACCGTAATGCCAGCCACAGGACCACTCATTGTGATGGGGGGACAGATGGGGGTGATTGGCTGCCAGAACATGCAGAATTGGGGTGATTATTCAGAGAAGGTTGGCAGGCCTTGCAAGTGGTAGGGATTATTTTTCTAAGTACATTTATCTGGAACATTTACATCTGTGATAATAGAATTGTTTTATTCATCATGCCGCGTGCATTAAAAATGTCTGTTCCTCCAAGTCCTCACGGTGATTTCTTAATGATTTTTAAACAAAACTCCTGCTTTGGAATATAATTAGAGTATGCAGGTATGCACTTTCCCTTACTGTTGCACTAGAAATTATCAGTAAATCTGGTTTTCGTTTGTGTGTGAATGGTCCGTGGCTTCCCACGTTTCCTCATGTTTGGTAAGAACGGGCTGAGACGGTGGGTTTGCTGCCGCCAGACTGTCTTCCCTCCTCCCAAGCAGCGGCCGGGCAGGGACAGGTGACCCAGCACCCAGATGTCACCAGATGCTGTTTTTGTTTTGACTCCGACGACGGAGCTCTGTCTGCTGAGATGTCACCTCCACAGAGGTCGGCTTAGAGCTGGGGTCGGAACCCATGGTCTCTGCTGAGCTGGTGGATGTGGACACGGCCAGAGCCAGGGGGCCTTGCTGGGGCAGGCCAGCCCCGTAGACCCTCCCAGGCGTGGTGGCCGGGCGACTCAGGTGACGGCGCTCTCACAGCCCAGCTCGGGCAGGGAGCTTTGCCAATTGCAGTAAGCTGGGGGTCCCCCTGCAGGAGGGGCACTGGCTTAAGGGGTCCCTCATGGAGGAGCGTTGTCGGATGGGGCCTCAGAGGAGGGCGGTGGAGGAAGGCCAGGCTTGCTGACCCGCATGGCACGAGGTGACTCAGATGGCAGGACTCGGCGGCTGATGCGGTCNCCAGCTCGGGCAGGGAGCTTTGCCAATTGCAGTAAGCTGGGGGTCCCCCTGCAGGAGGGGCACTGGCTTAAGGGGTCCCTCATGGAGGAGCGTTGTCGGATGGGGCCTCAGAGGAGGGCGGTGGAGGAAGGCCAGGCTTGCTGACCCGCATGGCACGAGGTGACTCAGATGGCAGGACTCGGCGGCTGATGCGGTCCAGCCCTGCCTTCTTGAAGGTCCTGGGGGCTCAGGTAAGGCTGGTCCAGGTCTTACTTCATAGAGGTGACTTCGTGAGCATGTGGGGAGGCCAGTACCACTGGAGGACTTGCTGTCGAGTCCAGCGCCTGCGCGGCGGCCCCTGCGAGAGAGCCGGCGGGCCAAGGAGACGGGTCAGGACCGCGGTTGACTGGTCCTGGCGGGCTTGGGTGAGGGTGCTCCCCACCGTCTGGCCCCGGCCCTGGGGTGACGGCAGCAGGGGAGACAGGGTCCCTGGAGGCAGACGGGGAGGTGGCTGTGGGCTGCAGACTTCGGATCGGCTGTGTGCACAGAAAGGCACGGTCCAGACCCAGCGACTCTGGCAGGTTACTAGGTCGGCCCTGTGATCCAGGGGTGCGGATCGTGGAGCCCAAGGGCACAGGGCGGGGCTGTGCAGGCACGGGGGTGGGGCTGGCCTGCAGGGGATCAGGCCCCGGCGGGGGTCACAGCGCCTCTCCCCCCAGCCCCAGCCCCAAAGCTGCTGGCCAGGCGTTTGGAGGTGGAGGCTGATGCTGGTGCCCTTTCTTCCTCCATCCACGGCTCCCTGCCGAGACCCGCTCAGGGGTTCTGGACGCCTTGGTTGTTCACAGCTGACCCGCTGCTGAGCCTGCAGAGTCTGTGTCAGAGGACTGTCACAGGGAGCCCACCACCGGGGGCAGAGCCCACTCCCAGGGGCAGGGCCTGCCTCCAGGACAGGACGCCCTGCCCTCCTCCACGTGACCCTCTGCTATGTCTTTACTTTTTGCCCATCTGTGTCCTCAAACCCCCAGCAGCCAGGGCAGGGCAAAGCGGATGCCGCAGAGGGGAGACGGCCGCGGCCCAAGCAGATGGGTCCTCTGTGACCGTGTCCGGGTGGAGGAACCGAGCTGAACCTGGGTCCAGGGCCCTGCACCGCCTGCTCCTCTGTGAGCAACACGCTTGTGGATTTAAGCCAGTTTGGGATGCTCAAGGGATGTCACTCCACCGGGGAAGCTGGCACCATTGCCTGGGGCAGAGTTTGAAGCAGGGTTCCACGTGTTGGGTTCAGAGGGTGGGAACCTCCCCACGAGTAACCAGGTGGCACTTTCCGGGCTCTGCTGACAGCCAGCCAGGGTGGGAGGCCCGCTGCTGCGGTCCCATACCAGGACGGAGCATCCCCTGATGGGTCTTGGACCAGATCTGGAGATGGGCACTGAGGAAGCTGCCAGCCATGGGTGCCATCCAGAGCTCTCCAGACTCAGTGCGCGAGGGGCGGGAGGAGGCAATTCCGCAGAGAAGGGTGTCTCAGGCAGTAAGTCACACCTGATGTCGTTTCGGGGCGGATGCCGCTCCCGAGCCTCTCTCCGTCTCCCTTTCTTTCCCGTTTTGATTTTATTGCCATTTTTTGACGTTAGGAGAAATTGAAAACCTGCTTAGATTTCCTCGCTCTACATCTGAGAGGTAAGTGACACAGCCGGTCGCCAGGATCGGTTTAATTTACGCCGCACGAGGAGACCTTCCTTCCTTTTCTAATTACGCCGCTTCCCACGAAAGGGATCTGTGGGGATGAAAGGATAAAGGGCNGTTCGGAGGACCAAGCAGCGGGCACGCCTTTGCCTGCCTGGCGTTTCCATTCCTGGCCGTTCTCCTGTGTGAGCCCCTGGGTGGTTTCCGTCTGGACCGAATTAGAGGCAGGAGCCATCCATGTAGCCTCCTCTAGGAGGAAATCTATTTCAGGAGGATCGTGGGGGTGGATGTTGTTGCTCAGTCGTGTGGGACTGTCTGCGACCCCGTGGACGGCAGCACGCCAGGCCTCCCTGTCCTTCACTATGTCCAGGAGTCTGCTCAAACTCACGTCCATCGAGTCGGTGATGCCACCAACCACCTCATCCTCTGTCGTCCCCTTCTCCCTCCTTCAGTCTTTCCCAGCATCAGGGTCTTTTCAAATGAGTCAGCTCTCCACATCAGGTGGCCAAAGTGCTGGAGTTTCAGCTTCAGCATCAGTCCTTCCAGTGAACACCCAGGACTGATCTTCTTTAGGATGGACTGGTTGGATGTCCTTGCAGTCCAGGGGACTCTCAAGAGTCTTCTCTAACACCACAGTTCAAAAGCATCAATTCTTCGGTGCTCAGCTTTCTTTATAGCCCAACTCTCCCATCCATACATGACCACTGGAGCCCTCTGGACTCTATAAAAAGATGGAAGTGAATAGCGTCGCCCCACATTTTGTCTGCCAGGAACCTCAGAATGTGACTTAACTGGGAAAGCAGGTTTTTGTAGATATATTAGCTCAGGATTTGAAATGGGATCATCTTGGATTGGGATGAACTGTAAGCCCAGGGACTGGTGTCCTTATGAGAGAAGGAAGGATGCACAGAAGCCTAGGAAACGAGGCCCCGTGAAGACAGAGGCAGAGGCTGGAGCGATGCAGCCGCGAGCCGAGGAGGCCTGGAGCCACCAGGGGCCGGAGAGGCAGGAAGGAGCATCCCCTGGAACTCAGCGGGAACTTGGCTGACACCTTGACTTTGGACTTTTGGCCTCCAGACTGTGAGATAATGAATTTCTGGTGCTTAAACCAGTTCATGACAAACCTAGGCAATGTATTAAAAAGCAAAGACATCACTTTGCTGACAGAGGTCCATACAGTCAAGGCTATGGTCTTTCCAGTAGTCATGTACAGATTATGAGAGATGAAGAAGACATAAAGAAGAAGACCATAAAGAAGACAGAGCTTTTGAGAGTTCCCTGCACTGAAAGGAGATCAAACCAGTCCATCCTAAAGGAAATCAACCCTGAGTATTCATTAGAAGGACTGATGCGGAAGCTGAAGCTCCAGTACTTTGGCCACCTGATGCGAAGTACTGACTCATTGAAAAGACCCTGATGCTGGGAAAGAGTGAAGGCAGGAGGAGAAGGGGACGACAGAGGATGAGATGGTCGGATGGCGTCACTGACTCACTGGACATGAACTTGGGCAAATTCCGGGAGATGGCAAGGGACAGGGAGGCCTGGCGTGCTGCAGTCCGTGGGGCTGCGAAGAGTTGGACACGCTTGGCAACTGAACAGTAGCAGATCAGTTCGTGGTAATAGCTCTCAGCAGCCCCAGAACACTAAGCTGGCCTCAACAGTGGGACTTCCCTTTTAACTGGGAGGAGGTGTGATGCCTGTGACACGGCGTCGGCTTCGTGGCCGCCCCTCCTCAGACGTCCGCCCCTCCCGCCCTTTCCTGCCGCCTCTCCCCGGCTCTGCTGCTCTGCCTATTTAGGGATTCTTTGAGTCCAGGCTCTTAGAGATCTGCTCCTCAGTCCGCTCACTGACCCTGCGGGCCAGCTGAGAAAGGCAGATGGAAAATATCCCCCACCAAGGGGCCTCTCTATGAAGGCCTCTGCTCTGAAGACAGAATTCCCCTTGTCACACTGCAGGTCTATGGGTTTTCTGTAGCCGCCAGAGGAAGAATGTTCCAGCACTGTCCTTCAGCTTGAGGACATAGGCATTTGGTTTACACCAGCCCAGAGCTAAAGGGATGCTTAGCTCTGAGCTCTGCTGGCAATGTGGACAAGCTGGCATTTGACAGACAGGACTCCCCACTTTAGAAAGGGCTGGACGGGTGCTTGCTAGTCTGTAGGGGAGGGCCTGACCCTCTTAGCTCATTTCTCACCCATGCATATGAAGGTTAAGGGGACAAGTCTCTTGACTGGGATTTCAGAGCCTGCTGGTGGTGGCTCTGGGTCGTGATCGATGGTCCCTTCTGGAATCCCAGCTGGGCCACCCCCTTCACGCCCATCTAGGGCACGCTGAAGTTTGCTCAGACCACAGACAAGAGAGAGCTTGTCATCAGTGCTCAGGAACAGACCCCGGAGGCAGGCTGACCCTGCTCCCCTGCCAGGGCCCAGTGGCGCCTTCTTACTGCACAGAGGGTGGTGCCCACCCTGCAGACCGAGTGACTTCTGCCGTCAGAAGCTTGGCAACAGCATCAGCAGCCTATGATGGTGCCATGACATTGGAAATGAATGAAATTCAACAGAGAAGCCCAGCAGGGCTGGAAATCCTTAGCTACATGCCCATGGCCAACTTCATCAAAACATCCCACTTATTTCTACGATGGACTGGAATCCACTTTGGGTGTATCACACTCAAAGATCAAATGACCCAGTTAAAATAACAGTGATTAGAGCAAATTTTATAATTTATCATCTCCTACAAAAATAGCCCCTGCATCCCTGAGCCAGCATTTCAGGGCTGTGAACCTGCAGCCTGCATCGCCTGAAGCCACTGGGTGAGCTGAGGGCGTGTTGCTGATGCTCAGGGCCCCCATTCGGGACATTCACAGGGAGGACCCGAGTCAGGGAGCCCCAAAGGGTTATGAGAGATGCCGAGGCCTAGGAGCCCTGAGGACCGGTGGGCACCATGCAGGTGGGCTGGTGATGCCAGCCCCCTTTCCGGTCTGACACCTAATGTGCCCCCACCTCGCCCTTGGCTGTGCTGTGTGTACACAGTAGCCATCCACCCAAGGTTGCTGCCACCCCCTGCCAGGGCAGAGTTGTAGCTGGATCGTGGCTGCTGGCCCAGGACTGTGTTTCCCTGGTGTCCTGAGTCAAGGTGGCCAGCGGTGGTCTGCAGACTGGTTCTGACCAGCCGACTGGCAGAGCAGTGAGGTCAGCTCCCTGGCACTGTGACCGAGAAGAGAATCTGCCTTCTCTGCTCTCAGCCCCCCAGCTGCCTTTCACTCCTCTGAGAGGCTGAGGACTGCAGGGAGGGACCATGTCCCTGAGTCACTAGTTCTTACACGGGATGAGTGATCTCCAGCCCGAATGGGTGGACACTAGGGGAGTGTCCACGGCAGCGTTCACAAGGCATTTTCTTAAGGTGCCAACACCTACAGTGCCTGGGGTCAGCTGGGGTTTTCCACTGGAAACAGTTTGTCATATGACAGAAGAGCAGAAGAGCAGCCTTGGGGACTTCTGAGTCGTCAGCCTCATCAAACACGCCCTCCTTCACCGAGATGAGCCAGTCTGCAGTGCTGAGACGCGCCGTGGACGTCACGGTGGAATACACTGAGAGCTATGGAGCAGACTCTCCTCCCACACGGCTGCCCTGGGAGGGGTGCAGGGAATTGAGCGCGTGCGTCTCTGAGGCTGGAGATGAGGCTCGAGCATCGGTCGTAGATGCGGCTCCGGCTCCTTGAGAGGCCGCCAGTCATTCACGCTCTTCAGGGCTGTTCACGGGGGTTCTTGTGTTGAGAAGCGGCACTCCCAGCGGCAACGTGATAAACCAAGCAGACGCACATCCGGGAGGTCTTTGCGCCCCCCTCTATTGGCAGGGAACCTGAAGAACCTCTCCACCCCAAACTGGCGCTGAGGAGGGTGGTTAATTGATTAATACAAGTTGTCAGACTATCTTAAAAAGAGCTGTGTGTCTCTGTAGACCAGAAACTTAATTATTGAAATGTTTACTGTTTTTCCTAATTAAAGAGTAGATCTAATCAAATTCTATTTGTGAATAGATTCTATTTAAAATACAGAAGCGGTTTAGAAGCGCATAGATCCTGCTCCTCTCAACCTCCCTCTTTCCTAGAGGAGCCTTCTGTTAGCGGTTTGGGGTGGTAATCAGACGCTTCCTACTTCTTTTGGCATTCATGTGTTTTCATAAAAATGTGAAGCTATTTTAAAACTAGCATAGGGTCATGTAGCGCAAGCGCTTCTGACTTTTTACTTAGCGATGTACCTTGAAGATCAAAATACAGTGACATAGAAAGAATTTCCAGTCTTGACTGCTCCTGTAGAGGGTATCCCATGGCTTGAGCATAAACATATTTACTTGTTGGACATTAGGCTGTTTCTAACGTGGGACGGTTGCCAGTAGCTCTTAGTGAGTGTTTTCTACACTTCTTCATACAGATGGTAAAGCAGCGTGTGTAGCTGGTGATAATGTAATTTGCTACAGTGTTTCTGAAAAGAAAAGGAGGTTGCTAAAAATCGAGACTCAGTGTTTCCAAACCAGCGAGCCCCGCGGTTCCAGTGCTGGGACTCTGTCTTAAGACACCCCGTCATCAGAAACCTGAGGGCGGCTGCAGCCCGTGGGAGCGGGGCGAGCCCACCAGCCCCGCACAGCTGTGGGGCTCGGGAGGGTCTTGGACCTGCTTCCTTCGTCTGGAAAGAAGGCTGACGCAGCACTGCCGGCAGAGGCCGCCCCAGGCCGGGGGCAAGCTAGGCTGAGGCTCCTCGGCAAGCTGAGCGGTAGACCCCAAGCCTGTGTGTGCATTTAGTCCTCAGTCGTGTGCGACTTTTTGCAACCGCATAGACTGTAGCCCGCCAGTCTCCTCAGTCCATGGGATTCTCCAGGCAAGAATACTGGAGTGGGTAGCTTTTCCCTCCTCCAAGGGATCTCCCCAACCCAGGGATCGAACCAGGGTCTCCCGCATTGCAGGTGGACTCCTTACCATCTGAGCCACCAGTTAAGCATCATCCAGGCCCCCAGCAAAGGGGGCATCAGGACACCCACAGAACACGGTTGGCAACAGGGGAGTTGAGAATGAAGCCTCAGTGCCCAGCAGTGGGGGCTGAGAACACAGTTGTCTGTCTTTCTGCCGAAAGATTAAGCAGCCGTTCAAGCCATGCTCGCCAGGAGCTCTGGGAAGCAGGGGGAACATGGGTGATAGCATGCTAAGTAGAGCAGGCATTTCCAGAGTTTCTGGGACGGTTTGCAGAGACAAGAGGGAAGCCGCAGCTCCGGAGTCCCCCCCTTCCAGGATCTCTCCAAGGCCCCGGGAGCTCCTGGCCCCACGTCCGCGTGACCACGTGTCCTTCGTGTGGAATCTGCCAAGGTGTCGGACTCTGCCACTCCCTGGCTGCTGTCTGCCCCTCTCTCCCCGCTCCACCACCACCCATCCCTCCTGCAGGGAAGGAGCTTGGGGCTTATTTAGTCCCGGAGAGNTCCTGGCCCCACGTCCGCGTGACCACGTGTCCTTCGTGTGGAATCTGCCAAGGTGTCGGACTCTGCCACTCCCTGGCTGCTGTCTGCCCCTCTCTCCCCGCTCCACCACCACACATCCCTCCTGCAGGGAAGGAGCTTGGGGCTTATTTAGTCCCTGAGTGCAGGAGGTGGCTTTCTGAGAATCTCTGCCCACTTCCAGCAAAGCGGTGCCAGCTGCACCTGGTGGGCATGACTCCAGAGGATCTGCTGCGTCTTGCCCCCCTCAGCCTGTGTCATGAAAAGAGGATGCAGGACAGGGAATGTCTGATGGCGCTTGATGCCGCCAGGACACGTGAGGGCCAGGCTGGGAACGTGCGGAGCTGGTCAGGGGAAAATGCGTCCATCATCACATGTGTAAAACAGTGAGATAAGAGTTCATTTCTCAAAAACAGCGAGTCAAATACGAATCCTCCCTGGTCTAATTATATTTTATAACAGAGCATGTAAATGCAATGATGATAATGCTACTAAGCAGAATTGACCTGAACGCTTGCGCCCCTGGGCAGGGACACTGCCCCTGGTCAGCCCGGCTGCAGGCGCCCCAACAGCTTCCGGTGTGGTGGCTATTACCAATGACATTACAGCAAAATGCCTTTCATTTCTATTTTTCTACAGAGCAATGCGATGATGTTACAAAATTATCATACGAAGAAGTGTCTGAGAGGGATACAGCTCAAAAATGTAGGAGCGAAGAGAATTTTAGAAGTATGAAAGGCTTTCGATATAAATATCATGTAATTTTTTCTTGATTTGATGAGATATACATACATACATTTTTAAATGTTCAAAATGTGTTTTCTTTCCTCATCTGGAGTAAAGGTTCGTGTTTGTGTCTAGTTGGTTTCTGTAACTTTCTGTTGTGTTTCTTAGAGGGTCCGGCACTCTGCACAGGCTTCCTACCCTTGATCATCTCGCCTGGGTAGATGTGTCCATCAGTAAAGATTGGAAAGTAAACGAAATACTCAGGACGGCTTCGTTGTGTTTCCTAACACTGGATGATGCATACTTTTATTTTTTGCTTTATTTTGCATTTTGTTCCTTGACAAACTTTTTGCGGTTTGTGTCAGAAAAAATAACGGGGAGAAGGGAACCGCTGTGTGATGCTCAGGAAGAGGGGACCGGGCGGGTGCCCACGGGAGGCTGTGATGAGACTTCCGGTCCCTGATGCTGAAGGACCACTAGGGACGCGCCGCGTGCAGAGAGGTGGGAGGCAGGGCGGGCTGCGCCCCGTCGGCAGCTTCTCACGGCATCTCCACTTCTCAGGAGCAGCCCCCTGCTCTTTTCTGTCCTGTTGCCCCGTTCCTTCATTCTCCCTCCCTTTTGGGGGCCGGTTAGGGCTCTGCCTAAGTGCCTCCTTCTCTAGAAAGTTCTTCCTCTTCTCCTAGTGTCCTTGGGATCAACAGTCCAGATTTCCCCACTTTTGCTAAGAGGTGAGTGGCCGCTACGAGATGGTAGCAGAGACGCTTGCTGTTTGTCTCGAGTTCTGATAAATTGCTTGGTGGTGGTGCCCCAAGGCAAAGTGAATCCATTCAGGCTGCAGAAAAGCTGAGACTCTGGGTGGTGACCCTGAGGTGTGAGGAGTGGCCTCCTGCTCCCACGACCCTCCTGCTCTGTCTCGGAGTCTGCGCTGGGCGGGGTGGGGGGATCAGGCCGTGTTCACAGACTTTCAGGATGGTAGAGACTGAACCTTCTGAGCCGGGAGAGAGGAGCGTCCCAGGCACGTCCAGGCTGTCTGCAGGAAATGCTGCAGCAGGGGGGCACTTGACCAGTGCCAGCCACACGGGGCACTTGACCCAGCCCCCAGCATCCTGCCCCTCCTCTCCTCGGTACGGGGTGGGTGGGGGCACATGTCCATCTCTGAAGACGTGGGCGGTGCCTGCCCAGAGGCCACGTGCATG
>SJYH01005954.1:810785-822060 GCA_006408735.1 Sylvicapra grimmia
CACACACACACACACATGCGTGCACACGCCAACACACACACCACACACACACAGCACAGATGCACTTCGATTTGCTGCTGCATCAGAACAGTTTTGGCGCCTGTGTCCTGATCTGCAGCTGCATCTTAACGTGAGCTATGATGCTTGGAGAGGAATGAATGGTCTTTCCTGTTGCATTTGCAAAGGGCTGTCAAATGTTTCCCTTACAAGGTTCATTATAGAATAATTTCTGCAATTTTTCATAAGATCCAGCAAGAAGAACAGGCATTTTGCACATGAGACACTTGGACCTGGGGCTGAGTTTGCACATGTGGGAAGCAGGGATGCAGGGAGACCCCTGCTCCTGACTCGTGGGGTCCTCCCAGTCTCCGTCTAGGCTGGGGTCCTCTCTCTTGCTCAGTGGCAGGCAGATCCTATGCAGTAGAAGAGGCTGGTTTAGGAGGATTTTGCCCCAGTAATCCCTCGGATCCTCTTGCATGAGCATCTGCCTTGCAGACACTGTGCTTAGCATATTCAGCATCTCTGTCCACAGCCAGAAGCTTGCATGGGGTGCTTCTACGGACTGAACGTTCCTTCCCCCCACTTCCCAAATTCATATGCTGAAGCCCTAGCCTTCAATGTGGTCAGATCTGGAGGTAGAGCGTTTGGGAGGTCATTGGGTTCAGATGAGGTCGCGTGGGTGAGGCCCTGATGGTGAGGTTAGTGCCCTGAGCGACACAGAGCAGTCTCGCTGCCATAGAAGGACACTTGGGGAAGGCGGCGTCTTCAGGCCAGAAGGAGACCGCTTGTCAGAACGCCCCCGTGCTGGCACCTGACCCTGGGGTCCCGCCTCCAGAACAGCGTCTGTGCATTTTGTTATGGCAGCATGAGCCAACTAAGATACTAGCTTTCCCATCTGTTGGGAAAGTTGAGACTCAAAGGAGGTGAGAGACTGTCCCCACGTTTCAGGCCTAGTAAGCGGCTCAGCTGGGTTTCTGTTCCCAGGCCAGTCTGATTCCTGTCCCCACCCCTGTGCTGAGCCCAGCCCCAGCCTGGCGCCCCCAGGATGCAGTGGCTGCTGCCCCTCCTCTCTGATTCCTGAGCTCTCCAGATCAGGAGAAAGGGGAGGGTGCTCCCTACCTGAGCCGCACTACAGCTGCCTCCTCCCCACTACAGCTGCCTCCTCCCAGGTTGGGGCTTCATTGCCAGGGCTGCGCCCGGACCTGGCCAGAAACCCGGAGGGTATGTCCTGACCACACGGACCAGGGAGATTCCCGGGAAGAGGAGGCTGGTTCAGTTTCCTGGTGGCCGTGTGCTCGGGGAGGGCATGCCCCTCCTCTCCTGAACCCCCAAATTCCCCAAAGTGGGCATCCCCACGACAGCTGCATCAGCCAGGAGGCCCAGACACACACCCTCTTTGACGGAATGGACATCGCTAACAATAAAGTAGGCTCGGCAATCATAAATCCTATTCCAGAAATGGAGGTCTCGCAAATCTCCCTTTTATATTACAATTGCTTTAATATTGAATTTTTCTATAAGTGCTTCTATTTGATACAAGTGAATGATGTCATTTAGAATATGAATATATTTAATCATGCGTTTCTCTTCCACATATAACTAAAGGTTATATAAAAATGTACTTTGAGAATGGTTTAAAATCTGAAGTCATGAATACTCATGCCAAGATAACCAAGGTGTTAAATATGATATTTGAACCCTAAGACTCTTAACTTTTAATTTTGCCACTGTCAAAATGCTCTTAGGAGAGCTGCAGGCCTCTCTTGAGATTCTTTTTCTATGAAATCATAGTAGCAGCAGCTAGTCGCCTTGGAAAAAACTTGAGTGTGAAAGTAAAGTGTGCCATTCTGCTACACGCGTAAAGCACTCTCCAACATACCCTGTATAGCGCGGTCCGCACAGCATTATTTACACCGGCAGTTCCACGCGTCGTTGTCCCCATATTCTCAGCGCTGCCTGCTCCCCGTCTTGACCCCCGCGGGGTCAGCTGGCCTCACGCCGGCCTGGGTGGCCTCGCTCCCCCTCGGGCCCTGCCTCTGGTCGCCTGCCCTGGCACCTGGGCCCGTGTCGGGTCCTGGATGTGGCTGCCTCAGCTCTGGGACTTGCTCTCCCTCGTCTCCATCAGCCGTTCCCACCCCCCTGCATCCACCTCTGGACCCTTTCTCCACCTGTGGAGTCACCTGCCAGCCCCAGAGGGGCCTGCCCTGCCCCGTCCTCACCTGGGCGCCCCGGCCGCCCGCAGCTCGCCCGGCTTCACCGGCCTCTCTTTGCCCCCAGCCCCCTCCTGCCTCCTGCCGCCCTGGAGCAGGGCCATGCTTGCCACGCGCTCTCGGCCAAAAATGGCAGAAACAGCTGTGAGCCGTGGGGAGCTCTGCTGTGACCCGGCGCAGAAACGAGGGTGTGGGGACCTCTGAGCCGCCGGCCGTCGCCTCTCTGCGGTCAGGACAGAACCGTCTGCTGGGAAATCGGGGTTTCCAGTGCTCCCCATGGAAGCACCTGCCCTGATCAATAGCGTGACGACCCCACCGCCATGTGAAGACTGTTCCCATCACTGGGAGGTGCTGGTGAGGTTCCACTCAGCTGCTGTGGATTAGCAATCAGCAACCTTTCCATTAACCCCCAAATCCAAATCAAGCCAAAATCTGCGGTCCTTGTTGAATGACCCCAAATTGGAAGACATTGCTGGGAGGCCTTGCCTCCCAGCGCTCCATGGTGGTCGTGTTGCTGGCGGCAGGCTGGCGGGGGCTTTGCGCGCACCTCCCAGGTTCCTGGGGCTGGGCTGTCTCGGACTCCTGGCTGCTGTGAGGTTGGAGATTCCCGGGGGGTGAGGTGCCCGGGGGACCTGAGGGACGGTGGCCTGTGAGGCAGGGCAGACCAAGCTCCTCTCCGGTCACTCGAACAGCAGAGTTTGAACGCCTCTGCTCGGCCCATTCCCGAACAGAGAGGAAAGTTCACAGCAAAATGATACCAGTTTCGATGTTTCAGAAACGAGCCAGTCCTGCCCTAAGTGCGGCGCGTCCCCAGGACCTGGGAGAGGAAGCAGAGAGGCTCCTTCCAGGGCTGCGCGCCGGGGCAGCTTCTGCCTGGGTGGCCCCGGGACCCTGCCCCCCGATGGGGCCTGGCTCAGCCTGCCCCTGCCCCACCGTGGGGGAGGGCAGGAGGAAGAGTGACCAGGGCCATCCCGGTCCCCAGGGCNTGGGTGGCCCCGGGACCCTGCCCCCCGATGGGGCCTGGCTCAGCCTGCCCCTGCCCCACCGTGGGGGAGGGCAGGAGGAAGAGTGACCACGGCCATCCCGGTCCCCAGGGCGGGGCGCTTGCCTGGCGTCCCCGTGAGACGGAACCACAGAGCCCCCTTGGTGAGGACCACGCGGGAGTGTGTCCCCGGGGGACCGAAGCCGGCAGCAGGGAGCCCGTGGAGCTGCTCACTGCTCCAGTCTCTGCAGCAGGGAGCCCCGCGCCCTTGGGGAGGCTGCTTTCTCATTAACCAGTTAACCTGCGGCTCTTTGGAGGGGGCATTGGAGTCCCGTGTCTCGATTCTACTCTTTAACTTGACAGAAGAGAGAGCGAGCGAGTGCGGAAACCACACAGTCCACAGCGTTTGCACGTGGCGGATGCTGGTCCCCAGGGGCCCAGAGCCACCGAGGGGGCGGGGAGGCTGCTCGAGCCGCGTGCTTTCCGGGGACCCTGCTGGCGGCCCAGCGCCACTGAGGGGGCAGGAGGCTGCCCAAGCCGCATGCTTCCCAGGGCCCCTGGTGGCGGAGACCGCAGGTCTGGGGGGGCCACCCCCAGGTTCTCAACCAAGGCCAGTCCCCCGATGGCAAGGGGTCCTGTNGGGCAGGAGGCTGCCCAAGCCGCATGCTTCCCAGGGCCCCTGGTGGCGGAGACCGCAGGTCTGGGGGGGCCACCCCCAGGTTCTCAACCAAGGCCAGTCCCCCGATGGCAAGGGGTCCTGTCCCTGAGGGTGGGGGAGCCCCGCCTGGAACCACACTCAGCCCTGAGGGGCCCTAGAGGGGCCCCCGGGAGTCCCGAGACACTCCTGAGTCTGTTGAAGCTCAGCTGACGGAACGAGAGCCGGTCACCCCCAGACCTCGTCGTCCTCGTCTGAGCCCATGCTGAGGACCTCAGCCAGGGGCCGTTCTCCTTTCCTGCCCCTGCGTGGGAGACTCGCCCTGAGCTCCTGGGAGCATCACCCGGGCCACTGTCTAGTCTGAAATTCATTCTCCCATTAAAACAGGGAGCCTCAGTGTGCAGAGGCCAGAGGCAGCGTTCTCAGGGGCCCAGAGATGACGGAGGTCTACACTGGCCGGGGGGCCTGGGGGGCGTCCTGTTCAGCCATTCTGACTCCACTAAGTTAGACCCCCTCCCCTGTGACCTCAGGCCCCTGTGGGAGCCGCGGTTGTTAAAGCTCACAGAACACGTGAGGCAGCTGGGAAAAGCCTCAGGACGAAAGAGCAGGAAGAGATTTAATAACTGCCCGGGAAGGTAGGGGCTGCTTAGAGACAACACGGCAGCGTGCCCGGTCGTGTTGTTGGAGGCACCGAGGAGTGGGAACAGAGTGTAAACTGTGCAGAGGGGCTCGGGGGCCGCAAGGCGCGCCAGCCTCATTAGAGACGGAAGGACCGGAGTGTACATCAGGACGCCAGACCTCAGCGGAGGCGGGAGATGTCCGGGAGGGGGGCGTACAGGGGCGTCGTGGGGAGTGCTGTCCCGGGACCCGTCCCTTCCGCCTTGCACCTGCCCACCCGCTGACCCTGGTCCCAAGCCCGCTGCTCGGCGCCAGCCCCAGAGTGGCTGCCAGCGGCGGCCTCGGGAGGCTTGCTGGATGTGGGGCCCAGCACACGCCTGCCCCTGGCCTGCCCACAGGTGTCAGTGCCCAAGCAGGAGAGGATCCAGTGTCCTTGCAGTCAGAAGAGGGGAAATGATACACCTTAGCTCACTTTCCAAAGATGCATCCACGTTTCTCTTTTTAATTAATTAATTTAATTGGAGGCTAATTGCTTGACAATATTGTGGCGGTTTTTGAAAGTGATGTGTAGGATGAACAGTTTTTATAGCACAGATAACTTATTTTTGATGTCAGCTTTAGAAAAAGTCACCTCTCTTTCTGCACATGTGTTTTTTTTTTTTTCCCCCATTCCTTCCTGGCACATGTAGACCAGACAGTAAGCTAACTAAGCAGAGGGTTTCTGTGTAATGCGTTTAACTTCTGTGACGGCTGAAAGATCATCAAAGCGGTCGTCTGTCCCGTGTGCGTGTCTGTGTGTGAGCATGCGCCTATGTGTGCGCTGGGGGCACACCGCTGCCTCTCAGGTGGGTGGTGCCTGAGCCCTGTGCCGGCTGGAGTCCCGGGGTGCCCGCAGGGCCAGCCCCCCTGTGATACCCACGACGCCTGTGAGGGGGGCGCACTCACTGCCGGGCGGGTGCTCCCTGGCCTCTCCAGGGCGAGGTGCAGGGGTGGGCAGATGCTTTCTGTCTCTCAGCGCCTGTAATTCCCCTGCTGCCTTGAAGGTGGGCGTTGCTGAAGCAACTCAGCTTGGGACTGTGAAATGGATTTACGCTTTTCGGAAAAGGTTGAATGCTGCCCTTTTGCCACATGCTCTACCTGGGCTGGAGAGACGTGTTCTGAGGGACGGTGTGCAGCCTGCAGGGGCGTCTCTCAGTCTTCCCCCTGGATGCTCCCTCCTGTCCCGCCTCCACCTCTACCCAACCGTCTCCTCTTCTCCTGGGCCACGTCTGCGGGGAGGCCGTAGCTGGCTCACCACATGTCTGACGAAGTGCACAGAAGATTTTTCATCCCTTAGAGAAATCGTCTCATTTCACGCGTCTGCTTTGCCTCTGATGTCCCTCCTTAGGAATGATGATGAGCAGAACTTTGAGCATGTGTTTGGAACGGCCCCTGTCCTTGGAGTCCCTGCAGCTCCGTCATCCATTTGTCCACTGAACACACGTTTACTGAGGTCAGGGGGGTGGACTGGGTGGCCGGCCCTCTAAGGCATCCCTGGACCACACTGTCCCGGGTGCCAGCTTCCTCTGGGCCTTCTCCCTGGGGTCGGCGTTGCCCGGGGAACTTGGGCGCAGCTCTCTGGGCTGGCACAGCATGGAGCCAGCCTCCATCCCAGCCCTGACGTTCCCCCTGTTCCGGGAGACTCATGTCCCGGTGAGGTAGATGCTGTGCCCTTAAACGGGGCAGGAGTGCGCTGGCCATCAGCGTCCAACAGCTCACTGAGCTGCGGGCGGTTCCCCTCATCTCCATTCTAACGTGGCTTAGTCAGTCAGTCAGTCAGTTCAGTCGCTCAGTCATATGCGACTCCTTGTGACCCCATGGACTGTAGCACGCCAGGCCTCCCTGTCCATCACCAACTCCTGGAGTTTGCTCAAACTCATGCCCATCGAATCAGTGATGCCATCATGTAACGTGGCTGCTGCTGCTGCTGCTGCTAAGTTGCTTCAGTCGTGTCCGACTCTGTGTGACCCCATAGACAGCAGCCCACCAGGCTCCCCCGTCCCTGGGATTCTCCAGGCAAGAACACTGGAGTGGGTTGCCATTTCCTTCTCCAATGCATGAAAGTGAAAAGTGAAATGGAAGTCGCTCAGTCATGTCCGACTCTTTGCGACCCCATGGACTGCAGCCTTCCAGGCTCCTCCATCCATGGGATTTTCCAGGCAAGAGTACTGGAGTGGGGTGCCATCGCCTTCTCTGTGTAACGTGGCTGCCCATGGTCTAAGGTGGCCTGCCTTTACGAGAGCGCCAGGTGCCTCAGGCTCTAGGAGTCTGCTGAGAACGGCCTGTCCTGTCCACGCCCTTCTGTCCACTGGTGACATCAGACCCCTGGCAAATCAGCCAGGCCAGCAGCAGGACCCAGAAGCGCTGGTCTGGGGTCCTGGCTGGGGCTCGGGGGATGGAGACAGGCTCCGTGTAGCCACTTTGCGGGAGAGGAAAGTCGGGTTATAGGGGTGGGGCCACGTGGCAGTGTTGTGACCCTTTCTGTGGAGGAAGCTAAGTTCTCCTGAGTGTTTTAAAACCCTTTGTTCCTGCAAAGGGAAACCCAGGGTGTTACTAACGGGTTAGAAAATGAATTCTCTCTGCAGCTTGTCAACTCTGAGAAATCACCGCCTATGAGAAATGCAGGAGGACTCAGAAATGATTTGCCACTTACCTGAAAATGATCTTCAGTTACAGCAGAGGCGGGGAGGCCTTGGCCAGCCTTTGCTGCGGGGCGGAGCGTTTGTGAGCCTGAAGTGGGTTCCCGCAGTTGCAGGCCGCGTCCACTGACCTTGGGGGCCTCGGCTCTCTCCGGAGCCTGGGGCCCGGCCTCAGGCCTCCCTGCTGGCCCCTAGCGGGCTGGGNGCCTATGAGAAATGCAGGAGGACTCAGAAATGATTTGCCACTTACCTGAAAATGATCTTCAGTTACAGCAGAGGCGGGGAGGCCTTGGCCAGCCTTTGCTGCGGGGCGGAGCGTTTGTGAGCCTGAAGTGGGTTCCCGCAGTTGCAGGCCGCGTCCACTGACCTTGGGGGCCTCGGCTCTCTCCGGAGCCTGGGGCCCGGCCTCAGGCCTCCCTGCTGGGCCCTAGCGGGCTGGGAGCATCACCCAGGGCCGCCCCTGCTGCCGTGTCTGTCCTTTACCCCCAGTTTGCTCTGGGCTCTTAGAGAAAATGACAAATGCAGCCCCTGCCGGGACCCTTGTCTCGAGCGCGTGGCCCGCGGGTGCTCAGCTGCTGCGTCCTCAGTGAGGCGGTGAGACACCCTCCTGTCCGCTGACCGTGTTGGTGGTGGACGTCCCCAGCTAGGCTCCCAGGGCCCCCGGGGTTTCACTCACGGCCTCAGGTCTCCGGCTGTGTCGGCCTCTCTGTGGTGACCCTGATATGCGGGCCTGAGGAAAGGAACAAGAGGACGGGATCCCCGGGACCCTGGCCTTGGACAGGTCTGCGCCCAGCCACACTGACCGGCAAGCCCGGAAGTCTGCCCTGGAAGACGGGGTCCCAGGAATTCAGCCTTCACCTCCTCCTTCCAGGGTCCGAGCCAGGAAACCCTCAGGGCTCCCAAGGGGGCAGCTTGGAGGAACAAGGGGGCTGGAGGGACGTGCTCCCTCTGCCCGCCTGCAGCCCCTGCCCTCGCACTGGCCAGCCCAGCACCCTGCCCGCCCCCCACGGCGCTCCTGTTGGCCAGCTCTCTGTCCCTGGGATCTCTCTGTATCTCTCCTGCCTCTGTGGGTCCCCCAGGGCCTGCAGCTCTTGCTAAGGTGCCACCTGGGGGGCAGTAAGGCTGGGCTTCAGCCAGGTTCCCACGGGCCGTGGTTTTTATGGAGGGGGAGATCTGAGGGTCCGTGCCCCTCCAGCCTCTTTCAGAACCACATACAGCAGACCTGAGCGCGTCCCTTTTAGCTTCTTCAGCATGAGTCACATCTCTTCCTTTATTTTATTATCACATTCTTCAAAGGAGTCCGATACCTCTAAAATTGGCAAATAATTTTGGCCCTCCCCAGTGGTTTATTTTGCAACCTGGGAAACGGCTTCTCTTGTCTGAGTTACTTTGATATAAAATGAGGTGATTGTTTCCACTCTGCTCAAGCATCGCAGAAATTATTTTTAAGACAATGGTTACAGGGAGACAGGATTCAAGATCAGAACTCCACTCATGATTCTCCTTAAGACGCTTCCCTGAGCGGGTGACGCTCTGTTGGTGCTCGGAGGTGAGAACACTCGTGTGTGGAAGCGGCGTCTCTAGATTGTGGCAAGCACAGAAGCTGGGGCCCCGTGATGCCGGGATTGCCGTCTGGCACCCCACATCCTGCAGGGGCTTCTCCAGGAGTGGCGGTCCCCCTGTCTCCAATGGCAGTCCCCCCTGTCTCCAATGGCAGTCCCCCCTGTCTCCAAAGGCGGTCCCCCCTGTCTCCAATGGCGGTCCCCCCTGTCTCCAATAGCGGTCACCTCTGTCTCCAACGGCGGTCCCCCCTGTTTCCAATGGTGGTCCCCTTTGTTTCCAAGCACATCCCCCACTACAGGGACCAGTCTGTCGCTTACAACGTCTGCAGGCGGAGGCCAGTGTGCACGTGGGGTTTAGTAGTGTGGACAGGCTTTGTCAACCTTCCCACCAAGGCCCGTTTCTGCAACAACCAGGGAACTCAAGCCATCCTGGTGCCCCCTGCAACTTCACAGGCACCGCCAGGAAGTCACTGCCAGCGTCGTGCCATGTGGACCATCTGTAGATCAGGGGCCCCCTCGGTCTAAGGGAGATTCCCCACTGATTGCAAATGGGTCAGAGGAGGCTGGTTCCCAGGGAACAACCCGTCAGAAGTCACTCTTGGTTTTCAGGACAGAAAAGGTCCATTGTCTCCTTCGTTTTCCTCCTTGGGGTTAATCCACTTCCTTTCTCCCCAGCAGGAAAACAAGTTCCCAGCTGGCATCCTCTGCTTCTTGTGATATTCTGCAGACAGTTCCAGATGTCCTGTTGACTTTCAGAATCCCAGAATCTGGCAGCAATGCAGGAGACCCGGGTTCTATCCCTCGGTCAGGAAGACTCTCTGGAGGAGGAAATGGCAACCCACTCCAGTATACTTGCTGGAGAATCCCATGGACAGAGGAGCCTGGTGGGCTATAGTCCGTGGGGTCACAAAGAGTCAGACATGGCTGAGTCACACACACACACACACACACACACACACATTTGAGGAAACAGACCAAGAGAGGACAAAGTATGTTGGATTAGAATGAGGTTCAAGTTCAGAATCACGTTTTGAATTAGGAGAGGCTGACATACTTTCATATAGTTTTGGAAAGTGAGACAATTTTGAGTTGTCTGTAGTGTTTCTTCATTTCAGAAATTAAAAGAGCGATCTTTAAACGTTTGAAAGACTCCTCGCGCTTCATCCAGGAGAAGCAGCCTCGGCTGAAGTGCCCAGCTGCGTCACTGCAGCTGCCGACGCCAGTCAGCCGTCTTTGGTCTGAGACCTGACTCTAGGTTTTGGCGGACACCTCTGAGTGCTTACGTCTCCGGTCCTAAGGGAACAGGTGGCTTCGAGGGGACTCCTGAGCAACAGGTGACGTGCTGGCGGCCCCTGGCGCAGGGGAGGGCACAGGGAGCCCACCTGGCTCTTCTTTCAGGGAGGCGAGGTCGATCGACTGCTGAGCTGTCTTGCCCACGAGAAGGAACGGACAAGCTACCCCCCCTTCCCCGGGCTCTCGTGTATCCCCTGCCGCCACCCTCATCAGCTCCCACGGCGCTATTTCTTTTTGTTTCATTCTTTTTAAAAAGGTCTTTGTTTCTGATCTTTGGGCCTAGCCATGTGGCATGTGAGACCTTAAGTCCCCAGGCAGGGGTCAAACTGGAGTCCCCTGCATTGGGAGTATAGGATCTCAACTGCTGGACCGCCAGGGAAGCCCCCGCAGCATGCTGAGGCGTGACTCGCTTCTCACCCTTCTTCCCCCAACTGGTCCCCACGTGCAGCCAGGGCTGCGCTGGGTTCAGTACAGGGACTGAATGTGTGTGTCATGCTTCTCAGGGCGGTTCTCACACAGACACCCTTTCTTCTTCCGGGCTTCCGTGCAACCTGCCCAGGCCTTGTTGCTCAGCCCTGCTGGGAGGAAAAGCAAACTGCAGACCGTCTGAGAGCTCTTCGAACCTCAGAGCTGAGCTGGATCAATAGACCACCCTGCCTCCCTCACAGCGTGGAAATGTATCGTGGGCACCCCTAAGCTCATCAGGGTCTTACGGCTTGTTGATTTCCCTCCATAAACTAGTTTTTTTTGACACCTGAGGGGGTGTTTGATGGCGACACCGTAGGGTTTGTGCAGAGGTCGAAGCACAAGGGGGTGAAGCAGGTCAGGGGGGCCAGAGTGGCCCTTGGGGAGCCGTCACATCAGCCCTTCCAGGATGAATGGGGAGGCTTTACAGGGGGCTCTGGGCCCCGGCCCAGCCATGCAGCGAGGGGGCTTTGGAGTGATGATCAGGACCGTCTTCTTGAAGAAGCCGTCCTGTGACCAACGCCAGGCATGCAGCCCAAATGCTGGACTTGAAGAACCAGTTTCTTTACAGGGATCAAGTGTTTTCAATTAATGAAAAAAGAATGTTTTCTCAGGTAATGAGGGAGGGAACTCACGTGAGCAAGACTGCTGTCATTGAGGATGACGTTGTGACAGGCACGGATGCCATCAGCTTCCTTGCACGTTTTCTACAGCGTGCATTATTGGCCCGAGACAAGAATCTGCTCCTCATATTTCAGGGATACCTGATCACTTTGTTTTCTCTCTGGAGCCCCCCAACCCCTCTCCCCCCG
>SJYH01005954.1:834582-865811 GCA_006408735.1 Sylvicapra grimmia
GGGTTTGGACGCATGCCTGCACTAGCCTGTCTGCGAATGCAGGAAACATAGGAGACTCGGGTTTGATCCCTGGGTCAGGAAGTTCCCCTGGAGGCGGGCATGGCAATCCACCCCAGTTTTCTTGCCTGGAGAATCCCATGGACAGAGGAGCCTGGCGGGCTACAGGCCGTAGGATCGCAGAGAATCCGACGCGACCGAGGCCTGGGGCACACGCTGTGCTCTTCTGGCGCGTGCCTTTGAGGGAGACTAAGAGCGGATTCTTGATTTGCGCAGGTGTGTGGTCTGGACGGGCGATGACCGAGTTTTCTTCTTCAACCCGACGATGCAGTTGTCTGTCTGGGAGAAGCCGATGGACTTGAGGAACCGCGGGGACCTCAACAGGATCATCGAAGACCCTCCTCACAAGCGCAAACTGGAGGCGGCAGCAAGTAACTAAGACGGGCGGGCCCTGGGCACCCACCTATAGGAGAGTCTAGCCTATACATCCCTGAGCGTACAAGTCTCCCGGTTATGCTGGCAGTTGATTCTGAAGGTCTCGTGGTCCCTGTTTCAGAATTTAGTCATTAAGTTTTTATGGCACTTTCTGCAGAATCTTTGATCCTTCCACAGGATCGGTTCTGGCTTTCTCTTTGCGTCACGTAAAGTTACAAACCCAGAGAAGGTTATCCTTCAGCCACTGGGAGCTTCCTTTCCAGTTCAGGTATTAGCCTGCATTTAACCGTCTCTCTTGCTTTNGCGTCACGTAAAGTTACAAACCCAGAGAAGGTTATCCTTCAGCCACTGGGAGCTTCCTTTCCAGTTCAGGTATTAGCCTGCATTTAACCGTCTCTCTTGCTTTTAAAAAGCTGTTTTCTATTATCAAATTAACGGGTTTGGGTTAAGTTTTCTGGAAAATGCAAAGCAGTCTCCCTTTGTAAGCTCATCCATGGTGATCCCTTAGATGTGCTAGTTTTGTGCTGGCCAAAATCTTGGCCTTCTCTTCCCACCGGAGGCAAATGAAAAATACAGAGAGTTTGGAGGAAATACAAAGGTGGCTTTAATTCTCACCGGGCTGAGAGGGGAAGACAGCAGGCTCATGCCTCCAGAACTGCGTCCCCCCTCCACGGGGAATCCTGTTCAGCCTCTCAGCCGTGTCCAGCTCTTTGTGAGCCCGTGGACTGCAGGGCGCCAGGCTTCCCTATCTTTCACTATCTCCCGGAGCTTGCTCAAACTCATGTCCATTGAGTTGGTGATGCCACCCACCCATCTCATCCTCTGTCACCCCTTCTCCTCCTGCTCTCAATCTTTCCCAGGATCAGTCTTTTCCAGTGAATCAGCCCTTTGCATCATGAGGAGTCTAGGGGCTTATCTAAGAGGAGGGCTCACAGTCAGGAGTCAGTGATGACGAACAAAGCTGATAGGATCTTGATCTCCTCCTCCTGTATTGTCTCAAAGACAGTCACAGGCTGGTGCCAGCAACCCAGCAACCGCGTCTGTCAGTTCCGGGGCGCCGCAGCCTTCTTTCTGATGAGTAACTGCACGGGGAAGGGTGTCGTGAGGGTAAACACCAGATACAGGATGCGTTTAGTGTGGAGTCAAAGGAAACAGGTGTGAAGTGTAGCCTCTGCAGAGTGAAGGGCAGAAAAGCAAACTTGGTTATAGACGTGTAGAGTTNTCCGGGGCGCCGCAGCCTTCTTTCTGATGAGTAACTGCACGGGGAAGGGTGTCGTGAGGGTAAACACCAGATACAGGATGCGTTTAGTGTGGAGTCAAAGGAAACAGGTGTGAAGTGTAGCCTCTGCAGAGTGAAGGGCAGAAAAGCAAACTTGGTTATAGACGTGTAGAGTTAGAAGCAGTTAAAGTAAAAAAAATAATAATAACTAGTAATGTTCAGGCCTACTCACTGTTCTCTTTATCTTCTTTATCCTTAGGAAAAGTGAAAGTCTTTAAGTCCTGTCCGACTCTTTGCAACTCCATGGACTGTAGCCTGTCAGGCTCCTCTGTCCATGAAATTTTCCAGACAAGAATACTGGAGTTAGTATTCTATTCTCTTCTCCAGGGGACCTTCCCAACCCAGGATCGAGCCCAGGTCTCCCGCATTGCAGCCGGTTCTTTAGTCTGAGTCACAAGGGAAGTTAAAGAAAAAAAAAAACTCATGCCGTTTTTTTCCTTTTTACTGCAACAGTTTGCTGTTTTTTCCCCGTCATTTGGTTTTTGCTCCAGATGTTGTATAACTGCCCCTTGAGACTACATGCCATATCAGCCCTGGGATTTCTTTGGAGGGAATGATGCTGAGGCTGAAACTCCAGTACTTTGGCCACCTCATGCAAAGAGTTGACTCATTGGAAAAGACTCTGATGCTGAGAGGGATTGGGGGCAGGAGGAGAAGGGGACGACAGAGGATGAGATGGCTGGATGGCATCACTGACTCGATGGACGCGAGTCTGGGTGAACTCCGGGAGTTGGTGATAGGCAGGGAGGCCTGGCGTGCTGCGATTTATGGGGTCACAGAGTCGGACATGACTGAGCGACTGAACTGACCTGAACTGANGGGAGTTGGTGATAGACAGGGAGGCCTGGCGTGCTGCAATTCATGGGGTCACAGAGTCGGACATGACTGAGCAACTGAACTGACCTGAACTGAGCTGAACCTTCTCCATCATGCACCCATTCCAGAGCTTTGTAGGAAGTCCATCCACTCTTTGTTTGAAGGATGCTTGAATTCACCTAAAGTGCATGTGGAGAAGGGGAAAGATCCTTCCCAGCTGCAGAGGAATCCAGTGCGGGGCAGAGAGATTGCTGTTCGGAAGCTGCCCCAGCAAATCTCGTTTTCCCGAGAGCCAGAGCAGAACACTTTCATGTATTCAGAAAGGATCCGCCGATTAGGTCTTATTCATTTCTTATCAGCTGTGTTGGGAAAGGTGCACTCCCTGAGCACGTGGGTTGACATAGTCTTGGCTTCACTGAGATCTAGAGATCGGGGCTTTCCCTGGCTGACCCGCAGAGCTTGGCTGAAAGGCCAGGAAATGGAATCTTGACCCCGGGAGTGAGTGTTTGCTTTAGCTTTGGAGTGGTTTTTGAGTATTTTTGAGTCCATCTCAAGTGCCGCTAACACAGATAACAGAGATCAGCCTACACTTTTAGCTGGATCCAGAAGCATTTGAATGGAACTTTAGGAGAAAGTGTCTTAAAAGCTTCCTCAACATTTTGATCAGTGCTAAGGCACATGGACAGATTGCCCTTGCAAAGGTGGCAGCAGTCTGCTAAGATGGAGTGATTGATAACGATAACACTGTCAACTGAAAAAGTACACCCCACCTACACGTTGAGAGTTAAGTCTTATTCGGCAGAAATTTTTAGGACTTCAAGCCCAGGAGACAGCATCTCAAGTGACCTTGAGAGAACTGTTCTGAGCAAGCCAGGAGAGGAACCAGGTTACATAGACATTTTATAGCAAAGGTCAGGTAGTCTGAACACCCAAAGATTATTGTTAGCTAAAGAAAACCAGATATCCCAAAGTAAGGAATTCAGTGCCTTTCCATGTATGGGAGAGTGCAAGAGTGTGGGCGCGGTGACATCGTTCCTTCCACATGCATCTCAGCTTGTCTGGGGCCAGAGCCCTGCATGTCCACACCCTGAGTTCCCCGGGGCTCACCGCGGGCAGCGGCTGCACACCCTGAGTTCCCCGGGGCTCACCGTGGGTAGCGGCTGTAGTCTGCCGGCTGCTCGGTCCTGGGTGTTCTCCCTCCGAGTGCCCTCAGGGCTCACCGGCTCACGCTGGAGGGCTGCGGTCCCCGTGACAGCGGCGTCCTCGGTTACTGGCGCGGCAGGGAGTGCTCCGTTCCTCAGTACATTCCCCTCTCTTAAGATAATGAGTGCACCCCTCCAGAGCATCAGCTCGAACCAGCTGATTCTGAGAAGGGAATGTTCTAGGTGGAGATCTCAGTCTGCAACACAAGCTGTTCTCAGGGACAGCGAGAACTGGGCTGTGACGTCGCTCCCTCCTTTGACTGAGGCATCCGTTATCTGAAACGATGCTTTGAGCGCTGAATGAAGGCTTGAACCAAAACCCCTCACACACAGACACCCGGCTTCCAGCGTCCTCACTTGGGGACAGGAGAGACCTCACCACCTGTGGGGCTGGTGTCCCGAGACCTGCCAACCCCCGGAGGACATTCAGGTGCAGGTTGTCAGAGGATACTTATTTGCAAACAGTAGAGGCCGTCTCCTCGCTCCTTCCTGCAGCTTGCATTCTCAGAGATAATTGGGTGCTGTTTCTTTTTTTCCCCAAGGCCTGGCAGGGATGAGAAAGGATGGAACTCATTAGCAGTCAGGACAAAGCTGGTCACCTGTTTTTCTGCTCTGGACCAAATTGAGCCAGGGCTACGAGAGCAGAGAGGGGTGAGCAGGGTCCTCCCCCACCCCAAGTCCTCTGCCCTTTCCAGGCTTCTGAGGTGGAGGACAGTGTTAGAAGATTAAGAAGCATGTTAGAAAAGTGAAGAGTTTATTTGAGCAAAAATCGATTTCGATCCCGAAGGCCCAAACCGGAAGTGGTTGGAGCCTGGGAAGGCTGGCCTGGTGCAGGCTCAGAGGCAGAGCGGGGGAATCAGCTGCCGGGCACCAGGGAGGCCCACCTCCTGCCCAGCTGGCCCTCCTCAGTGTGCCCACTGACCGGCGACCCTGAGGCTTTTACTGGCTCAGATGTCTGTCCAGTGGCCTCCTTATATAATTAATTACAACAAGGACCTGAATTATCTGGGTCATAGATCAGGGCTCCATTTCACGCTGCTGGCCTGAATCTCATTTTGCACTTAAAAGGTGGAGAATGGAGCCTTAAGTCTAACAAACAGAACTGGAAATACCCGATTCTTGGAGGCGTAACATAGCAAGGCATTTTTCTGCCACCATTGTAATCTTCCAACACTGTCCTCACCTCAGAAGCCTGGAAAGGGCAGAGGACTCGGGGTGGGGGAGGACCCTGCTCACCCCTCTCTGCTCTCGTAGCCCTGGCTCAATTTGGACCAGAGCAGAAAAACAGGTGACCAGCTGTGTCCTGAACCCCTCTATCCAGATAGATGTGTGATTATAAATTTACAAGCAGCTACAAAATGACCTTTAACCTTACTTACTCTTAATTAAAAGAGGAAGAGCTGCCTTAAGCAGTTTTAAAGTCTTTAACCTGCATCTTAAAAGACATGCAAATGACCTCAATTCTCAACTTCCGGTTGCACAGCAGGAATTGACATTTAAATGGATAACTTCTAATTTCCTAAGATCTACTCACTGAAATTATTCTGTTTGTAGCAAAACAGGACAGGGAGTATTTCTGGAAGACTAATTAGTAACGAGCAGGCAGAGTTGCTGACCTCAGGCCACGAGCAAGGTGCATTTTTCCCTGGCTGATCACCGGGCATGACTCATCTCACGTTCTGACCCTAATTATTATAAGAACCACCTCTAGGGAAGATTGTTCTTGGTATAGAATTTTGTTTTTCACGTTGTGTTGGACTATGAGTCATTATAGATTTAAATATTGAAATCTGTTTCTTGTCTGAAGTGGAACCATTAAGCATTCCAATTGATATTCATTATTTTTCAAGAGGCAAGTAGAATGTGACAAAATACTTCCTTGGTGGCTCAGCTGGTAAAGAATCCACCTGCAGTGTCGGAGACCTGGGTTCAATCCCTGGGTTGGGAAGATCCCCTGGAGAACGGAACGGCCACCTCCTCCAGCACTCTGGCCTGGAGAACTCCATGGACTGTATAGTCCATAGGATTGCAAAGAGTCAGACATGACTGAGTGACTTCCACTTTCACACTTTCACTTTCTGCCACATTTAACTACAGTAGGTCTGGAGGGGTGTGTGTGTGTGGGTGTGTTTTGTGTGTATACTGGGAATATCAGCGTGGAAGGAGGAGTTAATATTGTCAGGCAACTATGGGAAAAGGGTGCAGAACTGCCGGAAGGGCTAAGCCCTTCAACAGATAAGAAAAGGCCCCCTTTCCTCCATTCTGTTTTCCTTGCTGAGAGGTCTAGCTGAAGGCCTGAGTTATTTCCCAGTCATCCCACAGTGCATCCAGACTTTCGCGGCTCTAGCAGACAGGCTGCTAGTTGGGAATAATGCCTGCTGAGCTGTGACGTGAGGAGCAGCAGGCTTCCCCCGGGGCCGCTCCATGTCCTGACGTTCGGGGCTGCTCCCGGCTCTTCCTTGGTGAGGAGGCCCCACTCACGTTTGTTTTCCCACCAGCTTCAGCATTTCTCAAATCTCTTAGAGGCTCAGTTCTGCCACCTGCGTTTACCTGCAGCACCCAAGACCTCTCTTCAGGGCAGTGGGTAGTGGAGGCTGAAGTGAAGTGAAAAGTCATGAGATACGTTTTATTCGGGGACCTCCCTGAGGACTGTAGCCAGGGAGAGAGGCTCTCAGATCACTCTGAGGAGCTGCTCCCAAAGGTGTTGACTTAAAAAAGATTTTAAAAAAGGGCAGTGTGAGAGTGGTGAGTCAAGTGTTATTTGGGTGGAGTGAGCCCGGGAGACAGCATCTCGGATAGCTAGCTCGGAGAGGCAGCTCCGAAGAGCCAGTACATATGTGACTGTGGTGAAGGGGGAGTCCCTACAATCAGGCACGTGTTTTTGCAGATTTCTGCTAGTCTCAGGAGGGTTACTGCTAGTCACGAGCGGCAGTCCTCACCATGAGGATTTTAGTGCTTATATAGCTATGAGCAGGTACAGAACTGGGCTCATAAAATCAGCTCCTGAAAGTATCTAGCTACCTGAACACCTGTCCAGCCAGTTTCTCCAGAG
This sequence comes from Sylvicapra grimmia, assembly GCA_006408735.1. Classification (NCBI taxonomy): domain Eukaryota; kingdom Metazoa; phylum Chordata; class Mammalia; order Artiodactyla; family Bovidae; genus Sylvicapra; species Sylvicapra grimmia. The sequence continues at coordinate 841,364 of SJYH01005954.1, forward strand.
CACAGAGGGCCTTGCTCCTGCTCTCCACCCTGAGCTCCTTCCAGGGGGCGTTGAGGATCGGCAGCTGCAGCAGCGCCTGATGTAAGCCTTGTAGAGGTGGACGGCAGGTGCCAGTTTGTGGGTGACTGATGTAAGGGAGGAGGTGGTGGTGGTTTAGTCGCTAAGTCGTGTCAACTCTTGCGACCCCAGGGACTGTAGCCAGCCAGGCTCCTCTGTCCACGGGATTCTTCAGGCAAGAATACTGGAGTGGGTTGCCATTTCCTTCTCCAGAGATAAGGGAGGAGCCAGGATATGCAGGGGTTTTTGCTGAGAAAAAAAAAGATTTAATTGAACCCAAAAGACAACAGCTAATCACAAAAACCAGACAACTCAAGTAAACGATTGTAGCCCTTGTCTGTGTGTGGGAAGGTGCAAGAGTCGAACTCAGCGACATCACTCCTGAGGCGCGGGCCTTCGCTGTCTAGGCGCAGTGCCCGGCTTTTCTCCGTCCTGAAGTCCCCCCAAGGCTCAGCGTCAGGGCTGTGACTGATGCCTTGCTAGCAGGCAGCGTTCTTTGTGTACTGAAATGGCAGGTGACCTCTTTTGGTCCACAGTAGACATTTTCCTGCCTTCTGGCCCCTGCTGCCTCATCACCTGCCCCATTCAGGATGGGGATCCTGTTCCTTCTGCTGGGAGTTTGGTGCAGTCTGTAGTATGTACCAGAGGGTGATCAGATAAAATGCCTGTGAGTCTGTCCTCTAGGGTGGGGCGGCAGACAAGGCGGATGACGATCTCCCAGCCTCTCTCCCCTGCCTTCTGTCTCCCGTGGGCACCTCCCAGAGGCTAAGGAGGACAGGGTGCTGCTGTGGGGTGGGGTGGGGGGCTTGCATAGGCAGAAGGCGGAGGGCGCCCTGGGGGGAAAGGGACCTCTTGGTTCCTCCATGCCTGCCACCGCCCCAGGAGCTGGGCCCCATCCGTATCGGCCCCTGTTGCAGCTGTAACAGACGATCGCAAGTTTAGTAGCTTAAACCAACACCAACTTGCTGCTTTCCAGCCCCGGAGGTCAGAAGCCCAGCTGAAGTCTCCCTGGTGGGTCTGAGCTGCTTCTTTTTGGGAGCTCTAGGGCAGAACTCACTTCCTGTGTCTTCCAGTCCAAGTGGCATCTGGTTTCTGGGGCCCCGGGGCTGGTTAGGAGCCTTCCTCACTGCCATGCAACCTAAGGTATTCACAGTGGCTCAGCTGGTAAAGAAGCCGCCTGCAACGCGGGAGACCTGGGTTCGATTCCTGGGTCAGGAAGATCCGCTGGAGATGGGATAGGCTACCCACTCCAGTATTCTTGAGCTTCCCTTGTGGCTCAGCTGGTAAAGAATCCACCTGCTACGTGGGAGACCTGGGTTTGATCCCTGGGTTGGGAAGATCCCCTGGAGGAGGGAAAGGCTCCCCACTCCAGTATTCTGGCCCAGAGAATTCCATGGGCTGTACAGTCCCTGGGGTCACAAACAGTCGGACACGACTGAGCGCCTCTCGCCCTCACTTTCTTTCCCAGGCGTTGGGTGTGGGCCTCTTTGGAGGCCACTGCTCTGCAATCCTCTGTCTTTATACCTGCTTTGACAATAGAGGGAATGAAAGAAAGCAGATCAGCTGGCCGCTCAAGACCGCCCTTCTGTCGAGTGGGGGCCAGGGGTTTGCACCTTGGAGGCTCTGACCCCAGATCCAAGGAGGGCCAGCCTGGCCAGGCATCTTATGAGCATTAGATTAAAAGGGGCTCTGGGAAGCATCTTGCTTCCTGCTTGACACAGGAAAGCTGGGTGCGGGGAGCCAGGCACTTCCACCCTGCTTTGTCCCGACCCATGGTAGGCTTGGCAGGATGCCACTTGGCTTCAGTTGCTCTGTAAACATTTCAGCCGCTTATACTCAAGGCAGATGTGCACTGATGATGACTTTCATTTCACCAAGAAGGGCGTGAGACCACGCCTGTGAGTAGAGACAGCTGCGGCCTGTGAAAGGGTTGCTTCCTCTAGCACTGTTTGCCCAGGAACAACGCATCGCTCTCCACGCCACAGGGGGCCAGGGGGCCGGTGCTCGGCCAGACCCGGGACCGCTGACAACGCAGATGCTGGTTGTTTCCCAGAGTCAAGGATGAGCATCGCCGCTCATCCACAGGGACTCTGGCGGGTGAGAGGGGCTCTCCCCACGCAGGTCACCTGGCCCCTCTTTGGGAGGAACCCCAGCCATCACCTGCCCTGTGTTCCATCCACACCTTGACACCAGCTGGTGGCCCCGCCCGTGCCTCCCCTGCCCAAAGAATGAACCAGGCTTCTTGTTTTGTTAACGCCATTATCAGATTGGCACCCACTCCGATCAGTCCTTGTAACAGGACCCAGCGTAAAGCAGGTGAGTGTAGACAGGCCATCCCTGCAGAGAATCCCTCACTGACAGAATTTACCAGGTACCCTGTGATGCAGAGATGGGCACAATAAAGGAGAGAAACGGCCCCACGGGAGCAGAAGAGATTAAGAAAAGGGGGCAAGAGCACCCAGAAGAGCTGTGCAAAAAAGATCTTCACGCCCCAGACGACCACGATGGTGGGATCACTCACCTAGAGCCAGACATCCTGGAACGTGAAGTCAAGGGGGCCTCAGGAAACATCACTATGAACAAAGCTAGTGGAGGTGATGGAAGTCCAGTTGAGCTATTTCAAATCCTGAAAGATGATGCTGTGAAAGTGCTGCACTCAATATGCCAACAAATTTGGAAAACTCAGTAGTGGCCACAGGACTGGAAAAGGTCAATTTTCATTCCAATCCCAAAGAAAGTCAATGCCAAAGAATGCTCAAACTACTGCACAATTGCACTCATCTTACACGCTAGCAAAGTAATGCTCAAAATTCTCCAAGCCAGGTGTCAACATTTGGTAAACTGTGACCATCCAGATGTTCAAGATGGATTTAGAAAAGGCAGAGGAACCAGAAATCAAATTGCCAACATCTGTTGGATCATTGAAAAAGCAAGAGGGTTCCAGAAAAACATCTATTTCTGCTTTATTGACTGTGCCAAAGTCTTTGACTGTGTGGATCACAATAAACTGTGGAAAATTCTTCAAGAGATGGGAATACCAGACTACCTGATATGCCTCCTGAGAAATCTGTTTGCAGGTCAGGAAGCAACAGTTAGAACTGGACATGGAACAACAGACTGGTTCCAAACAGGGAAAGGAGTACATCAAGGCTATATATTGTCACCCTGCTTATTTAACTTATATGCAGAATACATCATGAGAAATGCTGGACTAGATGAAGCACAAGCTGGAATCAAGATTACCAGGAGAAACATCAATAACCTCAGATATGTAGGTGACACCATCCTCATGGCAGAAAGTGAAGAACCAAAGAGCCTCTTGATGAAAGTGAAGGAGGAGAGTGAAAAAGTTGGCTTAAAGCTCAACATTCGGAAAACTAAAATCATGGCATATGGTCCCATTACTTCATGGCAAATAGATAGAGAAACAGTGGAAACAGTGACAGACTTTATTTTGGGGGGCTCCAAATTCACTGCAGATGGTGACTGCAGCCATGAAATTAAAAGATGCTTGCTCCTTGGAAGAAAAGTTATGACCAACCTAGACAGCTTATTAAAAAGCAGAGACATTACTTTGCCAACAAAGGTACATCTAGTCAAAGCTTTGGCTTTTCCAGTAGTCATGTATGGATGTGAGAGGTGGACTATAAAGAAAGCTGAGCGCTGAAGAACTGATGCTTTTGAACTGTGGTGTTGGAGAAGACTCTTGAAAGTTCCTTGGACTGCAAAGAGATCCAACCAGTCAATCTTAAAGGAAATCAACCCTCAATATTCATTGGAAGGACTGATGCTGAAGCTGGAGTTGCAACACTTTGGCCACCTGATGTGAAGAATTGACTCATTTGAAAAGACCCTGATGCTGGAAAAGATTGAGGGCAGGAGGAGAAGGGGGTGACAGAGGATGCGATGGTTGGATGGCATCACTGACTCGATGGACATGAGTCTGAGTAAGCTCTGGGAGTTGGTGATGGACAGGGAGGCCTGGAGTGCTGCAGTCCATGGGGTCGCAAAGAGTCGGACACGCTAAGGGACTGAACCGAACTGAACTGTGAGGCGGAGGAAGGTTCCAGAGCCCGGCGTGCAGGCCCCACGGGGATCCGTAACGCTCTGTAATGATGCTTTGTAAACCATCGCCTTCAGGTGGCTGGATGGGCAGGGCCAAGGCTTGTTGAGGTTTCTAGATGCCCCTGAATCAGTGCCGATAAAGGGGTTATGTCCTGTCTCTGCCTTCAAGGCCCAGGATGTAGGAGAGATCGGAATAGCACTTCTCAAAGCAGTTTGCCTCAGAAACTAGTGCTTCACGCTTCCCTGCTCACCTGGCCCTGGATGAGGGCAGCCGTTGTAAAGGAATGGGAGACATGTTTCTTGCAGGCTGAGAAGACCTCTGACTACCTGCTATCCTGTACACACACACCTTTCCAAAAATGGACGTATCCTTCCTTGCCGGTTAAATGCACAAAACAGTGCATTGTGAAGGTAGGTAGACGTCTGTGGGCATGCGTGGTTTTAATAGAATGGCTGAGGCGCTGGCCTACTCCACTCTCTGCTTCTCGTCACTGTGGGCATCTTTTTGGCAGCCCCTGGTATTCCGAGGGCTTCCCAGTTTGCAGCAGTGGTAAGGAAATCTGTCTGTAATGCAAGAGACCCTGTTCACTCCCTGGGCTGAGAAGATGCCTGGAGGAGGGCAAGGCAACCCACTCCAGTACTCTTGCCCAGAGAACCCCATGGGCAGAGGAGCCTGGTGGGCTACAGCCTGTGGGGTCGCAGAGTCAGACACGGCTGAAGCGGCTGAGCGCGTGTGCATGCACGGGTTCCGAGCCCTTCCCTTCGCGCCCGTGCCCGCCTGGACTGGACTCGGGCGTCCCCACCAGGCCTTTCCAGCGGGCGGCCTGCCAGGGCACTGGTTTTCCATGCACCCACAGAATACTGGTGAGAATACCTTCGTACACGTCTTGATCTTAGGAGCATTTGTGAGTACTTCCACTGCATAAATCCATATTCCTGGAGTTATCAGTGCGAAAGGCGCATGCATTTTACATTGTGACGGGTATTGTTAAACCTTCCTCCAAAAAGACGGACCAGTTCACGCGCCCGCGAAGAGATTCCGCTACTCTCGTGAGCCCTGCAGAGCATCCAGCCTTAAGCTTTAAACCATTCATCATGTCTGATGGCATTTCCGTAATTATGTGAGAAATTCAACCTCTCGACTGGTTGGTTGGCCGTTTCTTTTGTTGTGCGTTCGTGTGAAGTGTGTTGTCTTTGTCATTGAATTCTGTGACTGGGGGGCCGTAGGCGGGTGTGTGGGGAGAGAGCGTGGGTGAGAAGGAGCCAGCCCCTCCCCGCCTGCTAGCTTTGCTCTCGCGAAGGTCTTTCTCTAGACCCCTGGTTCTCAATAGGGCCGGGGGCTGGGGCGCTCTGTTCCCTGGGGGGAGTTTGGGTGGTTTCTGGAGACTTGTGGTTGTCAGTACTGGCAGGGACACCAGGCATCCGGGGGTGGAGACCAGGGATGCCACTCAGCACCCTGCGGTGCACAGCCCTCCCTGTCATCCAGCCCGCGCGTCCCTGGTGCCAGGGCTTGGGGGGTTCTGCTTTGGGCTCAGGCTCCCGCCAGGGGAGGCTCCTGGGTCCCCTGACTGTGCCATGCTGGGCAGGTCAGGGTCTGGCGTGGACGGGCCGTTGGCGGGAAGAGGCCACCAGGACCCAGAGCCTGGGTGGACTGGCTTTCTGGGCGCCTCTAGGGCGTGACCCACGCCTCTTCTGGTCTCGCTTCAGCCCCGCACCGGGCACTGAGAGCCAGCCGGAGGGTAGGTGGGGCCGGAGCTGGAGGCGTTATTGGGATTGCAGTCCGCGCGCGTGGAGAACTGTCGGGTTTTATGAAAGAAAAGCAGTGGAGGGCTTCTCCGTCAAGGATGCTCATGTTTTCCCCGTAAACGACACATTCATCACAGGTTACAGAACCTCCTCAGGAAGGGCGTGGGTTCAAGCCTCTCAGTGGGGGCGGTGGCCCAGCCCTGCCCCTGGGCCCGCCGGGGACGAGCTTCCGAGAAAGCCGCTTCCTGGGACGACAGACGCAGAATGAAAAGCAGGCGAGCTGGCAGTTGTGATGCCAGGGAGCGTCCGGGCATCGCTCAGCCTGTCAGGACCGAAATAATAACGCTCTGGAACCATCTTTATACTCATTTTTTCTCTTTCCTTTCGGAGACAAATATGAAACACCCAAGCACCTTTTTACTTTTTCATTCCAAAAGCTCATCAAACATTTACAGGGCCAGCCTCTTCAAGGTGTAACGAGGGGACCTGACTTCAAAATCAATCTGGCTCTTGGAAGGCAGACACAGAGCAGCGGTCCGCAGGCTGTGTGCAGAGAACCCAGGTCCTCTCCTGCAGGAGTCAGAGGGGGAGCCTGGGTCTGCGGTTCAAGCCCAGGGACGCGGAGGCAGCTTAGACAGAAGGGCCGGTCCAGGCCCGCGTCCTGTGAGGGGCGGGGTCAGGTGGACACCCCCCCTCACCCAGCCTTCTGGAGGGTCTGAGAGCCTCTCCGTGGCCTGCAGCTGGAGGTGACTTTTCTGTGCACAAAAGCGGCACAGATTTCTCTCCTGCTGAAGTACNGGAGCCTGGGTCTGCGGTTCAAGCCCAGGGACGCGGAGGCAGCTTAGACAGAAGGGCCGGTCCAGGCCCGCGTCCTGTGAGGGGCGGGGTCAGGTGGACACCCCCCCTCACCCAGCCTTCTGGAGGGTCTGAGAGCCTCTCCGTGGCCTGCAGCTGGAGGTGACTTTTCTGTGCACAAAAGCGGCACAGATTTCTCTCCTGCTGAAGTACAGAAGGAGTGCGCCCGCTAGTACAGTTATAGGACGGAGGCCCAGCTTTGAGGGAAACCCACTAGCATAGTTATTAAAGTTACAGGACTGAGGTCCGGCTTTAAGGGAAACCCCTTAGCATAGTTATTAAAGTTACAGGACTGAGGTCCAGCTTTAAGGGAAACCCCTTAGCATAGTTATTAAAGTTACAGGACTGAGGTCCAGCTTTAAGGGAAACCCACTAGCATAGTTATTAAAGTTACAGGACTGAGGCCCATCTTTAAGGGAAACCCCCTAGGTTAGTTATTAAAGTTACGGGACTGAGGTCCATCTTTAAGGGAAACCCACTAGCATGGTTATAGGACAGAGGTCCAGCTTTAAGAGAAGCCCGCTAGCGTAGCTATAGGACTGAGGTCCATCTTTAATGGGAATCTGTTTTCCCAGTTTCAAGCTGAGCCTGCTGGAAGTGATGGTTCCTGGTAGCCTGCCAAAGCCGCGAGCTCCGTATTGACTGTACGAACTTGACTTTCTTTCAGCCGAGCCCAGCGATGGATCAAGCTCCGAAGACGGCAGGGAAGACCCAGACGTGAAAACCAAGAGGAATCGGTAGGTGACTACGTCCTTGCCTGTGCGTCTTTCCTTGAGAAAGAAGAGGATCATTTTGACTCTGTTGACTGAGCCAGGAATGGGTCCAACCCCAAGCAGAGGGCGGGGGATCCCAGCCACTCTGGGGGCCCTGGGTCTACTCTGGACGGCGCCTCCCTCCGCGGCCTCCCTGGGCCCATGCTCAGCCCTGGCCTTGCTTCCGGGGCCCTGAGGAGTGGACAGAGCAATCTAGGTGCCGTGTGGGGCTGTGTGCTGGGTGAGGGGTGGGCCAGGGGTCCTGCAGCTCTAGGTCAGAGGTGCGGCTCTGTGGCTTGCTGGCTTTGAGACTTTGGGCAGAGTAACTCCACCAGGTCTCCATTCAGTAACTCCATTCAGGCTGATTCTCAACTCAAATCAGACGTGTCATCAGTGAAGCGGCTGATGATGCCTGGGTGAGGACCGATGACTTTCAGTGGCGCCGGAACACGTTCTCCGCCCAAGTTTGCTTGTTGCTTCCTGTTGCAGGCGCAGCAGAGAAGGGAGGAGGTGGGCCTCCCCTCAAGCCGGGGGTCGCTGATCCCGCTTTGGCCCTCCCGCTTTGGCCCTCCCGCTTTGGCCCTCCCGGAAAGCCGGTCCATGGCCCTTCCTTACTCACTTCCAGGCAAAGGGGTAAAATTCCAGGTCTGTGAGTCTGAGTTCCTGGAAGGGCCAGTGGATGAAAGGCACGGGGCAGGGAGGATGAGGGGGGTCGAAAGGGTCCTGCAAGACCACTTCTTGGGCAGCTGTGGTGCCGATGAGCCCACGGAATGGTCTGCATCCTGTCCAGCGGCACGTCCAGTCCTGTCCCAGGGGTCCAAGCGCCCGCTCCCGTTGGGGACACCCCAGGCCAGCGGCAGGAATCCCAGAGCAGCTGCCAGGGTGTTGGCACTTGTGTCTTCTCTTTTAAAATGTGCCCCAGTTGAGGTAAGACTCGCAGCAACATGCGTGCACAGCAATGAGGGGAGATGCGATCTCACCCGGAGGCGGTGCCTGTTCTCAGTTCCTCTGTCCTTGCCCTGTGGTTTCCTGGGGAAGGACAGTGGGAGAGGGGATCAGAGAGGACACCCCTGCTGGGGAGGAGGCTGGCAGCCTGGGGTCAGAGCTGGACTCTGATGGCGGCCTGAGTAGCCACAGACCTCCGCACCCGGGGCTTCCCCGGGAGCTCAGTGGAAAGAAACTGCCTGTCAGAGACAGACGCGGGTTCAATCCCCGGGTCAGGAAGATCCCCTGGAGAAGGAAGCAGCAACCCGCCCAGTCTTCTTGCCTGGAGAACCCCCTGGACGAGGAGCCTGGGGGCTACAGTCCATGGGGTGGCAGCGTTGGACGCGACTAGGTGGCCAAACAGCAAAGGGCGCCTGTGCCTCGTGTTGCCATGTCTGTGGCCTTCCCCACCGGCACCCTCACAAAGCGATCTTGCTGACCAGGTGCAGGTTTAGCGTCACTCTACCTGATGCCAAGCAGACGCCACGGAAGCTTCTGAGGGCAGTCCAGGGCAGGGGAAGCAGTGTCCTGCCCCGGTCCGGGGGGCAGCCCGGGGGGGAGGCAGGGCCTCCCTCTCCAGCTGCCGGAGATTTGGGGCAGCAGCTTGGCTGGACTCTGCGGCGCTGGGGCAGGGCTGACCCCAGCCTCCCCTCAGGCCTCTGTGTGCTTGCGCCCCCAGGCCCTGCCCTTACACAGTCACTTTAGGGCTGAGGGAGGCCATGGAGGGTGCACTCGAGCACCTTCGCTGACGTCAGGGCTCCGGGGCAGGGATCAGGCTGTGGTCGCTTTATTGCTGTGCTCAGACCCTGCAGCAGCTGAGGCAGCCTCTGCGATCATGAATAAATGCGTATAATTTTAAAAACAAGACAAGCTTCCTGAGGCACAAGAGAAATAGCAATCTAGCCGGTACGGGATAAACGTTCGCAGGAGGGAGGGCTCACTGAGCCGCAGGGGACCAGGCAGTCCTCCCACATCGCCCAGTTCTCTCCATTTGTATCATTTGGGACTGGCCCCAGATTCTGCACACTCGGCTTTTAAACAGCGTCAAAGCGATCATCCCGGTTTTCACCGTCGCAGTGACTTCTTCCATGGCTGAGCGCTGACTCTGACCATCACAAGTGTTTTCCTGGAGTTTTGGCCACCGTGGGTCTCCTAGCCCGCTAGGCCCACAGGTTCCATGTGTGAGGGCCCCGCCCAGACACCCGGCTCCCTCCGCAGTCCAGGGCTCACTCCCCAGGTCACTCTGCTCTGTTCTGCCTCTGAGATTCGGGAGGAAAAGGCTTCAGTGGATGTTCGGAGCTGGACTCAGGATCTGGAATGTTCTGAGAGTCCTGATCCTTCACTTCTGGGCCGCTTAAACAAACTGCGCTCACTCTGGGGGACGTCTCGCCCTTGTGGGGCTTTTCCCGAAGCTCCCTCCCCACCGGGCCTGCTCCCTGGCTCAGAGATCTTGTCACCCTGCGGGCTGACACCGGCATCGTCTTGCCCTCTTTGTCCCTTTGGGGAAGGTCATTGCCAGTACGCCCAAGGACTCCTCAAGCGTCTATCTGCTTTTGTGCATTTTTATTTAGTAGATGCTGGCCTAACTAGTAAGAAGCCAGGCTCCAGAGAACCTGCCGGAATCAGTCCATTTGACCTTCCCTTTTGTGTGTGTCATGTAATTTATCTCATCAAAAAGCACGTAAATGCTTCTGCCAAGTGTGGCTCCAGCTGCCACATCCTGGCCTCTAAAGTACGAGGCAGGTTTTGAACGCTGCTGCTTGCTCCCTGCATCCTTTGTACATCCTGGCCTCGTTCATATACATTTTGGACATCCTTATGCAAATGGGATTAAATCAGCTGTGTCTATAATTCAGATCCAAATGATACTTTCCCTAACATTCCCTGGGAAGAGAAATATGTCACAGTGACAAGCTTTCAAATTACCCAAATATTTTCAGCTGCCGGTGAGTGCCGTTTCAGACGGCTTGTTATTTACTGTTTAATGGGATGTGTTTGTGATGCACAATTGTGCGCCTTCCCTGGGACCGGAAAATTGATTGTTTGCATCTCCCCTTTGTGTGCAGTGCCCCGGAGGTTCTGCTGGTTTCCCACGTGAAGGTTTTTTTATAGTTCAGACCTGCTTTTCAAACGCACTATTTAAAGAACTGAGAATTTATTTCAAATAATTGAGTTGAATTATTTGAAGGATTCAGCAAAAGTATGTCATTTGGTTTAAAAACTAGAGTGAGATTATCCACAAAATATGTTAGAGAAGAAACTGCCAGCGGCACGCGCGTCTTCCAGCCCCTTTTCCAGGTGCCAGGTTTTGGCAGTTGCTGAGCCAAGGGATTCCTGCTAAATTCCTGGTTTTCCAGAGCAGGAGAGGGTGAAATTGCGCTTGTGAGTTTTCAAATATCATTGGCCCCACAGCTTTGGAAATTTATTTATGTTTTTACGCCATTTGGTATAGAAATGTTTTACTGTAAGTGACCCAAAGAAATCTCGGCTGGAAAGATTGTTCTTTTTTTTTGTCTTCTTATTTCTTGTCGGCTGTGCTGGTCTTCACTGCTGCACACGGGCTTCCTCTGCTCGCAGCCAGAGGGGCTCCTCTCCGGCTGTGGTGTGGGCTTCTCATCGCGGTGGCTTCTCTGGTTGTGGGGCACAGGCTGTAGGCACATGGGCTTCAGAAGCTGCAGCTCCCAGACCCTAGCGCACGGGTTCAGGGACTGGCGCACAGGCTGANTCTTATTTCTTGTCGGCTGTGCTGGTCTTCACTGCTGCACACGGGCTTCCTCTGCTCGCAGCCAGAGGGGCTCCTCTCCAGCTGTGGTGTGGGCTTCTCATCGCAGTGGCTTCTCTTGTTGTGGGGCACAGGCTGTAGGCACATGGGCTTCAGAAGCTGCAGCTCCCAGACCCTAGCGCACGGGTTCAGGGACTGGCGCACAGGCTGAGTTGTTCCCCTGCAGGAGGGATCTTCCCGGACCAGGCGCTGGACCCGGGCCTTCTGTACTGGCAGACAAATTCGTAGCCTCTGGACCACCAGGGAATCCCAGAACATTGTTTATTGCGGTAGTTTGTAAACTTCGAGGACACCTAGTTGATGGGCCTTGGAGGTAAGAAGTTGACCTTGTCGAGTAAAACCTGAACAGCAAACAGACGCTTCCCTGGGATCATCTACAGCCGTATCTGGAGACTGAAGGGCGTGAAATTAGCAGGAAGTTCTCTTGGGGGCATTTTTCTGTTTTCCCCAAATATACCCTCCCTTATGCCCCTCTTCACAAACAGAGATGGCCAAGGCACACCCAAAGCATGTCCCCTGGACTGAGCTGCAATTCTGCCTCCTACTCTGGGTCAGAGAGCCTCCGTCTAGGATGAGAGAAGCAACACCGTCACCCAAAAGACAGGACAGGACAAAATGAGTTAGTGTCTGGAGGGTTCGCAGCCACTATCCCTGAGTCTATCCCCAGATCAAGCCCACACCTAGAGAGAGTCAACTGTGCGAGAGAAAAGGAAACACTGCTTTTATACTCCGACAGCTGCTGCCCTCACCCCACCCCAGGGCAAGGCTATGGTCAGCGAGTGTGGGCAGCGAGGAGGGGCCAGCGTGCCGAACCCTGTCTTCATACAAACCATGAGCCCTTTCACTTCCACATGCAAAGGTTTCCGGAATCTCCAAAATATTAGCTACTGAGGCCGTGCGAGCGTGGCTTCTCTGCGTGCTGTTAGGTAGTGCCAGAAAATACGCGACTCCAGATTCAGATCGCTGTAAAACTATATTTTTAAAGCATCCAAGAAAACAAGAGAATGAGCTGCACTCCAATGCGAGTGTGGAGTCTGGTTTTCTTCAGAAGATGGGACACTGTGCATCTCTTTGTGCCCTCAGACTTGCACGGAAAATGAATTAATATCCACTCACCTACGCTGAGACTCAGCTTCGATCCCTGGATCTGGAAGATCCCCTGAAGAAGGGCATAGCTAGCCACTCCAGTATTCTTGCCTGAAGAATCCCAAGGACAGAGGAGCCTGGCGGTCCACAGTCCATGGGGTCGCAGAGAGTCAGACACAACTGCACACACGTGCATCTCTAGCTCCTGCCTTGTGCACAGGTCATGAGCTTAGCCGCCGGCTGTTTCCCTCTGGAGCCCTGCAGCTGTGTGAGGAGTCCGTGCCCTGAGCCTTTAGGGCCTCCTACCGGGGCCGACGGACACTCCACGGACGCCTGGCTACGAGAAGATGGTGTGGACACAGGCCATCTGCCGTGAGATTTTAGTTTGTCCTTTCAGGTTGAAGCATCAATATTCCCTGGCATTTATTTCCTCCCCAAAAAGGATTATGAAACTTGTGGATTTCTGAGAGAGAGACGAGACATCAGCATAAATCCTGAGACCCATGCGTCACCCCCTCGCTTAATACAGCAGGTGCCGTTTCTTGGAGTTTGAGTGAATGGGTCGAGTTCTGCTCCCAGTTCCTATGAAGCTTTTCACCCACATGGAGGTAAAGCTGAAATCTGACTGCCAGGAGACCACTCTGGAATAATTCTAATAGAGCTCTTGACCTTGGGGCTTCTTCACTGGCCCTTTATCGGATCTCCCAGCCTGCCTCTCACTCCCTTTGACCCCGGTGTCCAGGAAGCCCTTGGCCCTCAGCGGCTGTCATGAATTCCCCTGTGGCAGGCGCGGCAGGAGCGGCGGGACGTGCGCCGGGCCCTCGCTTGCTGGCAGCAGACGAGTGGCCCTGAGATGGAGTCAGGGTCCGCCTTCCCTTGCCGGACGGCAGTGTCGGGGGGCTGCTGCCGAAGCTGCCTCTTCGGGGGCTCCATTCAGCAGTTGAGAGCATACCCAGATGCTCCTGGAAAAGTAAGTGTGCAGTCATCTAGGAGAGTCTCTCCTCCCATCTCCCATGAGGAAGAACGTATTTCCCCTCTTTATGATAATTCATGGTTTGAAAAAAAAAGAAAGTGAAATCGCTCAGTCATGTCCGACTCTTTGCAACCCCATGTTCTGTAGCCCACCAGGCTCCTCCGTCCATGGGATTTTCCAGGCAAGAATACAAGAGTGGGTTGCCATTTCCTTCTCCAGGAGATCTTCCCGACCCAGGGATTGAACCCGGGTCTCCCGCGTTGTAGGCACACACTTGACCGTCTGAGCCACCAGGGAAGCCCCTTAAACTATAAATTCATAGTTCAGTTCTGTTCAAGCCTGTGATGACTCCTGCTGGAACGTGTGCTCAGCTTCGCGAGGCAGGTAGAGGAGGTGGCCTCTGCTGCTGCAGTGATGGGAAGGAGGCAGGGTTTCTGAACTGAAGAGGCTGGAGAGCAATGGGAGACATACTGTCAGTGCCGGGAGGGGCTGGAGAGACCGGGAGCGGAGGGAAAGGCAGCCTGCACAGCCGACAGGCCCGACTGCCGCGATTCCTACTAAAGCAAAGGTCCGCAGATGATGGGCAGGGCCGGGGTGTGGCTCTGAGTGCATCTAGCTGTTAGACACGCGCTGGGAAAGGCCCAGCACAGAGCCAGTGGCCCCAAATGCCCAGTGAAAAAGAGAGTTTATTTGCTCATGTTTAACTTTTTACTATGGAAAAGTTCTGTGTAACAATGGGACAGGATATTTAACCCTCCCATATACACGTTTCCCAGTTTCAACAACTATCTCAAGGTCAGGATTGTCCATCATTAGTTCTCATTACCCCTCAACTCGGAATATTTTGAAGCACACCCCAGCTATTGTATAAATTTTATTTGTAAATATATCAGGACACATGACCAAATGATAAGGACGTTTTAAAGGCAATCATAGTCACACCTAAAAAATAAACGGCAAATATTACCAACAACTTACTGTTATCAAATAGCGTCTCAGACATTGCTCAGATTTCCTTGACTGTGTAAAAACTTTAGTTTTCAGGTCAAGTCAAGATTGTTTGTGCGGAGCCCTCCGCGACTCTCTCCTAAATTTATTTTAGTCTGTAGGTTTGTTCCCTTTTGCTCCAGCTTTTTTTTTTTTTCCATTTGTTTTTGAAAGCATCAGAATTTCTTCCTAACTGTGGATTCTCCCATAGTCTGGACCTTGTCTCGTGGATATCCCTGGATCTCCATGTGTGGAGGTAAAGGTGTGCTTTACCTGGTTCTTCTGACCTGGTAGGTTCTGCAACTGTATAGCAGATCCAGAGGCTGTATCGGTTCGAGTTTGATGAGTAGCTGGGCAGGACTCCTTCGCGGCCGGGTTGAGTTCCTTCTGTCAAGCGGCATCTGACGCCTGATCCTCTGTCTCCTGTCACGTGAGCAGGTGACTTGCCCTCATCCTTTCTTTCTAAAAGGACCTTTTCATGCTAATGTTTCAATTCTAGTCTCTCCTTTGCATTTAGCACCTTGACAACTTTTATAAAGAAAAACAGACCTTCATAAACCACTTGGTTCCCTTGAGGTGTACTTCAAATAGAAAACCCAAAGAAAATTGCTGATCCTTCCCTTTCATTTTTGGAGAACAAAACGGCAGCCCACTGCAGGATTCTTGCCTGCAGAGTCCCATGGACGGAAGAGCCTGACGGGCTACAGTCCGTCAGAGAGTCAGACACGACTGAGCGACTTCCACTCATCACTCACTCCCTTTAACACTGATTCTCAAAATTCTGTGTCGTTTCTCTGGCACCATCCTGCAACGATGACAGCTTCATTATCAATTCCTAGGTCTGCACATAGTTGGTATGTTTCAATCCATCTTTGTTTTTAATTTTAGCCTTTGAGAGACAGAGTATGTCTCTGTCTTGGTGATTCTTGGGTAGCTATCACGTAGGATGTGCACTGTTTCAAAATGTTGGCGTGCATCCTTTCTATGTAAAGGCATTTTCCTTGAATTATTTTTTAACGTTTGTCCTATTTCATTGCTTTGAGTTTCCATGTTGGTGGCGCCAAGTACACTGCTTGGCTCTCATAAGTGTTTCCTCCCCTTTTGTTTCCAATTTCTTGGATCTCTGGGATGTCTTTCCTGTCTTTCTTTGGTCCAGTATCCCTTTTCCCACTGAATTTGTCTGTTCTGATACGTGCTGCTATTTTATAGCATCCACCATCTTCTTTGAAAACTTTAGCTCCTGTTCAAAGAATCAGTTAAAGTTTCATCGGAGCGCGGGGCTGTCTTCCCGCCGCTTCTGCCTGTGTGTGCGTCTAGGCCGCGTTCTTCTCCTGTTCTCTCGCTGACCTGATGTGGGGCGGGACAGTGACCCGGGATGGCCTTGCTGGTTCTGGGCCCTGGCGCCTCCTCTGGTGCCGTCAGGCTGTGTGAACGCGCCCTCTGCTTCCTCACGTTCCCCGGGCCGCCTCTTCCCTTTCCTTGGCATCTTATCTAAAGATTGTTAAGATTATGCTCGTGTCTGTTTCTCCAAGTTCATCCCTGGCTTTGCCCTACAAGGGGCACCCTGCTAGCTGACCCCCGTGGGTCACCTTGGCGCCTTCACGGTCAGTAGCCCAGAGGCCCCTCCAGCCTCCGTGTCCCCGCTCTCCGAGGCCACAGCCAGCCGCTGCTCCTCCGTCCAGGGCGTCACAGGCTCCTGGGCGTCAGGGCACTGGGACGGGCCTCTGGCTCCTCCTGGCTTCCCCGGGCGGCCGCAGATGCCCTGAGGGTCCTTGGTGCCATGGTCAGGCATCGCCCACTCACAGTGTGAGTTCTGGGGACCCCTCGCCCCGTAATTTGTGAGGACACTGTCTCCAGGCTTCTTGCCCTGACAGCTCTGCCTGCTTTTGCATGGGGACTCGGATAGCTTAACAAGCGTCCTTGGCGGCATTTCGCGTCAGGAGGTCCGTCTGGTCTTAAGCCTCAGGACAGGCACCCCTAAGCGTCCTGTGTCGTATGATGGATGCGATCGGGCCGTCAGGTTTCCTCCAGGGCCCCCGAAGGTGATTCCGGCTGCAGCCAGGGGGGCAGGAGGGTGGTCTGGGTTTCACTGTTTTGTGACAGAAGTTTCGCAGCAGCCTCTGTGAGATGCGCCGCACACCCTCAGCCTGAGGGCACCCGGCTGCTTCTCAGGGCTGAGTGTGGCGATCTCACGGATGCAGCTGGAAACTGTCTGCTAAAGGCACGGTGGGACCTGCGCGCTGTGGGGCCTGGCATCGTCTCTTGTCACCTGCTGGGTGACACTGCTGGTGCTCTGAGGCTGCCAGTGTGGGTCCCCAGATGAGGGAGGCGGCCGCACAGGGCCCGGGACCTGCCTGAGGACCCCTAACCTCCAGGGGGTCCTCTCAGCTTTAGCTGACGAGCCCTTAAGCCGACCACGTAGCGCCCGCAGAGTCGGGCTGGGGGCAGACGTGGGGTCGGGCCTTCTCCAGCCTGTCTCTGGACCTGGGGAGCCTGCCCTTGGTGCTCACAGAGGATCCTCCCCAGAGGGGCCACCTGCTGGCATGGAGACACGCCTTCCCAGGTGGCCTCCCCGGGAAGCAACGCTGGCCGCAGAGACCAGGCGCGCCTGCAGCTGGCGCCCCTCCCTCCCTCCAAAGGCCTGTGCTGACCGGGCTTCAGGGAGGTGGGGCTCGGATGGGGGTCTCATCCCCTGTCTCACTTCCTCATCCCCTCCCTCCATCCGCGTGAGTCTTGGTTCACAGCGCTCTGAGCATGTGGACAGAAAGGCTGGGGGAGTGTGGTCACCCCCGTGGAAGGGCTGCTTGGCTGCCAGAGAGCAAAGAGCAGCTCCGTGACCCCCAGAGCCCCTCCTGGGCAGGTGTCACCGCATCGGGGGTCGGGGTTGGGGCCACGGCAGGACGAGCAGGGCTGAGGGGAGCAGGGCAGGGATGGGCACGAGGGGGTCGGCCAGGCAGCCAGCAGTCAGCGGGCAGACAGAGCAGAGGGCAGTGAACTCCAGCTGGAGAAGGAGTCCCTGAGGTCCGAAACAGCCCAGGCCGCAGCCTGGAGCCCTCGGCCTGCTCCTCTAGGGGGTTCTGTGTCCCTGCCCACGTCAGGGCCTCGTCTCTGCCCACGTCACAGTCCCATCTCTGCCCATGTCAGGGCCCCATCTCTCCCATGTCAGGGCCCCCTCTCTCCCACGTCACGGCCCCCTCTCTCCCACGTCGGGGCCCCGTCTCCCCACGTCGGGGCCCCGTCTCCCCACGTCCGGGCCCCGTCTCGCCCACGCCGGAGCCCTGTCCCTGCCCACGGGGGCCGGGCTGCTCCTCGGGGCTGGGGACAGTGCTTCCTGCTCAGCTCCCGTGACTCCCTGATCGGGGTGAGAGCCCGGATGTGCCCTTGGCCATGACTCCGTCCTGGGGAGGCATCCTCCTCGATGCCACCGTGGGCTTTGAGTCTGGACCTCCACATAGGCGAGCAGTGCCAGCTGAGCTGGTGCCCTGCACCCCAGCCCAGCCGGGGGCCTGGAGACCACCTGGCTGATGGCCCGGTCTTCTGACAGCAGCCAGAGGCACCCTCCCGTGCTGCAACGGTGACACTAAAGCTAGAGAACACAGATCTTTCCAAGTTGGCCTCATCCGAAGACCATTTGTTACAAGCCACGTGACAGAGTGTCTGAGGCCCCACAAGGCAGAGATTCACAGAAACTTCGATTCCTGCAGAATTTTATATCATGTCTCACACCGGAGTTACAGCCTGGCAGCATTTTGATGATAAATTCCTAGCCCTCTTTGCCAGAGGAAAGAACAGATTCTCTCCATCGATTAAATTAAATAAAAGATGAGATGTCATCCGGCTGAACAGAAGGCTGGAACCCAGCCTGGGGAAGGGTTGGTGGGGATCGTCAGAAGCGCCAGAGACAGGGAAGGGGACGTATTACCACAACTGTCACCACCATGATTCTCACTGTCATGTCACCACCATCCTCATCATCATCACCAGCACCACCATCACCACCATCATCAACACCATCATCACCATCACCACCATCAACATCACCACCATCACCACCACCATCATCAAGACCATCATCATCAAGACCATCACCACCCTCACCATCAACATCACCAGCATCAACATCACCAGCATCAATACCACCACTATCATCATCAACACCATCCTCACCATCACCACCACCATCCTCACCATCAACACCATCATCATCAACACCATCATCACCACCATCATCGTCACCATCGTCACTATCACCACTACCACCATCAACGCCATCATCATCAAGATTATCACCATCCTCACCATCACCACCACCATCATCACCACCAGTGACACATCACCATCATCACCATCATCATCACGTCATCATCACATCACCATCAACATCACCACCATCATCAACACCACCACCACCGCCACCATCATCATCGCCATCCTCACCACCACCATCACTGTTTTCAGACCTGTCATTGTGCTGAGGAACTTTCATGCCTCATCTGAGTTCTCCCAGCTGTGAAATGAGCCTCATAGGGTTGTGAGAAGGATTAAATGAGGTGGTGCAAGTAAAGTGGGAGGAGAGGGTTGGACCGTGTTTTCAGCAAATATCAGGCATCCTCTGATGGGGCCGCAGGGTCTCTGGGCCGCGCTGTGCTCCTTATCTCCGTCCTTGACTTCAGGCGGCATCTGGCATCTGGCGCCCCACCTGGAATAATGAATAATCATAAAAAGCACGCCAAGGAAATAGGCATTCAGGAGTTGTTTTATGTCCAGGAACCATTTAGGAAGACGCGAGCCTGTGGATTTCAGCTCCTCGGGATCTTGAGGATAAATAACCACATGTCCCGTCTCCGTGCCCTGGCAGGCAACTCATGTCAGCTGCCAGGGACCTGGACCCCACCCTGGCGGACCCACTGGCCAGGCATGAGGAGGGGCAGAGGAGCGAGTCAGGGATTTGGGCAGCAGGAGCCACAGGACACGCCACCCTTAACCTTTGGGTCTCGGAGCAACAAGCCCTGGATGACGGCTGTGGCGGAAGTAGACACAGATCCTGCCGGCCAGGGGTTTCCAGACCTCTTGGTGGGCACGGTGGCCATCCTGCCCCTGCTCCTCAGCAGCAGGAAAGGGAGGTCGTCACCTGCAGGGAGAGGCTGGTGGGACCCGCCAGAGGCATCTGCTTTGGCATTTCCTGCTGCACATTTTCATGAACAAATTGGACAGAGGTGAAGGAGGCCGGCTCATCACATCTATGGGGACGGCAAAATTGGGAGTCAGAGCTGATAAACTGATGGCCGAGCCGAGGTGTTTAAATATCTCAACAGGACTAAAAAAGGCTCACAGTAGCATCACAGAGGGAGGCGCGTTGGGATCCTCCTGTTCAAACTGCTTTCCAAAGACGCGGTCCAGCGTGCTCCGGTCACCTGCCCCGGGTGGCAGGAAGTGTGCCCGCTGAGCCAGTGGGCAGGGCCCTAGACCTGGAGAAGCACAGCCCTCCCCTTCGCGCCTGCGGCGAAGAACGCCGCCTTCTGAGTCAACCTCTCCCGCCCTCTCCCCTTCCCTCCTTCCTTCTTTCCTTCCTTCTCTCTCTCCTCACCTCCCCCTGTAACCTGGACAGCAAAAAAGCAAAAACAAAAAACCCTGTCCTTTGAACTGTAACAGGCAGCTGGTCGGTGGCCATAATTTCTTCGCCAAGGTGACCATTCTGACCCCAGGATGGCCGCGCTGAACCATTCAGGAGGCGGAAGAGGCGAGTCCGTGGCCCAAGAACTGGCCTCCAGGCAGGGACAGAAGTGCCAAGGCCAGAGGCCCGAGTCCCTCAGCCCCAGATAAACACAGCAAAGTCCGTCGTTTGCAAGAGAACTTGCTGCCTCTGGAATCCTGCTGTACCGCGTCTGGTCTCAAGCATCCGCCGGAAGCATGTGCTGCCCTGGGCTCACGGGCAGGGTCAGAAGCCCTGGCACATGTCTCATGAACGGCTCAGCTGCTGGAGCTCGGAGGCAGTTCTGGGGGAGGGGCGGGGTGGGAGCAGGAGGCGGGCAGAGCTCAGGGCCGGGCCTGGCCCCCCTGATGTCTCCCAAGGAGGCAGGGNGGGGGTCTCATCCCCTGTCTCACTTCCTCATCCCCTCCCTCCATCCGCGTGAGTCTTGGTTCACAGCGCTCTGAGCATGTGGACAGAAAGGCTGGGGGAGTGTGGTCACCCCCGTGGAAGGGCTGCTTGGCTGCCAGAGAGCAAAGAGCAGCTCCGTGACCCCCAGAGCCCCTCCTGGGCAGGTGTCACCGCATCGGGGGTCGGGGTTGGGGCCACGGCAGGACGAGCAGGGCTGAGGGGAGCAGGGCAGGGATGGGCACGAGGGGGTCGGCCAGGCAGCCAGCAGTCAGCGGGCAGACAGAGCAGAGGGCAGTGAACTCCAGCTGGAGAAGGAGTCCCTGAGGTCCGAAACAGCCCAGGCCGCAGCCTGGAGCCCTCGGCCTGCTCCTCTAGGGGGTTCTGTGTCCCTGCCCACGTCAGGGCCTCGTCTCTGCCCACGTCACAGTCCCATCTCTGCCCATGTCAGGGCCCCATCTCTCCCATGTCAGGGCCCCCTCTCTCCCACGTCACGGCCCCCTCTCTCCCACGTCGGGGCCCCGTCTCCCCACGTCGGGGCCCCGTCTCCCCACGTCCGGGCCCCGTCTCGCCCACGCCGGAGCCCTGTCCCTGCCCACGGGGGCCGGGCTGCTCCTCGGGGCTGGGGACAGTGCTTCCTGCTCAGCTCCCGTGACTCCCTGATCGGGGTGAGAGCCCGGATGTGCCCTTGGCCATGACTCCGTCCTGGGGAGGCATCCTCCTCGATGCCACCGTGGGCTTTGAGTCTGGACCTCCACATAGGCGAGCAGTGCCAGCTGAGCTGGTGCCCTGCACCCCAGCCCAGCCGGGGGCCTGGAGACCACCTGGCTGATGGCCCGGTCTTCTGACAGCAGCCAGAGGCACCCTCCCGTGCTGCAACGGTGACACTAAAGCTAGAGAACACAGATCTTTCCAAGTTGGCCTCATCCGAAGACCATTTGTTACAAGCCACGTGACAGAGTGTCTGAGGCCCCACAAGGCAGAGATTCACAGAAACTTCGATTCCTGCAGAATTTTATATCATGTCTCACACCGGAGTTACAGCCTGGCAGCATTTTGATGATAAATTCCTAGCCCTCTTTGCCAGAGGAAAGAACAGATTCTCTCCATCGATTAAATTAAATAAAAGATGAGATGTCATCCGGCTGAACAGAAGGCTGGAACCCAGCCTGGGGAAGGGTTGGTGGGGATCGTCAGAAGCGCCAGAGACAGGGAAGGGGACGTATTACCACAACTGTCACCACCATGATTCTCACTGTCATGTCACCACCATCCTCATCATCATCACCAGCACCACCATCACCACCATCATCAACACCATCATCACCATCACCACCATCAACATCACCACCATCACCACCACCATCATCAAGACCATCATCATCAAGACCATCACCACCCTCACCATCAACATCACCAGCATCAACATCACCAGCATCAATACCACCACTATCATCATCAACACCATCCTCACCATCACCACCACCATCATCACCACCATCATCATCAACATCAGCATCAAGACCATCATCACCACCATCATCGTCACCATCGTCACCATCACCACCACCATCATCACCACCAGTGACACATCACCATCATCACCATCATCATCACGTCATCATCACCATCATCATCAACACCATCATCACCATCACCACCATCAACATCAACATCACCAGCATCAACATCACCAACATCAATACCACCACTATCATCATCAACACCATCCTCACCATCACCACCACCATCATCAACATCAGCATCACCAGCATCAGTACCACCACCATCATCAAGACCATCATAACTACCACCATCACCACCACCATCACCACCACCATCATCAAGACCATCACCAGCCTCACCATCAACATCACCAGCATCAACATCACCAGCATCAATACCACCACTATCATCATCAACACCATCCTCACCATCACCACCACCATCATCACCACCATCATCATCAACATCAGCATCAAGACCATCATCACCACCATCATCGTCACCATCGTCACCATCACCACCACCATCATCACCACCAGTGACACATCACCATCATCACCATCATCATCACGTCATCATCACATCACCATCAATGTCACCACCATCATCAACACCATCATCACCATCACCACCATCAACATCAACATCACCAGCATCAGTACCACCACTGTCATCATCAACACCATCACCACCACCACCACCATCATCGTCACCATCGTCACCATTATTATCACCACCGTGATCACCACCATCACCACCATCACCACCGTCGTCACCACCACCATCATCGCCATCATCACCATCACCATCACTGTTTTCAGACCTGTCATTGTGCTGAGGAACTTTCATGCCTCATCTGAGTTCTCCCAGCTGTGAAATGAGCCTCATAGGGTTGTGAGAAGGATTAAATGAGGTGGTGCAAGTAAAGTGGGAGGAGAGGGTTGGACCGTGTTTTCAGCAAATATCAGGCATCCTCTGATGGGGCCGCAGGGTCTCTGGGCCGCGCTGTGCTCCTTATCTCCGTCCTTGACTTCAGGCGGCATCTGGCATCTGGCGCCCCACCTGGAATAATGAATAATCATAAAAAGCACGCCAAGGAAATAGGCATTCAGGAGTTGTTTTATGTCCAGGAACCATTTAGGAAGACGCGAGCCTGTGGATCTCAGCTCCTCGGGATCTTGAGGATAAATAACCACATGTCCCGTCTCCGTGCCCTGGCAGGCAACTCATGTCAGCTGCCAGGGACCTGGACCCCACCCTGGCGGACCCGCTGGCCAGGCATGAGGAGGGGCAGAGGAGCGAGTCAGGGATTTGGGCAGCAGGAGCCACAGGACACGCCACCCTTAACCTTTGGGTCTCGGAGCAACAAGCCCTGGATGACGGCTGTGGCGGAAGTAGACACAGATCCTGCCGGCCAGGGGTTTCCAGACCTCTTGGTGGGCACGGTGGCCATCCTGCCCCTGCTCCTCAGCAGCAGGAAAGGGAGGTCGTCACCTGCAGGGAGAGGCTGGTGGGACCCGCCAGAGGCATCTGCTTTGGCATTTCCTGCTGCACATTTTCATGAACAAATTGGACAGAGGTGAAGGAGGCCGGCTCATCACATCTATGGGGACGGCAAAATTGGGAGTCAGAGCTGATAAACTGATGGCCGAGCCGAGGTGTTTAAATATCTCAACAGGACTAAAAAAGGCTCACAGTAGCATCACAGAGGGAGGCGCGTTGGGATCCTCCTGTTCAAACTGCTTTCCAAAGACGCGGTCCAGCGTGCTCCGGTCACCTGCCCCGGGTGGCAGGAAGTGTGCCCGCTGAGCCAGTGGGCAGGGCCCTAGACCTGGAGAAGCACAGCCCTCCCCTTCGCGCCTGCGGCGAAGAACGCCGCCTTCTGAGTCAACCTCTCCCGCCCTCTCCCCTTCCCTCCTTCCTTCTTTCCTTCCTTCTCTCTCTCCTCACCTCCCCCTGTAACCTGGACAGCAAAAAAGCAAAAACAAAAAACCCTGTCCTTTGAACTGTAACAGGCAGCTGGTCGGTGGCCATAATTTCTTCGCCAAGGTGACCATTCTGACCCCAGGATGGCCGCGCTGAACCATTCAGGAGGCGGAAGAGGCGAGTCCGTGGCCCAAGAACTGGCCTCCAGGCAGGGACAGAAGTGCCAAGGCCAGAGGCCCGAGTCCCTCAGCCCCAGATAAACACAGCAAAGTCCGTCGTTTGCAAGAGAACTTGCTGCCTCTGGAATCCTGCTGTACCGCGTCTGGTCTCAAGCATCCGCCGGAAGCATGTGCTGCCCTGGGCTCACGGGCAGGGTCAGAAGCCCTGGCACATGTCTCATGAACGGCTCAGCTGCTGGAGCTCGGAGGCAGTTCTGGGGGAGGGGCGGGGTGGGAGCAGGAGGCGGGCAGAGCTCAGGGCCGGGCCTGGCCCCCCTGATGTCTCCCAAGGAGGCAGGGGACATGCCCCTCCCCTCGCAGCAAGGAGACCCCAGCCCTGCCGTGGTCCCCACCCCCACAACCACCCCAGGGCTCAGGCACCCAGCTGGGCCCCTGGGGACAGCGCCTCTCACC
>SJYH01005954.1:865964-878331 GCA_006408735.1 Sylvicapra grimmia
TCCGTATGATGTTGACTTTACTCTATTTTTCAGTATTAGGACTTACTTTTAGTACCAAGTTTTTCAGACTTAGGATGTAAAAAATATTTTTAGCCAAGTTTGCCTTTGCTTTTGATTGACTCTAATTGAACCGATTGCTTTGCAGTCTGGAAAGCGTCCAGTGGTTCCGAACAAAATATTTTGTGGAAAAAGCTGTAATCCGCGATCATCACATGTTCCTATTAATCTTGTTTCAAGCTACAACAATGCGAGACTTGTTTCCACACTTCTATTTTTAACTAATGAAAATTTATTACAAAGAAATCCTAATTATACCCTTTGGAGTGTGCTACAATGGCAAATCCACTGGCAATTCTCTTTTTTCAAAATTCCCCATAATGGCATAAGAAGCGAAGAATGTAAGTTCTCCTGAAATTGTTGGTCTATAAATAAGATTCCCTAATGGGCTGAGCAAGCAAGTTGCTTTTCTTTGCACATTCTGTGTGAGGTTGGATTAATCCATATTATAACCCTGATGCGTGGCAGCCCCTGTTAGATGTAGCACATGGTATATATATTCCACGTCCCTAGAATGTCCCAAACTGCTCACCTGCATGTCTTCACGGCACCCCGGTCAGAGCTGGAGAAGCTGCAGGCTTGGTGAGACTGCCCTGGCTGGGTAGCTAAATGACTATGACCTTAATGGGAGCTTCCCAGGTGGCACCAGTGGGAAAGAACCCACCTGCCAATGCAGGCAGTGTGAGAGACTCGAGTTCGATTCCTGGGTTGGGAAGCTCCCCTGAAGGAGGGCCTGGTCACCCTCTCCAGCATCCTTGCCTGGAGAGCCCCAGAGACAGAGGCGCCTGCTGGGCTATGGTCCGTAGGGTCACAGAGTTGGGCAGGACTGAAGCGACTTAGCACGCAGCACCCATGGCCTGGATGGTTGTCTCCTCCTCCCCAGATTCGGGGATGGAGACAGGCCCAGAGCATCCTGTGTGTTGCCCTGGCCTCCGCTCCTACGCGCTGGGAGCGCCTTCTGAGTGGCGGCAACCACAAATGACGCAGATGCTGCCACAGGCCCCCCGGCCACAGACCACCTGGGAGCCCTCATCGTGACCCACCCCAGGAGGCCCGGACAGGCACGGCGTAAGTGCCTTTATCCCCGCAGTTCCTGGGCTGCAGCAGGCTTTGGAGATGCACACACCCTGCTGTTTCGGACCTGTGAGCACCCAGGATGTGGTCCTGTGTGCAGGAGGCAGGAAGTCAGGGTGCTTCCCAGCGCACTTCTCTTTAGGACCTCCGGGAACGGTGGCCCGTGATCAGGCTTGCACTGGCCTGTTGGCATCACTGCCTGCAGTCAGTGGAGGCAGTGGTCCTGGAGGGTGGGAGACTTGTTCAGTCACTAGGTCGTCCAGCTCTGTGTGGCCCCATGGACTGCAGCACACCAGGCTTCCCTGTCCTTCACCATCTCCTGGAGCTTGTTTAAACTCATGTCCATTGAGTCAGTGATGCCATCCAACCATCTCATCCTCTGTCGCCCCCTTCTCCCGCTTTCAATCTTTCCCAGCATCTGAGTCTTTTCTAATGAGTCAGCTCTTTGCATCAGGTGGCCAAAGTATTGGAGTTTCAGCTTCAGCATCAGTCCTTCCGATGAATATTCAGGACTGATCTCCTTTAGGATGGACTGGTTGGATCTCCTTGTAGTCCAAGGGACTCTTAAGAGTCTTCTCTAACACCACAGTTCAAAAGCATCAATTCTTCAGCATTCAGCCTTTTCTATGGCCCACCTCTCACATCCATTCATAACTATTGGAAAAAGCATATCGTTGACTATGCAGACCTTTGTCAATAAAGTGATTGCTCTTTAATATGTTGTCTAGGTTTGTCATAGATTATCTTGCAAGGAGCATCTTTTAATTTTGTGGCTGTACTCACAGAGGGGTCTGGGTGTCAGAGCAAGGGTGCCTTTTGGGCGTCAGGGGTCCAGTTGGCGCCTTAGGAGATGGAGAGAGGTTGGTTGAGGGTGAGGTGCTGGGTGGACCACTCCCAGGCAGGGCCGCGTCGGGGAGCAGGAGGGAAGGAGGTGGAAGCAACAGTGTGTGTTTGATCAGATGCTTTCTTCCAGCAGCAAGCATCGAGGTGCAGTAGAGGGAGGTTTCCAGCTCCTTCCAATATGAGGAGTAAAACCACGAGGACCTCCATCAGATGGGCAGTTAAACAAATGATGCGAGCTACCGAGCGGCTGATTCATGGAAGGGGGCTCTCTCTCCTTCCTGTGGGCCGCTCGCCTTGCCCCTCGCCGGGCCCACGCTGGGTCCCACTTCCTCCCCATGGCCACCCCTGGGCTCACGGTCACCTAGCTCTCCCTGTCCTTTGTAGCGTCCCCAGGGTGTGGTCCTCTCTCACTGCCGTCACTAAATCCTCCCTTTTGGGCTAAACCCCCAGACCATGCTTTCTGCCCTCTGGGTGTAGATAGAATAATTTCCCCGTGACTGTCTTCCATGCTTTTGTCCACCATCAAGTCATCTCTAAAAGCCAAAGTGGAACCGGTTCAAGATGCAGTGACTGGTTCAAGTGACAGATTGGCTCCATTCACTCCGGTGACAGTGGCCTCGGGCGGGGAAGCTTCGGGGCCACTTGGCCTCCTTCCCAGGCTGTTCTGAGTGCTCTCAACCCTCAGGCCCCACCGAGGTCTCCCTCCGGCCGTGCTATTCTGTCGGGGCTTCCACCTCCACTTTCTGCCCCAAATGCAGCAAAGCAGTTTGCATCCCAAGAGCCAAGTCTCATCTGAGCTGGGCTTTGCAAAGTGTTCAAAGACTCTGCTCCTTCCAGGGGCCTGGAGGACTTTGAAAGGTTGCAGTGAGAATCAGGTGTGTCTCCAAGGTCTCGGCTGACTCTCTGTATCTTGTGCCCTGAAGGACGGAAGGCCACGTGAGTGCCGGGCCCGAGGAGGCGGAGAGACAGGACGTGGGCGCCAAGTCACCCCTGCCCCAGATCCTTCTGCCGCTGGAGGAGCGAGCGGCCCACTTCCGGGACATGCTTCTGGAGAGAGGGGTAAGGGGGCCCCACGGTGGCAGCCTCGGTGGGGGTGGGGGTGAACTGGCCATCGCCCCCCCAGGACCACGTCCCCGTCCTCACCGAGCTGTGGATAGGCTGCGTGCAGGACGTTCAGCGGCCAAAAGACACGCAAAGGGACCAGTCCTAGGAGGGAGCGAGGCTTTGGAGGGTGCGATGCGTCATGGGGCGGTTCTTGCCACCTGTCCAGGGATGCGGCTGAGAGGTGAGCAGATGCGGGTCTCCCAGAAGGGATTGTCCCCAGGATGCAGCGCTGGTTTTTGTTGACGGCCTTCCTGCAGGAACCCAGCCAGCTTCTGACGTCCAACCCTCCACCGCCCTGCGGTGATCTCCCTCAGGGAGGGGCTCGCACCCCTCTGGGTCAGCCCAGTGGGTTTCATGCAGGTGGGATGTCTTCATGGTTGTTGACTTCTGAATTGCCTTTGAATTGAAGGGGGACACGCATTTTATAATTGAATCTCCTTCCAATGACTTTTATTTCTTGTTTTGGCTTTTGGGTATAAAATGAGCCTGATACAGTAGTTCAGCCCAGTTGGATTTCTTCATAAGATGAGCCGGCACGCAGAAGGCAGTGATAGGAGCTGGTGTGTAATGATAATTATAATGAATGCTGTAAGTGGCCTTGGGAATGCAGAAGCAAGTTCCCTCTGCAGTCAGCACCCAGGACAGGCTGCCTCCTGTGAGAGCCCTCCCAGAGCAGGTGTAGCCGTGAACTGAGGGGAGGGTGGTCTGTGGAGACCCCAACTTCCCCGGGGAGAGTTTGAGAAGGGCTGGCCCCTGGACAGGCGGGGGCCGAGGGCTCCCCGGAGCTGAGCCGGTGTGAGCTCTTGAAGAATTAGGAGAAGGAGATTATCTCAGCCGCACTCCGAGGGGCCCCTCGTCTCCTCCGCACCATGAATTTTAATGCATGCGTCGTTTTATCTGTCTGGAGACACACTCAAAAGTGAAATACAGCCCTCGCGCAAGGACCTGGAGGAGAAGCAGGCTTGTGATCTCAGAGTGGCAATGCCATGTGTCCAGTGTGAAGTCACGAGGACACTGAGGGACGTGTGAACTCACACGCGCAGGGCCCGTCCCCGGTGTGGATGGAGGGCAGGTTGTTTTAAAAAACATGATTTTAAGAGTTATATTTACTAGGCTAAAATGCTGTTTTAAGAGAATCCCTCCCCATACAACTTTCTTCTTTCTTTTAAGATGTAGAGGTGATTTCATCACAAAATCCTGTAGGATGGGATGGCCTTGGAAGCAGCTGATGCTCTTGTGAGGGATGTATCTGTGTGTGTGTGTGTGTGTGTGTGTGTGTGTGTGTGCATGCTGTGTGTAGAGGTGTGTGTGTATGTCTGTGTATGCTGTGAGTGTACACACACATGTGTCTGTGTGTATCTCTCTGTGTGTTCTGTGAGTGTATATATGTGTGTTATGAGTGTATACACGTGTGTGTGCTATGAGTGTATACAGGCGTATCTGTGTGTTGTGAGTGTATGTGTATGTTTCTCTTGTGTGTTCTGTGAATGTATATATGTGTGTGTATATGTGCTCTGAGTATATACACATGTGTGTCTGTGGGTGTTTGTGTGTGTGTACTGTTAGTGTATACACATGTGTGTCTGTGTGCCATGAGTATGTGTGTGTCCCACTGTGTGTTCTGTGAGTGTATATGTATGTGTCTCTCTGTGTGTGTGCTGTGTGTACACGTGTGTGTCTGTATGCCATGAGTATATATGCATGTGTCTCTGTGTATTCTGGGAGTGTATATGCGTATGTGTCTGTGTGTGTGTGTGTCTGTGTGCCATGAGTGTATGTGTGTGTGTGTCTCTCTGTGTGTTCTGTGAGTGTACACGTGTGTGTCTGTGTGCTGTGAGTGTATATGAATGCCTCTCTGTGTGTTCTGTGAGTGTACACGTGTGTGTCTGTGTGCTGTGAGTGTATATGAATGCCTCTCTGTGTGTTCTGTGAGTGTGCGTGTGTGTGTGTGTGTCTGTGTGCCATGAGTGTATATGCACATCTCTTTGTGTGTTCTGAGAGTGTGTCTGTGTGTGTGTGCTGTGTGTACACATGTGTGTCTGTGTGCTGTGAGTGTATATGTGCATCTCTCTGTGTGTTCTGTGTGTACACGTGTGTCTCTCTGTGTATGTGCTGTGAGTGTATACGCATGTGTGTCTCTCTCTGTGTTCTGAGTGTGTATACATGTGTCTCTGTGTGTGTGTGTGCTGTGAGTGTGTACACGTGTGTGTCTCTCTCTGTGTTCTGAATGTGTATACATGTGTCTCTGTGTGTGTGTGTGCTGTGAGTGTGTACACGTGTGTGTCTCTCTCTGTGTTCTGTGTGTAAACGTGTGTCTCTGTGTGTGTGTGCTGTGAGTGTATACACGTGTGCATCTCTCTGTGTGTTCTGTGAGTATGTACACGTGTGTGTCTCTGTGTGTGTGCTGTGAGTGTGTACACCTGTGTGTCTATGTGCCGTGAGTATATATGTGCATCTCTCTGTGTGTTCTGTGAATGTGTACACGTGTGTGTCTCTGTGTTCTGTGTGTATACGTGTGTCTCTGTGTGTGTATGCTGTGAGTGTATACGCGTGTGTGTCTGTTTGGTGTGCACTTCCTACCGGGTCCACCACAGAGCCCACGTGGCCGATGTGCAGGGCTCCCCCGAGCCTTCCCCTCACTCCCTGCTCAGCCCTCACTGCCCCGTTCTCAGCCTCCCCACGTCAACAGCAAAGACGTGGCCTCTCCCCCTGGCTAAGGAGAGGAGGCCAGGAACACGGGCCAGGGTGCCAGGCTCTGGCCGCCCCGGGCCGCTGCTCCCACGCTGGAGAAGCGGGTCTGCAATCAAGTCCCAGGTGCCCCAGGAGGGTGGAGCCGGCTGGGTTTAGAAGCCGTCACTGCCACCCGCAGGGGCCGCTTGCTCCGGGGCCCTCGGGCCAGCCGCGGGGTCGGGGCCTTGTGCCCAGTGTCGCCGCCGGGCTGGGCTCTGGGCTGCCGCACTCGCCCTGCCCTGCTTGCACTCCTGGCATGAGGCCTCTTTCCCGGGAGGCCCTGCCTCCCCGGCTCCCTGGCTGACACGTGGTGCCTCACAGCCGCTCCGTGTGCCTTCCTCGTTGCCACGTCGCTGTGCTGGGTCCTGGAGGCAGGGGACTTGCTGATGCCCCACTGGTCTCCTCGAGCCTGGCTCCAGGCACTGGCTCCCAGAGGCGCTCCGTGACCTCCCGGGATTCCCTTCACGTCCAGGCCCTGGTCTTGCTGCACGTGCCCTGGGCCGGCCCAGCACTGATCAGAGAGTGGGCCCCTGGAGCCTGGATGAGGTGGTGTGTCTCCTGGAGCAGCTGTTCTTTCTGTTTCCTTCTCCTCCACTCGTGTGGCCCCAAAGCATTTGCAGGATAAGACATCACTCACGATAAAGCAGGCTTCTCTCCTCATAAAGTTGCCAAGAAGAGGATTCTTCTCCGCAGACCACAGCGACGGAAGCGCCTGCGTCCTGCCACCACGCCGCTTCTGATGGCAAGGGTGGTGCAGAAACAGTCACAATTCTGAGGCCTGAATGAACCCAGCCAGTCTGCCCCAGTGGAATTAACTGAGAATTCCCAGAGAAGTGATAGCACGTGAGCATTTGAGAAACACATGCAGCATCACCTCATCGACGTCGAGGCGTCCACCGCTTTGCTTTGGAAACCAACCACGCCCAACCTACCCGCACAGCTTGATATTAAGCCACTTGGAGGGTGAGGACTGCTGGAGACCCCACCCCGCCTTCCCAAGGACACCGAGTCCGCGTAGTCTCTGATGCACCCCAGAGCCCTCAGCCGAGCGATTTTACTGAGGGCATGTTCAGTGCATTCCTGCCTCATTGAGCTGATTCCATCCAGCCTTGGTCCTGAGATATATTCACGTACGAGAATCAGCAAAAACAATGTGGAAACGGGAGGTACCAGCCCCAGTACTGTGGGTTTTCCCGGGAGACGGAGACGGGGGTGAAACTGAGGCCCTCATCTGACACGGATTTCAGAAGAGGCCCACATACGCCTCATGAATAGAGAAGACCAATCTGAATGTACTGCTGATGCCAGAAAGCAATGCCCACGTTTATGACTCTTGACTGTATCAAGTATGTCGGCAGATTTTATGAGTTACTCATGCTCAAGAGGTTTTGATGGCTAAGCCCATCAGATTTCTAGTTGCTTAAAAATGAAGCTGAAAAAGGTCACCTTTTTCATAGACTGAGTGATTAATACGACTTTTTATTGCATTTGTTCAATCCTTCAGCTCAGAGATTCATGTGCTGATAGAAAGAGGGACGGATGGATTTCCAGTAGTTTAAAAAGGGCATGGCTTGGGGAAAGGGCTTCAGTTTCGTGGTTTTGTAATATGTAAGTGGAAGGCTTTCTTTTTATATTCTTTCACTAGTATAAACCACAATAGAGCTCTCTTTAAACTTCAGTCTATAAAGGGCAGGATTAATTGAGTAGCAGCTGATTAATTTAGCCCTGTCTATTTAGATAAATGCATTAGAGACATTTTATCGAGGGGCTCTTCCTTCTGCAAAATAGCCCTTGGGAAGTGGCTTTTCCAGAGGCCAGGAAAGAAAGACTGTTCCATAACCTTGACTCTTGATTCAGACACTGCCGGGTCCCTCTNGTAGCAGCTGATTAATTTAGCCCTGTCTATTTAGATAAATGCATTAGAGACATTTTATCGAGGGGCTCTTCCTTCTGCAAAATAGCCCTTGGGAAGTGGCTTTTCCAGAGGCCAGGAAAGAAAGACTGTTCCATAACCTTGACTCTTGATTCAGACACTGCCGGGTCCCTCTGCAGGGAACCGCGGCCAGCTTCCCAGCTGCGGCAGCCTTGGGGAGACTGACTCGCACCGTGGCCAGCCCTGCAGCCGAGACCCCTGGACTTTGGATCTGAGTCTGTGTTGGAAAGAGGAATTCTCAATCCGCACACCCGCCCTGGCTGAGCCACAGTGCTCGCTCTCGGCGCTGAGGAGTTGTTGGCGCACAGGCAGTCCAGATGGAGGCGAGGCTCTTCCCCTGGTGCCCTCCTGCCATCGCGGCGGCCGTGCCTTCTCCCTTCCCCCAGGTGGGGGGCAGGAGCACCTCCCCCGGGGCCGGCGTCCAGTGCCCCCTTGCCCAGATGCGCAGGTGGTGCTGCCTGAAGCTGCAGTGGCCGCTGGGCCCGGACGCTGGGGGAAGGGCTTGGTCTCCCTCATGTGCAGGTGTGAGTCCATGAGATGGGCCTGGAGGCCAAGTGCCTGAGTCGTGGCCCTGGAGTCCTGGAGACTGTCAGGAGCTTCTCCGTGAGACGCATCCTTGCTCCTTAGGAAGTTTATCTGCTTCGTGTTCTGATGGCAGCTCTTCAGAGTCTCACCAGGCACGTGCCACTAATAAAATAAGACTGTGCCGTCGAAGGAGTGCGTGCTCTTTAGGGAAAGATGCAAAATTCAGAGAACAGAAGTAAAAATCACCTGAAGTCCTAAGACACAGTTATTGCCATCGACGGATGCCTTTCCTTCTAGTCTTTTTTTCCTAAAAACAGATTTTAAGGCATAGCAAAATCAAACATTGTATTATATAGTGCAATACATACTATACAGTATAGTTATATAGTATAAGCAGGATTGAACCGTGGCTAAGCGTGGCTGAGCCGATTTTTTATTTTATTTGTCCATTAACTCGGGCTGTGCTGGGCCGCCACTGCTGCCTGCAGGCTTTCTCTAGCTGCGGTGCGAGGCTCCTTATCGTGGCGGCTGCTCTCGTTGCAGGGCACAGCTCGAGAGTGCCCTGGGCCACAGTAGTTAAGGCACGTGGACTCGGTAGCTGCGGTTTGAGGGCTCTAGAGCCCAGGCTGAGTAGCTGTGGCACCGTGGAGCTTCGCTGCTCCTCGGCATGTGGTGTCTTCCCTGACCAGGGATCAAACCCGTGTCCCCTGCATTGGCAGGCAGATTCTTAACCACCGGACCACCAGGGAAGTCCCATTTGTTTTTAAAAGATAGATCCCTTATGATTATACAGTGGAAGTGAGGAATAGATTTAAGGGCCTAGATCTGATAGATAGAGTGCCTGATGAACTATGGAATGAGGNTAGAAATATGTTACAATATAGGAATTTTTAAAAAGCAGTTATAAACAATATTAAGGTCCTAGAATATATTTATTTTTGAGGACCAAGAATGTAGACCACATATTACAAAATTTTATTTGTGGGTTATGGATATTCTTATTATAGAATCAGATGTGACTCTATAACCTTCTTATTTTTGGTCTATATGTATAGAATTTTCTTTGAATTAGAAAAGTGCAATAAAAGCTAAATTTAAAATAAGAGAGAAAACTGGAGAAGGAACCATGGAGAGAATGGATGAGAACGGAAGGAAGTGAAGAAGGCAATAAGCAAAGCTTACTGAATTGATAAAACACCCTGAAGCTGCAAATTATTTTTACATAAGTCACTATATTTGCTATTTGACAGGTGTCACTGTCCCGGATAGGTGAAGAGCTGGTTCCATACAGAGCAAGTTTTCATAGTTAGTGATTAATAGGACTTATTCTCCAACTCACTTCTGATGATTCCAAGGTCACTACTCCTTTTTGCTGGGAGTAAGGTGGGAAGAAAAATGAGAAGAAAGCTTAGTTAGAAACTACTTTGACAGCCTACGCATGACTGTTTTATCTAACACTATTTCCCACCAGCACTAACTCTGAGGCATTATTGAAGCCCTATTGGAGTCTTACTGCTTTAGGTTTATTTATCAAGCACTTAATACCATGCTCCAGGCACTTTTCTAAACAGATTACAAGTATTAAAGCATCACATCCTCCAAACAACCCAAAGAGGTAGGTACTATTATTAGGCCCATTTTATACATGAGAAACTGAAGTACACAGCAGATGCTGAGGATCACACAATTGTATGAATTTATAAATGATACAGATAGGATTCAGACCTAGGCAGTCTGGCTCCACAGTTTGGGCTCTTAGCCACCTTGTGTTGCTTTTAATTTCCAGAAAATCCCATAAGTGTTATCAGAGGAAGCCCATTTATCTGCAAATCACAATTCACTGAAAGTGAAGTGAAAGTGAAAGTCACACAGTCGTGTCCAGTTCTTTGTGACCCCATAGACTATATAGTCCATGGAGTTCTCCAGACTAGAATACTGGAGTGGCTAGCCGTTCCCTTCTTCAGGGTATCTTCTGAATCCAGGGATTGAAACCCAGGTCTCCTACATTGCAGGTGGATTCTTTACCAGCTGAGCCACCAGGGAAGCCCTAAAGATAAAAGGGAATTAATTTGCCGTTTAAGGCGCGGGCAAAGCAGCTTATGCCTACCTCAGGAGAAGGCAGGAGAGTGAAACACCTGATAGACATTAGGATAAGGCAGAACAGGCAGAGCAAATGACGTAGTGACACTGAGAACTCAGAGGAATTCGCAATGAAAGGGTATATACACTGGCTTCAAGAAGCTAAGATCCTGAACAGGTTCTTGTCAGGCTACTGACATGACAGTTTATATTCCATATTTGTAGTAGAATCATCCCTCGTGGATTTCAACATTCTTAAGGTTTTCTTCTATGTTCCTATCACTGTCTATGGATTGATGGTCTATGTAATATGGCTATTAATCCTCCAAACTGGTGGTGATCAGCTCTTAACAAAAAGGGCTCCTTGGTTGGTACGTGTTGGTTGTAGGATGGACAGATTATTCAGAAGGAAAGAATGTGTGTCTGGAACAGATGCTATTGCTGCCTATCATATATTCCTTTGTTACTTCCCATTTCTATCAGAACATGCAACTTTTTGCCTAATATTTTCTCTGGCAACAAGAGCTGATACGGGTGGTGTTTGAAAGTTGGTAAATGGAAGGGCATGCTTCAGGCTGGTGGAAAAATACACTAGCTCTCTTTGATCAGGGTCACCAAAGCATTTTCTCATCATACCACCCAGGGTTTCCCCAGTAAGACTGGGCCCCAGTTGCCTTCAGAAGTCACTAGCCCAATATCACACCCTTCCTTGGCTGCCTCCTTTTCCTCTTTCACTTTCCCATTCCTTCAGCTCAGCTTGTGATCATGTCCAAAAAAAAGTCTCAGGCTCATAGTACTGTCTCATTGTCAGCTTCTGGAAGAATGCAAACCAAGACAGTGGCTAACTGAATATTAATACAACCACAGGCAGTTTAAAAGTGGAGGGATCCTTATATTTGGTAGAGATTGTTTCTTTCTCTCAAAACTGAGAAAATCAATATGGAATTATGCAGCTAATATTTGATTTACTCTATTGTTTCCAAATATGGAAATAGTCTCAAGCTAGCTTGATCCTTGGGGAGATTATGAAATCTATGGATGTTGTTGTGAAGGACTTTTTTTCTCACTCTCCTAAGTAGCTGGCCCTTAATGTAGCTTTTTTGTTTCCAGGGTCTTGGTCCCTAGCTAGCAGGAGAAATTGAAGCCAAGTTTGGAGAATAGGTGGAGAAGGAAATGGCAACTCACTCCAGTATCCTTGCCTGGAAAATCTCATGGACAGAGGAGCTTGGTGGGCTGCAGTCCATGGGGTCGCAAAGAGTCGGGCACAACTGAGTGACTAACACACTTGGAGAATAGGTGCTAGTTAGCACCCCTTTCTGAAGAAAGGACTCCTCCTAGCTTGATCAGTAAGAGTAAGTGAAGGATATTCAAATCCCCAGGGAATGGTCTGGCCTGAATAATTAGAATGAGCAGCTAGAAAGTTCTGAAAGTTGTCATGGTGCCAGGGTCTCACTATTCTGCAGACTTCTTCATGGAGCCCTACTTCAGGGGTCCTTTGGTCTTTCTCCTTACCACTGTGGGACATGTCCCCAGTACCAACTAAACCCAAAAACAGAGCTCTCTGTTTTTACATGACTCTGTTATTGTAGAGTGACCAATGGAGCTACACTTTCTTTCTTTTCAAAATGGCAATGAGTAGAGGGTTGCCAAATAAAATACAGAGAGCTAGTTGTAGTTGCATTTCAGATAAAAATTCATTTGTAACAGGGTATCCTATGTTTATTTGCTATAGCTGGCAACCCTACTTAAATAAGAGATCTTACCTCTAGAAGTTCTTGTGAGAATCACATGAGATAAATGTTGGGAACAGCTTCCTGAAGTGGGGCTCAACTTTTATTTGCCCCTGAGATTCCAAGTCCCTAAAATATTTCTCTTCCATACATTCCACACATCAGAAAAGTACACTCCATTTATATTTTAGTGGAAGTAAAGAATGCTCTTTTTACTTTGCTTAATTTTTTTTTTTAAGTTTATGCAGAAACCTGAAAAAAAGACTTTTAGGGCCATTTTGGTAATGTAAAT